>JAWMRA010000090.1:47002176-47017447 GCA_035584735.1 Pseudotriccus pelzelni | reverse complement strand
GCATGGAGGGCTATAGAATACACAGGTTTGGGTTACACCCATCCAGTGATGAATTGGTCCCAGCTGTTCTAACTAGGGCATACCATCAAAAGATTAAATTTAGGAAAACTAGTTTACAGTGAAGTTATGTATTATGCTACTTCCTTCTTCCTTTCTTAATGCACCTATTAGAAACCTCAGTGTGAATCAGGGCAGTATGGATTCAGTTACTGCTCCCTTTTTGTCAGAGCGCAGTATTCCCCGGCCAGGTTCTTTTAGATACACACGAAGATTACACATTAATGTTTAATATCACATGCACTTATTTGAAGATATTTAGTGAAGCATTTGGGTCTTTAAAATGGACTGGCTAGCTATTTTGCTGTCACAGCAGTTTTGTTTCTCCCTATAGTTAATTATAGGGGGGATTTTTCCTAATAAGATAAGAATACCTTAACACATAGATTTATAACAAAAGATTGCCTCAAGTTGGTTGTGGGAAGTTGATTACTTGTAATTCCAAAAAAAACTTTATGGTCATTATGAATATAATCTAAGACTATTTTCATGATTATTGTATAATAGCCTCTTTTGTCACTGAAAGGGAGCATTATTGGTTTTCTAGTGTTACTTCATCTTCCCTGTCTCTTCCCTTGTTTTAAGGATAGTGTTTGTAAAGAAGTCTGAATAAAGGAATTAATCCAGCAGAAGAAAAGATTAAGAGAGGGTTGAATTTTAGGCACATTAGTTTCCTGATTTGTTTTGCTTTGTGGCTTCTAGACACTAACTGCTGGCATAAGAGGAGTACAGTCTGTAGATGAAAATGCCATGTATCTTTGCAGCAAATATATTGCTGTGGTTTCTGTTAGTCCCATGACAGACTTGCAGTGGAGTAGCAGCAGTGAGCAGAATCTGCGTAGACAAGTTCTTCAGGACGTCTGTATCTACTCAAATTAAGAAAGCAACCCCTGGCTTTCCTGCAGATTTGACCAGCAGCTTCCATGTAGTCCATCCAGTGCTGTAGTCTTGCCTTCTTGACTCTGGATGAGGTTCTTTTTATTATTTATATATAGGATAAGAGATACTCTAGCCATCTGTTACAAATAGGTTGTTAAAATTCTTTTTATGTCTGTCTAAATCATTGACTTACAGAGATGAAAGTTAATTGGAAGGAAATGGAACTATTTTTATAGAAATCTAAAATTTAACTGTCTAACTGCTAGTAATTTTTAATTTAAATAGCAGATGTTGCAGATCCCCATGAGCCACCAAAGTTTCTGGCTTTAATTTTGGCCATTTGAGTGCTACTTACTCATAGAAAACTGTGTAAGCAATATGAAATTAATGCTGTGTTAGATTACTTTGAGGCCTTCCTGGTTGCCAAAGTATTTGTGAATTCTGTTCTGGGCATCTTTCCTTGGGGTATTATTCTCTGTCTAGTAACTTGTGTGGTCTTTTCATTGTTGTACCAGGATTTTCTCTGGATATTTAGAAGAGTTGCAAAAAAAGCTTCCTTAGCTCCTTTACAAAAGTAAACCTTTATTAATTTTTCCACTGTTTGAGAAACACCTGTAGGAGGTCAGACCTCTGCTCTGAGAAAGGTTTAGGCTCCTGAATCTGATTCTGTACCCTTCCGTTTGTAATATCAGATAGAATTCTTGATTGGTTATGGCAGATCTCTAAAGGACCATGGGGAAGAATAAATATTAAAAAAATCAAATTTTTTGGATCAGTCATCTTTTCGACAGTGTAAGCATGAGTTTGTTCCAGTTCATGGTTAGAAAAGTGCTGGACAAGAAGGCTGGGGTAACGTAGTCCTGAATTGTAGCAACATGTCTTTATGATAAAAGGTTGATAAGAGAATAAGTATACCACCAGTGTGAAAATACCACTTGAAATTGAATCAACAGATGTTTTAAGGTGCTTTCAGATACTTTGTCTACTTAGGCATTAGAATAAAAGAGAAAAAATCCTGTAAAGAAGAATTTAATGTCCATCGATGATGTTTAGATGAGCAGGGCACACTATCAAGTAAGGATAGCAAATTTCCACCTTTCAGACTACCAATCTAAGAACAGGTACAGTTAGCATTCTTCAAAGATTTCAGATAATTTTGTGTTTTGAAAACACAACTAACATCTAGAGCTAGCACTGTACTCCAAATATGATTTAAATATTGGAAAAACATTTTGGTAGCTGAAAACAATCCTAAAGCTACAAGAAAATTAAAAATAAAAATATGAGTCTGTTTGCCTATATGAGAAATGTTCTCTTGGTACTTACTTATTAAAAGCATCAATTTTTTTTCCCAGAGAGAAGGAAGTGAGTTGCTTTAAATAGTAAGTATACATGGTTTGTTGTAACTAGGGTGTATACTTGAAACACCACAAAAGCAGGAGCACTGTGAACAATCGCAGTTGTGTACAGGCTGAAGATCTGTGAGGTCCCTGTTCCTCCATACCTTGTCTATGACTCCTGAGTGGTGGTGCTAATTCTAGAGCATGTAGTACCCTTCTTTTGGTTGCAGTAACTAACAATTAACTGATTTTTTTCACGGTTCATTTATTGTGCAACCCTGTGGAAGAATAGTCTTGCTTGGCAGTTGGTTCATGTGTGCTTGCAATCTTGACGGCTTATACCATCTCTTCAGATACTTAAACTAATGTTAAACCTTAACCATCATAAAAAACAAGAAAAGAGCTCAAGCTGTTTTCAGATGTTAGCCAAACATCTGAATAAAAGTTTCAAGTTCACTTGAACTGTAAATTTTTAGCAAGAAGCAAATGGTATATTTTTCCTCTAATTAATCCCTTCACCTTTGCTCCTTCTTAATTTTATTTTGCAATATTTAATTTATCCCTTTGTGTTCTTCCTTTTACTTGCTTCCTGTCTTCTTATGCTCTACATGTTTTTTCTCTTCTTTGCTTTGCATCTCTGTTTGCACTGTCATTATCATGCGTTTTCCACACGCTATTGAAAGGAAGGGGTTTTTTGGTGGTAAGACAGTTATTTTATGCCTCAGTTCCATTTTGAGGAGAATGAAACTGTTTTGAATAGATGAAAGTGATCTAAAAATCATAATGGATTGTTTTAATTCTAGCTGCAAGTGTCACAAGACTTTGTTACAACAGTAATTGGGCTTTTGGGGTTGATGCAGGAAGATGTTCATTATTGCAGCATATTTAAGTCTTAGACCCTATTTTTAGACACCAGTCCAAGACTTTAATTGCTGCTTCTTAGAGGAACGAGAACGAACACTTCTTCAGTTTTCACATTAGTTTGCTACGAAGTTACTTAGCACAGATGTTACTGTAATTGTGATATATTGGGAAAAATTTATTGTTCAGTGGACCTCAAACCCATAATTCCACCTATGCAATCCTTGTCTCAAAGCTGTAGTAGAAAACTTTTATGAATGTTGTCTTTCTGAAGAATGTTTTGCGGTTTGTTTGTTTGTTTTTAGTTTTTCACTAATTCTTTTATTTCATTACCTTTTTGAGTTTGTATTTAAAATCTGTGTTATTGGCGAAGTGAGTTTTTAAAAGCCACTCTAAGGCTGGATTGAAGAGTTTGGAGGTCTCTCATGTAATAAATGAGTATGCATATTCATACTGTATAGGGAAATTGTGGGGCTTTTTTTAGAATGAAATAAATATGTAGATCTGCACCGGAACTGTACAGGATATTGTATAGATGAGAATATTATTAGTAAACTACAAATGAAATTTGATTTATATTTTATATATGCTAGAAATTAAACTAAGAACAATGTGAGTGAAAGCACCTTAATGTTACATTTCACCTGCCACTGTTGAATTCTCAAGCTTGAATAGGTGTCTTAGTTCCTTTGTGTAGCTTAGGTATCAAAGATTTGTAGTAATTACTGATTTGTTCTGGTAGATCAAAGACAGGTCCATTTTGGTGTTCTGAAACCTGTCTGTGAAGCGTGTGGAAGGATTTAGGCATGTTCTCACACAATATGGAAATTTCAGATCTATCTTTGATATTAATGTTTTAAGTAGAAAACTGTTCTATACATTATGGACCGTTTTCCTTCTTTAAGGAAACTGTTAGGAACTGTTCATGGTGCAGCAAATGATTACTGGTCTTGGTGGGCTAAGGTGGTTTTGTAGTCAGATTTGACTGACTAGTGAATAATCCCAAAACTCTTCTAACCTTCAAAACCTAGCTTATCCAAACTCTTGAGAACAGTTCTTAGAAATATTTTAGAGGGCTCTGGAAGACAGCTAAAATCTTACCTGCCAAATAATCTGCTGCAGGCATAAAAAAAAAGCTGTGAGTGTATTTTCTTATGAATCCATAACTGAAGATCTATAACTTCAGTTATACCTAACCTAGGAATACAAATATTTGAATCAGTTTTTCAGTACAAGATGGAGTTAAGGCTGGTAAAGTTGGCAAATATAATGAGATCATGCTTCGGATATCATTGAAGGTTTACTTAAACTCAGTTTGTGGGTGTGTGAAGCTCTGTTTAAAGGTACTTGTAGCGTTCACACAATATGTGAACGCTTTCCTAAATGGAAGAAACATTCTCAGCTTTTATGCCGTATTAAGTATAACTTCAAGCAAAATCTCAGTTAAGTGTTAGCTCATTTACCTAGGGACTTTAAAAACACACTAATAGAATTTGCTATCTGTCAATTTCTTCATTTAAACTGTTAATACTTTATGATGTCCCTAAACTGTATGTCTGGAATAATGTAAGAAAGAATTAATGCATGTTCTTTCACACTAAAATACTTTTCTGCTGTGAATAAATCATAGTAGATGGGGAACGCACAGAGTCTATTTGCAATTCCTAGCCTGGAATGCTAGTAGTCTCAGTTTTTAATCACTTTATTCTCCCAGGGTTCTGAACTTTGTAGTCATTTTGCAATTTAGAAAAGCTATTAACTGCACAATTAAGTCATGTGCTACCACAACTGTTAAGTGTATTTAATGCAGTTTAACTAATGACTGCCACTGTCCTGTTCTTCTCCCCTTACCACCTAGTGCTTTAGAAAATCTAGTAGTTCCAGTGATCCTATGACTACAAAGTGAGACAGATAATTTACTGATCCTGGTGAAAACAAAGCATGCTTTTAAAAAAACAAAACAACAAGCTTCTGTTGGACTGATCAGTCATAAATCAACTCTGAAACTGCATCTAATGGGATTAAAATGACCAGAGAAAGCAAGGGAAGATGTGAATCTATTCCCAGACTCTCATGCTGTCTGTCCCTTGTGAAAAAGGATCAGATTATTAGGCTTTTTCTGAATATGTACTGATTATCATCAGTTTAAGCTCTAATTAGAAACCTGTGAAAGTAAAATTGGATTGTCACCAATATCTAACATTTCTTCAAGGATGTGTGAAGAAGCATCTCCCACAGTTTAGTGTAAGATGAACTATCGATACTGATACTATAGATACTATAGATACTGAAGATTGGAGAAGTAAGTGTGTTGGAAATTATCTGTAGAAGCTGTATGTTCTGGATTCAACAATAATAGTTGAAACTGGAAGACTTTCATCTCCCAAATGTAAGAATCTTATTTTCAGTGCTGTGCTGGCAGGAAAAATATTAATGTTATCAGTGGTTATTTTATATCCCACTCATACGTTATCCATTATACCACAATCATACTTTTTTTTTCCTGATTGAAGTTCAGGATAAAGGGCATGCTGTTCATGTTACTATTCTCCTGAATACCCCTCACACAGTTGCTGAGCATGGAAGTCCTTTCTTTGGTCTCTGCACAAGGCTTTCCCCCTTTGTTAGAATATGAGGAGGCTTTGGTTGGGCCCAGAGAGTGGTGGTGAATGGAGTTACATCCAGTTGGAAGCTGGTCACCAGTAGTGTTTCCCAGGGCTCAGCATTGGGGCCAGTCCTGTTCAGTATCTTCACTGATGATCTGGACCAGGGGATCAAGTGTGCTCTCAGTCAGTTTGTAGGTGACACCAAACTGGGTGGGAGTGTTGATCTGCTGAAGTGCAGGAAGGTTCTGCAGAGGGATCTGAACAGGCTGGAATTATCTGAAGTCACTGGTATGAGGTTCAACAAAGCCAAGTGCTGGGTCCTGCCCTTGGGCACAGCAGCCCCAGGCAGTGCTATAGGCTGGAGGTGTGACTGGCAAACTGCCTCGAGGAAAACAACCCAGAGGTGCTGTTTGACAGTGGCTGAACAAGAGCCAGCAGTGTGCCCAGGTGGCCAAGAAGGCCAATGGCATCCTGGCCTGTATCAGAAATAGTGGGGCCAGCAAGGCTACGGAAGTGATTGTCCCTCTGTGCTCGGCACTGATGAGGCCACGCCTTGAATCCCGTGTCCAATTCTGAGCCTCTCAGTTCAAGAAAGACATTGAGGTGCTGGAGTGTGTCCAGAGAAGGGCAACAGAGCTGGTGAAAGGTCTAGAGAGTAAGTCCTGTGAGGAGTGGCTGAGGGAGCTGGGATAGTTTAAGCCTGCAGAAAAATAGTCTTGGGGACACCTTATTGCTTTCTACAGCTACCTGAAAGGAGATGTATCCAGATGTGGGTTGAGTGATATGACAAGAGGAAATGGCCTCAAGTTGCACCAAGGGAGGTTTAGATTGGATATTGGGGAAAATTTCTTCACTGAGGGTTGTCAAGCACTGGAATAGGCTGCCCAAAGAAGTGGTGAGTCAGAATCTCGGGAGGTATTTAAAGGATTTGTAGACCAGGCATTTAAAGACGTGGTGTAGTGCTGGATTTGGCAGTGCTGGATTAATGGTTGGACTCCATGATCTGAGGGGTCTATGCTTCTAAATGTACAGTTGTCTCACTTTGACATTGAATATGGTCCATAGTTCAGCGTGAGGCTTTAGGGGTTGTGAGTGATTGAATGTTTTCATTTTGCCTGGTAACTGCTCTCTGTGTGTGGGATGATTAATAGAATTTGAAACAACCATTCTTGTACACCAAGAAGTCGTCAGATTTTTATTTTGCAGTCTTTGCTTTCCTTTCCATGGTAATGGGCAAATCTTGCCATATTACATATCCTTGTTGTCTTAGTAGGCCCTGTGACTACGAATTCTGACTGAGTAGGACTTCATCAACTTGATTTTGATGAGAATATTACGAATTTGCAACGAAATATATGACTACAAGATAAGACCACATTAATACTTCTGCTGCAGGGTTATGAAGCAGGTGATTCTATATAAAGACTTCAATCAGATTTAAATTAAAAGTGGTTTTATAAGAGGCATATGTTGCATTGTAATTAGTTGGAACTGGGCTCCAAGTATGTCTCTAGCAAACAAGTCTTAAAAAAACCCATTAGAAATGTGAGAGTTCAGGCTGTTTCTGTGCAACAGTTATTAATGAGTTAAATACAGTTTCAAACTCTGCATTCCCCTTGAGTTCACTGTTCTGCAGTTGAGTTCATGACGGGCATGTCTGTTAGCAGTCAGGGCAGGGATGCTGAAGACTGAATTAATGAGGATTGCATTATCCTCCTGTATTAGAGGAAGCTTCTTCAGTGCAGGGTTGTGACTCACCATGATTAAGAAGTTTGCTTTCAAGTTACCTGTTCTGTAGGCAAGAGAGGAGTTCGGTTACCACTCATCTTGATTTAGCATCCTGAATTCTTAGTTTTGATGTGTGACTGCCACAAAGGTTTGTGGGAAGAGAAGAAAGGAAACTAAAGTACTTCATTTGCTACTGCAGAAGAAAAAGAAAAAGAGCTTGCTATGGATTCTGTAAAACACTGAGAGCACTGACATCAAGTACTAAAACTTCTCTTGTATCTTCTCATTTTTTTATTTTCAGTGTCCTTTGTTGCAATTAGATGCTTTGGTGACAAACTGAGATGGAAGAATTTAGGAGTGCAGACACACAAGTTGGGGAAGTCAGTAGCTTATTTCTTAAGAGAAGATTTTTAATACTGAGTACCTCAATATTGGGAATCCAAACTACAGCTTCTGAGATCTGATGCTCTGTTTCCATCTAATCTTGATGGTTTCCATCTTAGTTTTCTTTAAGTTTATGGACTTTAAATGCAAATTAAATTTAAGCATTATGAAACACTTTAACTGTATTCTTTATCCATTTTTGTATCAACATCAGAAATTATAAGATTTGTTGTAATTCATCACGTTCGCGTAAGATGTGTTCCTTTATATTCTTTTATTTAGCTCTGTGGGGTAAATGAAAGGCCCAATTTACTAACATCTCAAATTTAATGAATTCTTTCAAGATGGCGTGTTGTTTTGTTAATTGACGTTATGCGGATAATTCATAACTTTATTTAAACAGCTCAAGGATTTGTACTTCATCAGATAAGACCAGGGTCAGAATATATAACCTTTTACCCACCTAATTTCTTTAAAAAAACCAAAAAACAAAACTTGTCCCTTTTTTTCAGATTTGCTATTTCCACAGATAATTTATATGTAACTAGAGAGGGAAGAATGCACAAGTTTGCATTAAGTTTTCAAAAAAAGAGGGAATTGTAAGCAACTGACCGTTTTCAAAAGGGTCACTTTCAGATCATAAGCTTTAAGTCAAAAAATACTGAGATGCATACCGTTATAGAATAATAATAAAAATATTTCCTTTGGCAGTTCATCTTACTTCTAAGGAAATTTTGTATATGTTGTTAATCTGTGTTCATGTCAGTACATCTACTGCTTTGAACAAAAAGCCAATAGCTAATTTCAAAAAAACTGTATAAATCTTGCATGCAGTTGTTATGTTGTATGTGTGAATAAATTAGTGAATAAAACAAGTTGATTCAAATATTCTCTGTATGCCTTTGTCATTTTGTCTTTTGGTAGGCTGATGAGGTGGTCGATGAATATAATGAAAATAATTTTTATGAATCTGATGACGAACAGAAGGAGAAGGATCAGAAACTGAAAACCACTTATACCATGGACCCAGATCACAGGCTGCTGTTACGGAATACAAAGCCCTTGCTTCAAAGCCGAAACGCTGCTGTATGACAAATTGCTTTTTCATTAAAATGTTAAACTAGTAAATATCTATGTTTTTAGAAAATTTAGAAGATTGAAAAGTAAAATCTACACCTCTTTAGAAGTGCGATAATACTCTTTAGTAACTTTAGGAGAAGTATGATGGAGCTGTTTCAAATTGAACTTGGCTTGTAAGCAAACATGTGTGCTGATTTCGATACGTGCTCCAAAAAATATGGACAAACAAAGTATTAGCAAAAAATGTGGGAACATTTGAATCCAACTTAAATAGCATGTGATGACTAACATTAAAAGCTAGCTATGGTATAGAGCCTTCAGCAACCAGAATGGCATAAACTGTTTTAGTGGTATAGATCTACAAAGAAAGTAATAGTTGTTATTGATTCATTAATTTGTTCTTTCTTTTGAGTCTCAAATTTTAAAAGTAGACAATATACACCTTGAATTATTTTGTCAGACCAAGCCAGATTCATAGTGTTGTTGCCTTGGCAGGGTTGCAGGATAGATACAACATCATGACTCTAGTATGCTTCGCATTATTTTCATGAAATTTTAAAATACAGGTAAATTTTTAGAAAGAGAAAAAGGTGTGCTGATGGTGAGTCAGTGATGTTAATCAGATCACAGAATGTTATTTTAACCTCAGCTTGTTCTGTTAATCAAGACTAGATGTCTTCAGGGAAAAGTCTTCTAGTGATAATGTTATATTCATATCACTGCAAAAACAGTTACTGCACCATGATTAAGCCACCTTGCAACTATTCCTGATAAGCTAAGCAGATCAGGTTTTAGTCCTCCATTGGAAAATGCTTCTAGATTGCAACTAATGTCTGACTCTTTTCAAAATCACTTACAATCCGTTAGCAGACTTCGGGAACAAATTGATTAAACTTTTACAACTTTTTGCTAGAAATTGCTGTTTGATGTCTATAATATTTCCTAATTTCACACAAAGAACAAGTATATTTGATATGTTTGCCATCATACTTCACTGAGAACAGTTTCAGTTGCTTTTTGCTCACGTTCCATAAATAATTTTCGTAATGTTTCTGTTAAATATAGTATTGATTCTCATATTTATCATCTTTAACTTCTGGTATTATAGTTAGATATTTAAGTGTACTTTGACAAGTGAAATCATACTTACTTGAATTGTACAGAGATATTCATACCATTCTAAGAATTTACCTGCAATTAAATCAATGCTTTCTCTGTGACCTTACATTTTTCTCTGTAATAAAAGATACCTGTTGTATATTGCTAAAAATATTTTGGTTATTTCCTGTTGTCAGCTATTCTAGTAACTTTTTATTGTTTAATAATAATTTTTTTTAATAATGCTAAGATTTAGGATATTGAGTGAAGTGTCATCATGATGGCTTTGCTTGGAGTCTCCTTTCTATGATTTGTTTGGAGCAGAGAGTTATCATGACAATATTGTAGGAAAGGTTGTGACATGACATATTCATTAGCATAAAGGTCATATTTTGTCTTTTACTTATGAGAAAACTTGAAAAGAAAAAATAGTATGAAAATTGAAAAAATGAAAGCACATTTCACAGCAATTTCCAGTCTTGGCTCATAGGCACCATAAGCTGCTCTGTCTGCTGCTTCTTGCTAGCCAGGATGTTGGTATACAACCTTGTAGTTTTTACTGGTTTTGGATTTGATACTTTAAAAGTTGCCAGTAAAGGTAGCTGTTGTTTTATAAATTACATAATAGAATAACAGAGTGAAATATTTTAAGTAGAAAGTAGATAATAGTTAATAGGGGATTTTGAACTTGTATTCATGAAGTCAAAGCACAACATAAGCAGAATTAAAAAAAAGTATTTCTTCATTAATTTGTACAGCTGATGTTAGCAATAGTGACTTGTTAGGGATGTTTAAAATTTGAAGTATGTACTTTTTTCCATCTCATTGTGTCTCTACCTTCTATTTATTATATCATACAATAAATACTGGGAGGAAGTGAAGGTACTTAATTACTAAAACTATATTAATTCTGGTGTTTTTCCTCAGTTTGCTTTGTTGATTTCAAAGACTGCAGGTAGGTACTTTGCTTTCTGAAAAGGAGTGAGTTGGTAGTTTTGCAGGTCTGAAGCACATGCGATAGATACGTGTGAACAATTTGAAGTTAACATGTTGTTCTGAATGTTCTTCTTTTAGGTGGTAATGGCGGTTGCACAGCTTTACTGGCATTTGGCACCAAAATCAGAAGCTGGTATTGTTTCTAAGTCATTGGTGCGCTTACTCCGTAGTAATAGGTAGGTCAAGTCCATATTTTACTAATTTTTTGTGAGAGCTTTTGTGTGTATTTGTTTAGCCATAGTTGTAAGAATGCAACTGTTTCACTATTGTTTTCATTTTAGAATTGTCCGACAATACTCAGTTTTACTCAAAAAATTAGGATCATTAAAAGTAATTCCATCATTTTTGTTACCACATCCAGGGATCCTTCAGTATTGTATTTCATTCCTATGACTTTCATTCTGACAAGAATCATGGCTGTCTTGTTAGTACTGAAATACAGGCAGTACCAATTGGCTTGCTTAGGGTCTTGATTTTTTTTTTTAAATTGTTGGAATCTATTGGAAATTTCCTTCCAGTGAGTCCCTTACTGTCTTCCTAGGCACTAAAGAAGGCTCCTGGTGTATAAATTCTTTTCCTGTACTTTAACACAAATCACGAAATAGGTTAGTTTTCAAAGGGGCCACTGGAGATTATCTGGTCCAATCCCCCTACTCAAGCAGGGTTGCCTGGAGCACAGTATTCAAGACTGTGTCCAGTCAGCTTTTGAATATCTCTGGGAAAGGAGACAACACATTTGTTAAAAGTACGATTTGATCCTACTTAATCTCCTTTGTTTCCTTAATCCCTGGACTGTTTTTAAAGAAAAAATTTATATTTAATTCAGGACACTTAATTTCGACTTCGTCATCTTCAGTGTTACTTTATCTACTTTTGTATGAAGGGTCTTGTCAGCCCATTTTGTAAGATTGTTAATGCTGGTTTTTCATTGTGTTTCAAAGTTTTGACATGATATGCCAGTATTTGCTGCATAGAAGTGTGAGGGGTTTTCCCTGCTCAGTTTTTAGATTTTGAAATTCCATGTATATATAAGACACTATTAAGATGTTTAAGAATAACTTTCTAAATATACCTGGTGTTTTTGTTTAGAACTTCACTGTGAAAATAATTTGTATTTTAAATTCATTGTTTGTGTCAAACAGACTTTTTAAAAAGTCACTTTTGTTGTGCCTGAAAAGGTTACTCACACATACTTCAAATTTTGTAAGCTCTGGCATCATAGAACTCTTTCTCTGAAAACCTCTGTAGCTTACTCGTGGCTAATATCTTTATTGTTTAAAAATTAGTAAAGAAGTAAAATTGTGTTATGTATTCATGCTTTTATTTCAGGTAAGAATGAATCACTATTATTTTAGTGTTTTATTTTGTAGTTCTGTTACGCTTCCCATTCTGTGTGTAAAGATAAGTAAAATGGCTAAAGCAATTTGGTATATGTACAGATAACGTATAGAGTTAAACTCATACTCACAAGTAATATATTCATTTATGCTCAAATTTCATCAAAAGGGAAGTCACTTCTTTCCTGTACCTCAACTAGTTCCTAAAATGTCACTAGTCTTCTGATTTTCCTCTGCTGATTGGCTTGTGTCTGTTCTCTGTTACCATTCTGGGTGAAACACTTCTGCTGTTAGAGCCACTTTGAAATAAGCTTTTGCTGTTTGCCCTTGAAGTTATGTGCCTATGGCCTTTAAATTAATGTCAACTAAACTACAATCTAGTTAGGGTGAGAGTGCCTGAAAGAGCATTTCATAGCAATTCCCAGTCTTGGTTCATCATGTGCAGCTGATTATTTCCATGTACCTATGTAAGAATTACATAAAAATAGGTTTAAAATATATTAAGTACATCTCTATTATTACTTTTCTTTGTAAGCAACAGCTGTAATTACCTTAGAGCTATTAGACAGTTTTGAGTAAGAGGAGATAATGGGTATGATGAGTGCTCTACTAGGATGTATTTGCAGCATGCAAGGTTTGAGCACTCATGGTTCAGAAAAATTGTATATAAATCATTGTTCAGTTTTTAAGCAATTGGTGGCACAAACTCAGCAGTTTAAAAGCTTTAGACTGGTACTCAGATTTCTCTTTGCTCGCTCCTGCTGAGGCTTTTGAACTAATACATGAATTAAGAGAATGCCCTCCGATCATGTTTATAAAATTTTTTTGTTTAGAATATTACATAAATCTGTTATCTGTATCTTAGGGGGACTATTACGTGAAAGTGCTGCTTTTTGATACATGTGTATGCCTGCCAGTGTATACCCTTAAGTCACAGGAGACCTTGGCCCTTTTTGAGAATTTTTAGAAAAATTATTTAAGACCAGAAAAGTCATACCAATTCTTGCTATTTGTGCAAGGATTAACTGTCCTTGTAATTAATGCAGTTATTTCAACACTGCAGATAAAGATGGTATGTTTTTGTTCTCCAGCTGTATCATCCTGAAATATTTATTCCAAGAAGGTGATTGAAATGCAAGGTTTTTGTATGTGATTTTCATGATATTAACTTGATTAATGGATTTCTGTTTTAAATAAATACCCAAGGTCCACAAGAGGCACCATTACACTGGTGTCAGTGAATAGTTTTGCATACTGGCATTTTAAGAAATGAGAACCTAGTTTCATACATCTTCATGTGAAGCAGATGATGAACTTGTAGCAGTTGTCTTCAATGTTTGTGCCAAAACAAATGTATAAGTGACTTGGTATTCAAATAGAATTGGACTTTGATTGCCATGTTGCCTTTTTCTTTGTACCCTTAATTTTGCGGAATGACTCTTATTTTTCTTTTCACATTCTAGGGAGGTGCAGTATATTGTTCTGCAAAATATTGCCACTATGTCAATTCAGAGAAAGGTATACCCTATTTAGAATTTTCTAAATCATATTTTATATGAAACACAAGAGAGCTACATAAATATATTCTCATTTTCAGGGTATGTTTGAACCTTTTCTGAAGAGTTTCTATGTTAGATCAACTGATCCAACTATGATCAAAACACTGAAGGTGAGTTTAAAACCAAATTCATCCATATAGTACTGGACTACTTGGTTTTCAACAGGAAGATAAAATCCTTTTCACCGATAGGACACAGATATGTGGTTTCTTTTCTTCACTAGGAAGTATGGAGTTGTGGCTCTTAGTTAAGCCCATAAGTGTCCTTTGGAATTGTCAGACTGTCTGAAAGTTCTCTTGTTACTGTGTTGCAGGTGGCAGATGAGCTGTTTTCCACTACAGCATTTAGGACTTTTCAGTGATAAGAGAGCACCACAGTTTTTATCCAGCCAACCATTCTAACATTGTAGAGTTTGACAGTTTTCATGCGAGGAAGAGAGTCTTTAATACTGTTAGCTTAAAAAGAGTTCAGGTCTGTTCCTCTGTACAAAATGGGGCAGTCTTAGAGTCCCAAACTCCCTTTGAAGTCAGCATTCAACATGAGAAGTACTTTAGGCTTTCCTCAAGGTCACATCTCACTGTATGTTTTTTTGGCTGTTGTCTTCCTTTTTTTCTCTATTCTTATTCTTTAACAAATGTGAAATCCTTGACAAAACAATAGCTAAAAAATTATCTACTATTATGTGCCTTTTCTCTTGTTTTCCTTTAGACTGTCGTAAGCACTTGTGTTTAGGAGTGGAAAGTACAGTTTTCTGAAAGAAACATTATTTTTTCCTTGTCTTCATTTTACATGCATGTTGTATCTTCATTATGCGTTTAAGAGTGGTGATGTCCAAGATGGCCATGCCAAATCCATTATATTTTTTTATGTACAACATTAAGTCTAAGTAAATTTGAGGCAAAAAGATATTCTCCACATTTAGTGATTATGATAACTGTCAGGAATACTGTCAGGAATGCCTTACTGTTATCCAAGAAAAGTCAGTCCCAATATAATTGAAGTTAATACATTTAAATTCCCATATTAATTGATAATACAATGTGGAAGGGGTGGAGAAGTAGAAATTGGTTTTTTTTCTTTCATTGTCTCATTTGTTACTTGGCTGAAAAATTTAAGACAGTGTGAACTGTTATGTACGTAAGAAATCTCATGGATTTCTCCGTCTCCTACCTTTGTAGTTCCAGCATATCAGTTGTGAGACAGAATGGTGAGATCCATGGCAGTATTTAAGATGTGAGGGAATTCATCTGCTGTTCATTTCCATTTTGTTGCTTTTTTCTTTTCCAACATCAAGTTTGCTTTTTTGATCACTGGTTAGCATTGAACTTATACCTTCACAGATATTT
>JAWMRA010000090.1:46960431-46999626 GCA_035584735.1 Pseudotriccus pelzelni | reverse complement strand
GCATCTCACATTCACTGGGTACATATTTTCTCTTTTGTTAGTGAAATTAATTCCTTGTGGCCTGCAATTACATGTTTACCTACTTTTTCTTAAAATGCTGTACTTATTAAAGTGTGCTGTTTTGATTATCATTGATAGCAGTAGTTGTACTGTTATATGTTTAGTTGCATCAAAGCAGTTAGCCTGTAGAGGGTGCTGAAAGCTTGGAATTTTTTTTTATTGCATCAATGCCTGACTGAAAAAAAAAATTAAATACTTTTAGGATAAACAGCCCAAAATTTGGCTTGATTTTGTAACCTTCTTCCATTTTTATATAGTGAAACAGAGTTGCAAGTCACTAAGGGACACAAAAAGGAGCAGATAAAGTCATAGGATATAGCACCACTATAAATCAATACCTGATAATATTGTATAATCTTACTAGTCAATGAATATTGAAGATGATAAGTCAAGTAGAGAACTGGAAGATGATTATATAGTGTACAGTGTATGTGAATGTAGTTAAATATTGTAAATAGAGTTAGGAAATATATGGTTTTAAAATAACGTCAGGAAGGAGGAAAAGCATGATTTTGGGGTGCCCTGGCATAATTAGAATTGTTCAGAGAACATAGGTGAGATCTTCTCTAGGCTTTGAAAAGCATCATTAGTGCCTCTCCATATCTACTGGATATATTGATGGTAATCATAAGAGAGCCTTTATTCGGGACATCACCTTGGCAGCATAAAGTCATCCTGTGGCCGACTAATACAGAGCTTTCTCTTACTTGGTTTACGAACTGTGAATACTCATTCTCAACCCCCTCACCTCATATCAGAAATTCCTGAGAGGCCTCAGGGCTTTGTAGTTTTAATATATGTAACTTTAATTTCCTAGTGCTCTAGACCTTGTTTACATTTGAGGTTTTTTGATTATCAACTGTGTTTAAAATATCTTCCCAGATTGTGCCACAAGGCATGTCTGCACAGTGCATCTTTTTGTATTACATTCAGCCATTACCAAAGTAAAAATACAAGCTTTAAAGCTTGTTCTTGATTCGCTTAATTTTACTATCGATCTTCCCCTAAATGAGAACGCTCCTTTCAGCACAAATCCCCATTTTTTTACTGTTTTAAATTAAATAATAAAACTATCATTTCAGAATACTGAGTTTGTTACTTAATAATCCTTTTTTCTGTTTTCTTGCTTTGTTTTTCTTTTTGCTAAGGAGAAACAAAGATAAGAGGAAAAGGGTTTTTCTTTTATCATAGATTGTCAATTTAGTATTTTCTTCAGAGTAATTCTATATATATATATACACACATAGATGCAAGTCCGTGTATACAAAGCTCCGTCTCAACAAGATTAGTTTTCTTGTCTGTTTCTAAGTAGTTGTCTAACAAATAAAATTATCTTCTTGTGCTTACTGTTCTGAAAGACTGCAAAGGATATATTGAGGATCTTTTAAACCTGGCAGCTGGCAAATTGCTTTACCATAGTTGCACTGTCTTTATTCCTTCTTTCAAGGAATGAATAGAATGGCATAATTTACATGGTACCTTTCCCCAGGTGACAGGAAATTACCAATAGTCTCAGCTTACTGAATATACGAGTTTTGGCATGGTAAAGGAATAAAGAGAGATTTAACCTGTGTAGGAGTCTTGGTTAATCTTGCTTTCCCCCAGCTTTCAACCTTAAAGTATACAGGCAATCTCTTTGCTGTGCGACTTCTTTCATCGTCATTCAAAACCTGGAATTAATTCTGCTGCTTTGCATAGCGTGAAGCACAAGCTGGTAGATCCAGCAGGCTCTGAGGTCAGTGAAAGCAGAGTCAGAGAGGTGACCAGACTAATTCTACTAAACCAAAACAGAATGCTGAAGAACAAGCTTGTGGCTAAACTGGCTTTTAATTCTATGCTCGGGTTCTGGAATGGCCTTAACTGTAGATATAACTCAACACTCGAAATATCTTGGCTATATCTGACACAGGAGCTGTACAATTCACCATTCTGGAACTTGGATGCTGAGAGGCAGAATGTCATTCCAGAAACAAGGCTCTGGGGAAGGCAAGAGCTGCTTTTGAAATTTTCTTTGCATATTTAAAAGTGGCTTGTTTGAAGTCAGATTTCCCCTACTCAGGAAAGCTGTGGGCTATGGAAAAAAAAACCAACCCAACAACATTTGAACTACAGAAGCACAACAGAAATTAGAAAGTTCAATAATGAGACAGTCAGAAAGTTTTGTGAAGAGTTATCCCACATGGACCTGACTGACTCCTGGAGAGACTGTTCTGTGTGAAGCCATGTTGAGGGCTGAGAATTATTTTCCTTCCTCATTTTGTACTTGCTGAAGGAAGTACAAAAAGAAAAGTTGTTTTGGTTCCTTGATATGACATTTAGCATTTGACCTATTGCATTTTCCGTAAGCAATTGCATTGATAATTTCAACTGAACACTGGCCACACGGTGACATAAAAGTCATTTTAATAATAGACAGATAGGATTATTGGAAGTCTCTTTTTTCTGGCTGTGTATACTATATATAACTATATTCTGCATATAATAGAAATTCTGGAGGTTTTTCTTAAATAAGTGACTTTCATTTTCAGTTGAAAGTTGCAGGTTGAATGTAAACACAATTGTAGGATGTATAGCTAAAACTTTTTTTCCCTACGAATCTGTACAAAACCAGGAAAGGTTTAAAATCACTGGAACTGTTAATACATCAGGTAACTACTACATATCTAGTGTAATTACTGCTAGAATGACATAAAAGAAAAGCAACTCCTTGTAGCATTCAGTTTATATGCATTGATGGGGTTTCTTACTTTTGTTATTTATAAGGATGGAAAACTTAACCAGCTTAAGCAGAAACTTCAGGTTTGCCTGGATACTTAATAATTGCCTTTTAACATTGTTTTTAACCATTTGCAAAACCTTCTAATAACCCAAATAATCACAGGAATGTTTGGGTATAGAAGGGATCTTTAAAGATCAGCTAGTCCAACTCCCCTGCCATGGGCAGGGATGCTTTCCATTAGACCTGGTGGCTCAGAGCTCTGTCTAACCTGACCTTGAATGTTTCCAGGAATTGGGCATAACTACCAGTCTGGGTAACTTGTTCCAGTGTTTCATCACCTTCATTGTAAAACATTTCTCTCTTACATATAATCTAAATCAACCTTGTTTTTGTTTAAAACTATTACTCCTTGTCCTGTCACAACAGGCCCCGATAAAAGCTTTGTCCCCATCTTTCTTGTAGACCCCCTTTAGGTACTGAAAGGCCATTAGAAGGTCTCCTCAGAGCCTTTTCTTCAGGTTGAACAATCCCAACTCTCTCAGCCTTTCCTTATAAAAGAGGTACTCTAGCCCTCAAATAATTTTTGTGGCCTCCTCTGGAGCCATTCCAACACGTCCATGTTTTTCTTGTGCTGTATACTCTAAAGCTGAATGCAGTATTCCAGGTGAGGTCTCACCAGAGCAGAGAAGAGGGGCAGAATCCCCTCGCTTGGTCTGCTGGCCATGCAGTCTTTTGGAGCAGCCCAGGATACAATTGGCTTTCTGGGCTGGGAATGCACATTGCTGGGTCATGTCCAGTCTTTCATCCACCAGCATCCTCAAATCCTTCTCAGCAGGGCTGCTCTCAAACCACTCATCCCCCAGCCTGGATTTATACTGATATGACCCTGTAGATATAATTTACGCTGTTTTGAAATTCTTATGTTCATTTATCATTGCCTTCTATGCGCCTTTTCTTAGCTAGTTCTGGTAAAATTACATTTTAAATTTTTCTTGCTGCTCATTCAGAATGCCATTTTGGTCTCCCATTTTAGTGTTTTGTTGGAGTTTGTTTTGGCTTTGAACCTACATATTTGTCTTTTATTTTATGCTCGGTTTTGGGATTCTTCGTGTGTGTAAAACAAGCCTCCAAGATTCTCTCTGGTTTTTTCTAGACTGTGCAAGCCCTTATTCTAAGACAAACTCATTTTGATTTTGTTGGTACTTTCTTTCCTGGTATCTAGACTTGTGTAAAAGAACCATATTGGTTTATTTGTTTGCAATTCTGGTTTATTTTATTTAAATTTGCTCCCACCGATTGCATTAAAGTAGTTCCCATTGTGACATTTCATTTATTGCAGTTGATTTTATCATAATCAGTTCTACATTGTCAACAGGTGTTTTTAATAAGCAGACTTCAGGTCTGCTTAGGTTTCCGGGTTCCGTTTTATTTTTCTAAACTGTTCAGTGTATCACACTATAAATATTCCAGATTGTAATATTCAAGAATTGTCTTTTTATTTTAGTATCTGGCAAAACACAATTTAAATTAAATTCATCTGTAGGATTGCACGAGACCTTGAGATATATGAAGCAGACATGTTAACCTTGCTTCAAGGAATTAGTCTTGAAAATGACAGATGTCATGTCAAATAAAGGATGACACAAAAAGCTGCAAGCTAAAATTTAAGCATCTCATAGGCTTATGGCATAGTGATGAATACTCAGAGCTTTTGAAAAGCCCGTATCCATAAAGAAGTTCACTTTCTCAAAAAAACAAACCCCAAAATTTAGGCATTTCTTCCCCGTGCTGTTCTATTGAAACTTGGCCATCCTTAATTGCTAAATGGTTAACTCTTGAAATGTAGGAATATCTCTGTTTAACAAATGGTAGTTAGACTTCATCTTTCCTTACAGCAGGAGTTTTACTCTTGCACCTTTGCACCTGTTGGGTCTTTTTAGCTTTAGCTGAATAGGCTGTGAATGTTAGTTATTACAGTAGTTAAGCACCCCAGTGCATAACTTTGGCATGAATCTTACAACAGCTTTCTACTTAGAGGCTTCATTTGAATGTACTAGAGATTAGGTTACAGATCTGAGAGGAACTGTTTAGAATGTGAAAAAGTGCAAAGGAAATGTTTAGTTATTTCTCCAGCATATGTTACTTTTAATGTTGAATATTTCTTTGAAAATTCAATAATTTGCTTGTATTTTTAATTGAGATTGCAAATTACTTATGAATATGCGTAATTTTAATGAAAACCTCTTTTTTCCACACTGTTCCTCAGTTTGAGAAGGAAAAATACAGAATTCATCTTTACTAAAAGGCAGTTTCATAAAAAGTATGTAGTAGGATGATATTTTTACATTCAGAATGTTTCTGTGTCCTCTTTTTGCAGCTTATAACTTGTGATACTTAGAATGGTTTACCTCTTTGTTACCAAGTAAATGGAGTTCACTTCTGCAAAGCGTGTTTTAAAAGCTTTTACGTATTTTACAATCAATTATTTATGACATTTTCTTTTGCATAAATGCTTTTAAAATTAATAATTTGTTTTGTCTGAAACAGAAATCGTAGTTGCTGAAAGTGTTGTTGTCATTAAGAAACTGCTGCAAACCCAACCAGCACACCATGGTGAAATTATTAAGCATATGGCTAAACTCTTGGATAACATTACAGTGAGTATTTGTTCACACTGTCTTATTTTCCTTGTTGACAGATAGCCGAATTTTTATGTCCTTTGAATTTGTGCCATAAATGGAAATAGGTATATTAGAGAAATACAACATAGTTTTTAATTTTTGACATAGTGTTTTGTGATCTTAAAGAGAAGGAAATAGAAGCTAACAAATGGCATCTATTTGTGTCTTAGATCTGGGAAGCGATTTTGAAAGAGATCCCTGGAAATGTTGAGTATTGCTAGTACTGTTATGCCAAGATGAATAGTAAGTTTAGAATGTGAAGTGGATAAGTTGCAGTGAAAGTAAGGGCAAAGCAGCAGCTATCTTGAGGGTTATCAGCCAGTTGTGTTAGTGATCTGGAGTGGACTTTAAAAATTTTATTTTAAACTTTTTTCCCCAAAACATCTGAGCTTTCCATGGTATCAGACATGCTGCTGTAAGTGTGTTTTGAAGTTGCATTTTTACCTCCTGTGCGATTCTGTGGTATTTAGCAGTAAAATTTGCATTATGCGCTATCATCTGTCTTTAGATTTAATCGACCTTTAGGTATGCAAATGGTTATTTGCCAAATTCTCCACACAGTCCCAGAAATTGGTACATTTAGTAGTCTATCCTAAATTAGAATATAGGGCTGATGACCAATAGCTACCTATTCCATCATAAACCAACGGTGACAGATTTTAATATGTCAGTAATTATTTTTGTGTAGAGCCTCTAAGTAAGACTCTAGTCTCTAAGTTCAGTTTCATAAAATTACACATTTACTGATGATGGAGCAGTTTCTAAATCAGTGAATCTTCATTTTTCAGTGGTTGAACTTGGCAAAGTTTGGATTATTAAAAGAAAAAAGGAAATGTGATCGTTCATGTTTGCTGACAATTTAAATGAATCTTTAACTCCTAAGAGCTAGTGATGAAACTCTTTAACTGATGTAAAGAAAATAAATTCTGCTGAGTTGTTCATATCAAAAGAGGATATAAGACAATGCTGCTAATTACATATCAAAATAAGTATTACCTATTTTATATTAATCACCTGTGTTTTCAGAAAATTTGTGCAATATTTTGATTAATTATTACAATCTCTTAAATAGTGTATAATCTTATTATGGGCATCTTCTGGCACTTCACCAAATGAATTTGTCGTCTTATTTCCACATATTGTACAGGCAAAAATACTTATTTTCTAAATATTCCATTTAACACTTAAAACAGGTTTGTAGCTCTTTTATACAATCAAAACTTCCAAGTAAATGTTCAAAGTTTTAAATAAAGAGAATAATTTTAGAAAAGAAAGTCTCTCTTTAAGTTGAATAAGGGGGGCAGGAAGATATGCTGTGCTTGAACTACTTTGACGTTCTCAGGTTTTCCAGTATGAGGTTGTACAGAATATCAGAAAATGGTAAGTAGTGCTATAACAGTCACAGGAATAAATTTAAAATAAAAATTAAAATTAAAAATCAAAATCTGATTCTGAATCATGCTTCTTATACAAGAACAAAGCAGTGATGGTGATGCTCTAGGCTCTCCAAGATGAGAGCTGTTTTATATCTTGTTTGACACTTTTCCGTGTAATTTTTTAATAACTTCAGGGTATATATGTTTCTCAGTATGCTTCAGAATAAATTTAGAAGAAGTTCATATTTATAGTTTGAATGTCATATCATTTTTCTGAAATAACTTGCCCCTATTATGTTTGAAAATGAATGTATTCCTTCACAGAATGGTTTGGGTTGAGAGGGACCTGTAAAGGTGATCTAGTCCAAACTCCCATCCCCTTACTTCTGTAAAGGTTGAGCATATACATTTAGGAAGAAGAATATAATTACTGAGGATGTGAGTTTGAAATGTCAACATTTAATACAGTATTACTGGAGTTCCTGAGATTTGCACCTGTACTTTAAACAATACTCTTGGTAAAAGTGGTTGTGTGTTGATGTAACACAGTTGCCATGAGTTCTTTGTGCTGTAAGACAGAGACACAAATTAAGGATTCCTGGCCATTATTACATTGACATACAGTATGTATACATACATACACACTTCTATACAGCTACTTTGCATTGTGTTTTTTAGTGTTTGGGGGTTTTTTTGGTTTTTTTTCCTGACCTCTTCTGTTGGGTAAAGTATTAGAATTGAAACTTACAGAACCTACCTTACAGCTGTATGCAGGAGGATACCACTGTCTTTAAAGAACTCTTGCATTTGGATGTAGGAGAAGCAGCCAAATGATACAGTGTTGAATGAACTTGACAGAAACTAGAGGGTGGGAGAATGTGACCAAACTTTGTTGCTTTTTAGAGTTAAAATTAATTTAATACTATGTAATACACAACTGAAAGCATGAACAGAATTAAATACTATTAAATCAACAAGCACTTCAGGAAAAAATAAACTTTCTGATTGTTCTGTCAGGGTTTAGTTTAGGTAAATGGTAAACAGCCTCTAAAATAAAACTGGTGTAAACTCAGTGGCATACCTTAAAGGATTGGTGCCTGAATTTCTGTCATTGATACTGTTATAAATTTTACTTGTGTAAGCCTGAGATTGTGATTGGCAACGTCGAGGTGCCTAAAAATCTTTCCTAGCAATGTTTCTTTCAGGTCAGGTACTTTACTGACATTCTTGTGTTCATCTTCTTCATCTACAGAAGTGTAGTAGGTTCACCCTGGTTGGACACCAGGTACCTACCAAAGCTGCTTTATCATTCCCTTCTGCAAACAGACAGGGGAGAGAAAGTAGAATGTAGGCTTCACGAGTTAAGAACCCAGAGAAATTACTCACCAATCACCGTCACAGACAAAACAGACTTGAAATTGGGATATTAATTGAATTTATTACTAGCAGAATCAGTGCATGATAATGAGAAGTAAAATAAATCTTAAACTCACCTTCCCCTCATTCCTCCCTCCCTTCCTCCCAGCTTCTGCTTCCTTCCCACCACACAGGGAAACGGGGAATGGAGCTTATGGTGAGTCCATCCCAGGTTGTTTCTGGTGTTGCTCGGGGAGAAGAGTCCTTCCCCCTCTCCAGCATGGGATCCCTCTTGCAGGAGACGGTCCTTCATAAACTTCTCCAATGTGAGTCCATCCCACAGGCAACAGTTTGTCATGAACTGCTGCAATGTGTGTCCCTTTCCAGGGGGTGCAGTCCTTCAGGCACAGGCTGCTCCAGCATGGGTCCCTCACAGGGCTGCAATTCCTACCAGGAAAACCTGCTCCATCATGGGTCAGCAGGTCTCTGCCAAGACCCTGCTCCATCACAGGCCTCCCACGGGATCACAGCCTCCTTTAGGTATCCACCTGCTCCAGCATGGCTCTCCTCCATGGGCTGGAGGTGGCTCTCTGCATCTCCATGGTCCTCCATGGTCTGCAGAGCACAGCCGATTCACCATGGGCTGCACCACGGGCTGCAGAGGAACCTCAGCTCCAGTGCCTGGAGCACTTTCTCCCCCTCCTTCTCCAGTGACCTTGATGTCTGCAGAGTTGTTCACATGTTCTCGCTCTGTTTTTCTCTGACTGCACTTTTCCTCTGCCCAATAATTATTTTTTTCCCCTCTTAAATATGTTACCACAGAGGCATTACTGTCAGTGTTGATTGTCTCAGCCTTGGCCAGCAGCAGGACCATCCAGTGGTCCCAGTGGTGGGACCGTTCTGGAGCTGTCTGGCACTGGCTCTGCCAGGCATGGGGGAAGCTTCTGGCAGCTTCTCACAGAAGCCACCCCTGTAGTTCCCCTGCTGCCAAAACCTGACCACACAAACCCAATGCAAGAAACTCTTTAGAAAGGGATAGGATATAGAATATTTAGAAAATAACTATTTTCCCTTGTAAAATAAGTAAAAGCTTAGGTAAAATACTTAAATATTAAGACCATATATATATATATATAAATAATAAGACCAAATATAAGAAGCATTAGGAAGTTCAATTAAAAATTACTGAGCTCTTGTAGACCACTGACTCTCTTATACAGTAAAGATTAGGTCTGTTTTATCTTGCCCTTTGATTGATTGTTTCTTACATATCTGAAAAGAGTGGTTATTTTTGTTCCTTTACTTTTGTGTGTTTTCATTTGTACCTTAAACTTTTATCCCAGATGTGCCCAGGGAAAGATCTATGATACCTATTTTGTGTTTGATATTTGTTGAATACATAGACCTATGCAGAGTACAGCATAGTACAGCTTGATCTAGCTACATTCCAGCTCCTTTCCTCCGCACCCTTCAAAAGCTTTAACTGAAAAATGCATGTCTGATGGTGTCCTGCAGATATTAAACAAGAGAATAATTGGATCTCTTTACATTTCTGTTTTTAAAAATCATTAAAACATTTCCATTTAGCTGTTAATGTGTTAATAACATTGTCATTGCTTTACAGTTTAATGACTTGCTAAGTTGTGGGCCAGAGATATAAGCAAGTTTGTGCTAGGTGTTCACTCTGTGATGGGCTCATGTGTATAGCTTTTAGAGTGACAGGTTAAAAAATACACTTACTGGAAAGGGCCTGTTCTTTCCTCTGCACCTTTTCTTCCTGCTATCAGTCTGACATTTCAAATCAACTTTATCCCTCTTTACATTTCTCATTCCAAGTAAAATTTTTAAAAATTGCTAGCTATGCAAATTTTCTGCCGGATATGGAGAATTATATCTCGTTTGCAATTTGAATATCTCCTCATTTTGACATGTGGATAATCAGAATTAGCGATTTTAGGTTGTACTTTAGCCTTATGTGTTTTGTGATTAAGCTGAGAGGTGAACTACAATAGTTTTTCAATAGTCCTGCTTAGAGCAATCTGTAAAATCTTTATAATAGCTTTCTCTAACTGATGAAGGTAACCAGTTTTCCTTTGAGGGGAGGGTCTATCTTGTTTTTCTTTTTTCTTTTTTAACCGGTTATTTATTTTCCTTGAGACGGGTAATGGGTTGAAATGGTAGTAGAAACTGCCTCTCAGTCCTAAAGGCTTAAAAAGTGCACTTAACCACTTGCTCAGGGCACATGGAATAAAACATCAGGCAAAGTAATTTACAGTCCTGTTTGCCTTTGAGGATAATGCAGAGCAGGGCTGAATAATGAAAGTATTATTTCCTGCATTTTTGTCAATTCAAGGTCCCTACTTAAGCTGTACTGGAAAAGGCAGTGAAAGTCTAGAAGGGGCTTCATTTCTTGTTTGTTGCTTTGAGTGCCCTGGAAACAACAGCTGCAGGATCATACACTTGATATTACATGGTTGAGAACTGGAAGACTTAAACAGGGAAAAAGAAGTCTGAAAATATTGTGTGATTTTGACCCCAAATGAATCCAGTGACACAGAAACATTGGGTTCATCAGTTCGACATACACTTTTCATTAAAATGGCTTCTGCTCAGGGTTTGATTCAAAAAGTCTCTAATTGATATTGATTCTTGTGACAAAAAATTGTGTTTAATGTATGTACAGTATTTACATAGTAAGGTAACCACCTGGTTAAAAGACAGAGTCTCATGAGAAATTTCATCTGTCTTCCATTGTCACTGTTTTTCAAATTATATGTCATTTAGTCTATTTATTTAACATTTTAAAACTATTTTATTACTCTGATAATTATGTTTTACAAACTAGAAAAAAACTTGGAGTAATACACTGTGCTTAAATGCACACTGTTTAAATATATTTAAATATATTTCTTTGTGGTCTTAAAGTGTAGTCATGAGTTTGACTAGGAAAAGTACAATAGGGATGTTAGTGTTTCATAATTAATGATATTCCTGTAATTGGTCTGCACTGTGAGCTATTTTTACTTTATAAAAAGATAGTAATAGGAAAAGGGGTGTTCCTGATAGGCTGCCGCCCAAACTATGGTACTTTGTGATCTCTTGTAGAATTCTAGTATTTTAACAAGTCTGTAATGAAATATTTTAGAAAAATAAATCTAGCATAACTGAAGTCTGAAGTTGCCTATATATTCTTATTTAGAGGTATCTATCTGTACAGCAGGCAACTTGAACTGCTCCAATACTGGAAAATTTAATGTACCACTCAATTACTATTCTTTAGCCCAATTTAAAATAATAGATTGGGTGTGAGGTCTTAATGCAGTGTAACCTTTGGAACATTAGAAATAACCTCTTTCGTTCTGAAATCGGTGTACAGTGATGGCATCAGTCTTACCGTTTTGCAGATGAACGTACTCTGACTACATTTAAAGTTCTCATATGTAGCAGTTGTTTGCCTCTCTTGCACTGTCAATTCCAAGACTATTTAGGTTTTTTGTCAATTCCAACTAAAAAATATGATTTCAGTGAAACTGTCAAGTAGCTCCAAGTAAGACCTGTAAGAACGATTTAAGAACTTTCTGATCAGAATGTTTTCAATTAGAGTGGTCCTATTCAGAAATTGAGAATTGTGGTTTTGAACTCCTGTCTCACCAAAATTCTATGTTCAGCTGGTCTTGAACATTTGCAAAAATAAGAATCTTACTGTCATAAAATTTGGAATAAAAATGAAGGAAAGATAGCAATAGTGTTAAAGAAATCCATATGATTTTAAACTAGACAGGCAGGATTTGAGAAAGGTGCATTGTTGGAAACAGTTTCTGTATGAATATAGTAATGCAGAAAACCCTGGCTTGTATCAACATGGTTTTTAGTGTAAGCTGGTGGCAAGATTCACAACCACACCTCAAAGGCTTGGATTGTGTTTCCAGTTGCCATCAGCTTGTACTGTGAACATGAACATGTCACTTCTGTGTGCCTCTATTTCCAATCTTCTTCTCTTTGTCTCATCAACTTGTCACAAGTGGTTTTTGGGCCAGAATCAATATCTTATAATTGTACAAATATTCTATCTAACACGGTGGCCATATTGAACAGTATTTAATTTCACTCTGCATTTCTTGCATGGCAGTTGTCTTTAAATAGTATTTTTGTCTAACTTGTTATTGAACGCAGACACATACAAGTATTCAAGCAGTCTGTGAATGTATTAACTTAAAATTCTCAATGTTTTCTCAGGTTCCAGTAGCCAGAGCCAGCATTCTGTGGCTCATCGGCGAGTACTGTGAGCGAGTTCCAAAGATCGCACCCGATGTTTTGAGAAAGACAGCCAAGAGTTTCACTAATGAAGACGACCTTGTGAAGTTGCAGATCTTAAATTTGGGTGCAAAACTGTATTTAACAAACTCAAAGCAGGTAAGCCTAAACTCAGAATTTTATGTATTAGAGTCATGGTAGGTTTTGTACGGTCTGTATGGATAAGCAGTGATTTCTTCTGTATATATATAGGTAACCAAAAATAGTCCACATTTTTATGTGAAGAAAAGCTGAACATCAGTTTTCAAGAAATCTAACAGACTAAATCTAACCATGAATCTTTTAAGTATGTGTGGATCATAAATGTGATTTTTTGTTTCTTTATTTCTTTGGGAAACTCAAAATTTCAATTCACATTAATGGGGAAGATTTGTAAATTGTATTAGTAACACCAGATGGGAAATATTCCCGATGTGATTTGCTGTTTTCTGAAGCTAAGACCAGAATTTAAAAAAAAAAAAACCTGTCATTTTAAACAAGAAGCTGCTTATTTTTTTATTCAGGATATCTAAAAGGAGATGCCAGTAAAAGGCCTCATTTTGTTTTTCCATTCGTGCTTGTTTTAAAGATAGTTACTGCTTTCCCTTTTTCTATTTTTGATATGTTTCCGTGTTTACTATTTCATTTTACCTTGTGGAGAAGGTTAGTTTTTGATATCTTTAGTAGTAAAGATAATCTGAAAATGTCAGGACAAAAAGGTGAACTTAGATCTTCAGGCAGCTGAATAATATCTGTGAGAGGTGCCAGCTGCCTCATTCTTCTCAGTGACAGTACTGTGAACTCCATCACTCTCTGAATATAGAAGATAATATTTTGACACTAATTTTTCACTGTAATTCCAATTACTACTTTGAAAGGTTCTAAAATCAAAGATTTCTTTTTTTCCACATGTAGATGAAATATACTGTCTGAATTTTATACACTTTTCTGGGCTGCTAGACCTCTTTGTTTTACAACAGTTTGCACAGCACACGATCTTGCATCTCCTCAAGTGTGGTGTCTTCTTGTTTCTTGATAGTTATATCCAACTACAGATGTGATTTGAGACTTTATTTTGTAGGGCATATGGGAGATGAACTGTCTCACCATGCACTCAGATAGGAATGAATGCTTTGCTTATACAGTGTAAAATGGGGCAGTAACAGAAGGTGACTTCTTTCTGTCATTGCTCATCTTACTGAAAATGCTGACTGAGATAAGGAAAGATTGGTTTGACTATCAAAGCTGTCTTTTACCTCATTACATAATATTTAATAATTTTCCATATAATTTTTTTAATTTTCCATGTAAATTTTTCCACACCATATTTGGTGAAAAATCCCTTGCCTACAAGGAGGTGATGATATCCATGATGCTTTTTTTCCAGTTTCACATCTTAATACATTTTAAACCATGTAAGTGTTGTATATTTTTAATGCAAATCTAATAATGATGATAAAGCAAAAGAAACTGTCTCCTGAGATGCCTGCTGAATGATGAACTTCATCAAAGGGTGTTTTCCTCTTTTAGGTTGTGGAAAAATAATTTCTCATCTCAAGTGGTCAGGGTATTTGTATAAAAATTTTAACTGTGTAGGTTAGTGACTTTCTTGATTCAAAGCTCCTGGAATACCATGGGTTTCCCTTTAGGAGCTGGCAACACTCTTCTAAATCTAAATCCTTATTCCCAGGAGTAATGCTTCTTTACTCACTTAGTATTACAATGTTACTTTCTGGAATAATTTACGAAAGGTAAAAAAAAGTTTCTAAAAAAAGTCCAGCCATTTTTCACTCTAATTTTTAAAACTTGATGTCAAACCTTGTACACTTGATTGCTTAGTTGCTGGTCTTTCCGTCTCTGCTCAACCTGTGTTTTCTGCCTCTATATTATATCCTACCATATTGTACTTTTATGAATACTTTATCCAAAGGTAATGGAGTTGTGAAAATCTCAAAGCTACAATGTCACTTCATTGAAAAGTAGTGGTAGAACAGCAAAGAGATAACACCAACCAAACAGATGAAAAGAGCTCTTTTCCCAGGTTAGGGAAAGGCAGGTTGAACTCATCTGTGAAGCCTTTTTGGAGAAAAGTACAAAGTTCTGGAGGAAATAAGACTTGGTTATTTTATTCCCTTTCTCCAAATCTATTACTTTATTTGCTTGTGGTTTTCTTGGCCGTATGTTCAAACAGTTAGTGCAGCGTATTTACAGGAATTCTTTCTAATATTCAGAATTTTTATAATCATTTCCAGTATACTTTAAATCCTGTGAGCACCCCATGAACTTTCAAAGACTGTTTATAATTTAAGAAAGAGTTTCAGATTCAATCCTGTCTGTAATAAAAGCAGGCTTTCCTCTGGTTGCCTATTATTTGGTAAACCTGCTTTGTCTTTTCAACACTTAGGGTCATATAATCTTTATGGGTGTGCTGGATAGCTGTCTAAATGGAGCTCATATAAGAGAAAGTGTTATGCAGAAAATATGCCATATAGTTGCTTTGACTGTTTCTTGCATATAGCAGGAAGAATAAAGAGATGTTGATGGGTTTCTGTTGCTTAATACAGTAGGACTCCCACCAGAGGCAGTCCCAAGGAGTCGTAGGGTGTAAATAGATATGTCAGTCGTGGTTAAGCCCAATACCCTTATCTTTTATGTTTGAAGAATCAAGTTGCTGCAAGCTAATGATACCAAAGAGTGGCTAGATAACTGTTCCTCTCACTTTGTGAAGCCTCATCTGTTGGTAATATGTCTATTACAAAATTTTCAAGTGGGGATGCTGCTAATATAGGATAGACAATAAATTCTTAAATAGAACTGTTGTCGCTAGAAAATTCTAGAAATGTTACTGAAGGATGATTTGAATGAATGCTTTTCACACTAGCCAAACCAAAATGTACAAAAAATAATAATGGGTTCTGACAGTGTGGGGATTAAAAAAACAAGCCTATATAATATTATACATGTTCAGATAATGGGCAATATTGGCATATGATAATAAATGTACTAGCTCATGGATCAAAATACTTTGTCACTATTCTAAGAAGCAGTCATGGCATGCAGATTGTTTCATATTTCACCGAATTAGTGTGCTTGCTCAAATGATTTTCAACTTACAGAAATTCCTTTGTTGGAGAGACTGATGTATATTCCTTAGTTTATTTGTTGTTCTTAATTTAAAGTATTTTTTATTAGCTTTTTTATTCCTGCATGTAGAAAAGCCCTTCTACTTGTTTGGTTGCATTGCTGTGAGAAGATTTAAAAAATTTTTCATGTTTTCTTGCTGTTTTCTTGAAAACAATACTAGATGTGATGCTTGCAAGGAGACTTTTTGAAGATACAGAACGTTCTTCCATGTAAATTTATGGTGTATTTATCTGTATTGGACAGTATGGGAAAGATATCTTAGAGGACAAGAAAGGCAAAGAATCATGGAGAAAATTATTGCATTAAAGGAAATGCAGTCTTTCAGGATCAACCTTTCATCTGTCTAATTTGTCTTTTTCTAATTCCATCAACACTCACTGAAAAAATGCCCACCATGAAAACAAGGCCCTAAACTTTTCCCATCCGTATAGCAATTCACAGGTTAAGACCACTGTGGTTTATGATCCGTTCTGCTGAGCTTTCTGCCACAACGTCAAGGAGTCTTGTCTAGTTTTACAGAGAAGTGATGTCAAAGGCTGCAGGAGGTATCCCTCATTTAGTTTAATTCACGCTACCTGGGAACCCTCCCTTCCAATTCCATTCAATTGAACAGCATGAGTCCTGCATGACTGCAGGTTACGTATACTCCGTCTGATGCAGTTGTTTAAAATTTTATACCCTCATACAGAAATAGCCGCCAATAAGCTGTGAAATACATATGGGAAAGTTTTACATTTACCATGACTAAGACAGTACCTTGGGGGGAAAAAAATCTTTTCACAGAACCATTCTTGGGTGTCAGAGAGAAAAAAGAAACAAAAAATATTTCACTGAAGGGTTTTTTTGACTATGCTTTTACTATTACTCTAATATAATATGACTAGATTCTTCAAGTCTTTGGTATCATAGATTATTTTGTGTAATGCTTGCATATATTGCTTTGTCTGTAGTTAAAATTAAAACCAGTTTTTGTGTACTGTGTATTTCACCTACAGGAGTTAATAATTATTCTGACAAAGTATTTTTACATCTTTAGAAAAAACCTGTAGCTTGCATCCTCAAATTGGAAATTATTAAACTGAACTTTTTTTAGCAAATGGCCTACAGCAAAATTTGGGTTTTTTTAATATCTTCTTCTTCTCACGTGATTGAAACTGTTACTGTCATAGCAATAGTATGATGAACAAGATGTATATGAAAACTTGTTTTCTTTTCTATAAAGAAAATACATCCTTCGTGATGATACATTTTTAACCCTGTGTTATGCATCCATTCTGAGTTGAAATACCGAAATTTACTTCCTTAGCGTGGTATATTGTTTCTGCTCTTTTTCCTGTTTGCTTTTATATAAAGGAAGTGGTCTGCTTCTTTCAAATGTATATAGTGGATGCAAGTCTGTTCATCACTACTGTTCTGGTTACACTACATTATTTCTAAGGTACTGGAAAAGTCTGCCTCCATTTTTGTATTATTTTATTATCTTAAAAATTAACTGAATTATTAGAATTACTTAAGACGTGTTAATATTCTGAGACATGAAATTAGGAAGCCCTATTATGCTGTAAAAACCTGTGATAGTATAAGTTGCTCTCTTACATAAATAAATAAATGACCGATATTACTGGAGGCTTTAAGCTTCAAGAAAAAAATGGAAGAAGTCTTTTATCCTGGTTTTTAGAGGGCATCAGCAGCTTGCTTTTATGAAAAAGTAACAGCTAAATGCACTGCAAATAATTTGCAGTAATCCAGTTCAGTGATTCATGTGTCTGCTTTAATGGGTCATAATTCAGGATAAAGTAACTGAGTGCAGTCAGAGTGCAGACACTGCTTATGCCAGGGACAGTATCTCTTCATAAAACACACCTCAGCAGAAGCAGTTTGCCAGCCCCCTAATACCCTCTGATGTTTTGATGTCCTGCATATTTTTCCGATTAAGTTTTGAGTGCCATGTTTTTAGTTGTATTTCCACATTCATTATCCTCACGTAGACCCTTCAGTGGGTTTGCCATATATGATTATTTTTTTAATGATGCCTTTCTTTCCACTTCAGCAGTTTAATAATCTAGCACATGGCTGCTTCTCAGTACTCAGCATTCACCTCCCCAATACAGAAGAGGACATGTGCTTTGGCTGCAGAATTCCATTTGCAGCTTTAGAAATGCATATTCCCTATGGAGCAACATTTGTTTGACATAACCATTCATTTTTATTACCTCTTTAAATATGTTTATCCAGAGTTATCAATAATCATAAATAACTTGGATTCTGTTCTTGTCCTGTTTTTTTCCACAGACAAAATTGCTTACCCAGTACGTATTAAATCTCGGCAAGTATGATCAAAGCTACGACATCAGAGACCGTACAAGATTTATTAGGCAGCTTATTGTTCCGAATGAGAAGAGTGGAGCTTTAAGCAAATATGCCAAAAAAATATTTCTGGCGCAGAAACCTGCCCCATTGCTTGAATCTCCTTTTAAAGGTATAACTGCCAAAACCATTTGGTAAATGTTCATTGTGTAATGGAATGTAGCAGCTTATTCTATGTCAAATACTCTCACAAATTGTGTCACTTAGCAAATAGAAAAGATTAATATGCAAGGATACTCAGTCTGCTTACTTGCTTTCCAGCAAGCAGAATTTGCATGGTGCAAAAACAGTGCATTTTTTTTAATGATAAACCCTGACAAACGAATCCATTTTTATTCATGTGGATTTTAAATTTGATTTAAATAACAGAAGGTGTGTCTTTTGAGGAGCACTCTTCTTCAATTTAGGAGAACAGCTCTAGTATTTTATCTGGACTTCATTAGAAGATTGTTAACGTGAATGTTGCAAATGTTTTATGAATCTGAAATAAATTGGATCTCAGTAGATTAGGTTTTCATTATTTTTTTCCAAAATAATAATTTTTCTGTGCATTTTTGCTGTCTTTTTACAAGTCAGATCCATTGTCTGTCTTCTCAAATTAAAAGGTTATCAGATTATTTAAACAAAAAATACTCTGTTACTGTGACAATTTACAATTTTTCGTTTTATACTTACTTAGGTTTGGTTTTGAAGCTCTAAAAGGAGATCCATTTTGAAGAAAAACTATTAAAATTCTGGATGTGTTTGTGCCAAGACATGTATATGGATTGTTTAACTGTGCTGTCATTCTTAATATTCACAGTAAAGTAATTTTTAGAGAAGCTACATTTCAGAGCAACACCTCTAAACACACTGACTGATTAGCTTTTTTATTGACCATTATGGGGGAGATTATTGTAATCTATGGACTGAAATCAGTTTTTTGACCTATGAAGAGCTTCCTAGTTTATATTTATTCCATGACATTTGAGGTAATACAATGGCAATTACCTTTAGCCCTGATTAAGATTGCTCTTTGTGGTAGAGCTCACGGTGTTTGTGTATTTCTCCCCTCCTCCCCTGCATTTTTTTTTAATAGATCGGGATCATTTCCAGCTTGGCACCTTGTCTCACACACTGAACAGCCAAGCCATTGGCTACCTGGAGCTGTCTGACTGGCCAGAGGTGGCACCTGATGCTTCTGTCCGAAACGTCGACGTGGTCGAGTCGGTACGTCAGCATCATTAAAAGTAACTTTGCTGAAGGCACCTGTCAATGTAGAGTGTTAGTCCAAAATACAAGTATTTAAATACAATCTGTGTGCTGTACTGAAAACCATCAATGCATGGGAACATCTGTGTTGCGTGTTTTATTTTAGAAATGGAAGAACTGGAAGCTTGCACAATGCTTTCTCATTTCAGTGAGAGAAGTGTATCAACTGTAGGCCAATTCTGTTTCACTTGTGGATCGAATGGGCTTTTTTCACCTCCATCTCACTTCTGATTTCATATTTTTTATATTCTATGTACTCTGCTGCAGTATGTTAATTGAGTGTAGATGGAGCACCAGACTAGGAGATAAGTGGAAGTTAATTTGTGTACAAATCCAAGGCTAAACAAAAACAAAACAAAAGCAACAAAAAAACCCAAAACAAACAAAAACAAAAGGCAGCAGCATGGGGTTAAATTATGTATGTTTTGAAGTGTGAAGTTTGGATGAGAAAAGGTTTACATTTTGGATAACCTAGAGAGAATTAAGAAAGTTTATAATAGGAAAATGTCGTCTGTTAGTGCACTAGTCATGTGTTGACATATAGGGCTGGTCCTCCACAGTTTTTTGTTACTGTAGTGTAAACTCAGAGGCAAAGCTGTGTTTTGGAATCAAAGCTGTGATTTATATGTCAGGTACCAGAGTCCTACTAAAATGCCAGTGAAGATTGTTGAACAGTAACAAAAATGTAAATGTACTGGTATACGTTGTGCTGATGGTGCTCCTGGAGGCGTGGCATTGTAACAGGGATATGTGGAAAAGCACACAGTCCTTGTAATGAGCCAACTTCTGCAGTAAATTGTGGATGATTAATTTGCATAGATGATGTTGGGTGTAGAATGGGTTGAGAAAATTCTAAAACTAAGTGTGACTTGCAGAAGCCAGTGGACAGCAGCGTGGTAGAACAACCATTTCTCCTTACTACTGTAATATTACGTGTCTGCCTTCTTATATAGATTTCAGGAAAAGATGTATTTGTGTACAAACTTCTGAAAGTTTTTTTGGGAAGAATCTGGAGGTAATCAGCTCAAACAGAGGATTATAAATTATCGGATTGGCATGAAAGAATGTGTGAAGGTGCCTTTGTCCATAAAACTAAAAAGCATTGCAGGAAATTGATCAAATGGAGTAATCCATCTACAACATAGTAGAAAACATATTCCTCCAGCTATTTAAACTTCAAAACAAACAGGAAAGTCCTTCAGCTGCTGGGGTTTTTTTTTTGCAATTATTTTCTTTGGAGAGTATTTCATTGTCATTAATTTTATTGTGTTTCTGATACTGCATCTGCCTACACAACATATGTGAGGGAAGCTGAGTTAAGCTGCAATGCACAACTAAATTGTCATTTATATCCAGAAGAATATTGGCTTTTTAAGTGTCAGCTGATTTTGGTGTTCAGCAGGAAACCAGTGTGTCTCTAGAGCTGTACACCCTTGCAGGTAATAGTTAGAACTATTTCAGAAGTTAGTCTTATTCCAGATCACAGTAGTCACTGAGACAGACCTGTATCACTCTATTAATATAGTTGTCTGCCATTTTGGGTTTTTTCCTGTCCTGAGCTATTCCCGTGTTTCTCTAGTAGTATAGAGGTATATGGAAAATAAAAAATTCTGGGCAAAGTATTGCCATGTTTTGGCATTCTCTTGCTGGTAAGTGTAGGGGTTTGGGTACCCAAACCCCTACAGGTAAGAATTACTTTTATTTGGGGAATTGCAATGGAAGTGAAATATAATTCCTCTGTGGCTACCTATGGGCTCCACATCCGTTTTCCACTTAAAAGTTGGGATGATAAAGATGGTGACTAGCCCTATTTACCTCATTCTAGTCATAGTCAGTTGGACCTAGAGATAAAACTCTCAGACTTTATGTTCTTTTGGCGTAGAAGTTAATTTATCGTTACTGATGCTTTTAGTCTGCCTTAGTAAATCCTTTTCTAGACTATCTAATAGACTTATATCATCTTTTGTAGGTATGTACAAAACTTCTAGTTCTCCTAATTGTGGAAAATAAGAGAAGTTTAATAATTTCTCTTTACTTTTTTAAATGATTTATGTAGAAACTCCTTAATACCAACACTGTGAGTGTTACGCTGTGATATGTGTATGTATTTGTATTGCTGGTTGCAAAAGTAAATTTAAATTGAAATTTATTTACAGGCAAAGGAATGGACTGGAATTCTGGGTAAGCCAAAGAAGGAGAAACCTACTGAAAAATTTTACTCTGAATCAGAAGAGGAAGAAGATGAATCTGCCAGTACGAGTTCATCAGGTAAGTGTTTGGAAAGCAACTTGGATCTCCACTGCTTGGAGAACTGTATCTTCAGAACTGGCTGCTATATTAAAAAGAAATGGAAAAAGTGCCAAAAAAAGTCAGAGCTATGTATAAAGTCAGGAAATGAGGGGAGAAATTTTACAGTTGCTGTATGACTTAGCCTTTGCTTTGTCTCCTAGTTAAAAAAGCTGTCATGTTGTTTTCATCCTGCTTTAAGTCAAGTGTAAGTAGTAAGAGTCTAGCTCCAGTTAAAACTGAAGGCATCTAGCTGTTTGCAGAGTAGTGCCCGTGTGCTTGTCTTTAATGTTTTTGGGAATTTGTTGGTGGTGAAGTACTGTTTTCATAGCATGTGCTGCTGTGTTGCTAAATGGCCAGACTTCTTTAATTGTGTAGTCTTTTGTGGGATTTATTCAGCAAACCGTTTCAGTATCTCTCTCAAATTCTACATAACATTTTCTGTTTATTGTAACGGGGATGATGATGAAGAGTATAACAGCTGCCTATCAATTTCGGTGAGCAAAGGTTCTTTTAACTCGTAACTTTTAACCCACTTACTGCTAGATAGGCAGTTCCCCAAGGCAGACATTTCAGAAGATGTTAATATACTTCAGATGTAGTGAAGATCATAATTATCCCAGGTCCACACCTTTGTCATAGAAAATATTTAACATTAGAGACTTAAAAGAATTATGAGCTTCTAATTGAATGGAAGAGGGGCAACTTAAAATCTGAATATGGAGCTGCTTCTTTCCAATTCCTAAACTGAGGAAATATGTAGAAGCATTTAAGAACTATATCACTGAAATTAATGATTTCTGAAGCAATGAAAGTATATATTCTCTTCAGATATTTGAATATTTGATAACTGTGTGATTAATTAGAGCATGAATAATTTGTTTAAAACAGTGATTCAGTCATAATCACAATGGGTATTCAGGAACAGATTATCTAATTAACCAGTTGTTTGAAAAGATAATTTTGTAGCTAAGTGAATGTATAGATTAGAAAATTTGAGGTCACCTCTAGCTGCTAATGGGGTTATGTAACTTTGAAGAATCCACATTATTATTAGACTTTTTAATTTGATAAAGTATATAATAATGTAAGCTGAAGAGGAGAGGTCTTTAACTAACAAAATTTTGTAAATGTAAGGGGAAAGTGATTTTCTTACCTGTTTTTGACACAGGGTAAATAATGATAAAGCTTACAATAGGATCTTAAAACACTAAACCATTGTTTAATTTAAAACAAACTTGGATACCTAAAATACTATTTATTTAAGATATTGAGACTGAAATTTTAAGGGTTGTTTGTATTTCAGGGAGTGAGTCTGACAGTGCAAGTGAGAAGGAAGATAAAGAGGAAGGCAGCAGTGATGAGAGTAGTGGGAGTCCCTCTCCCAGTGAAGAATCAACTGACAGTGATTCAGACCGCAAAGAAAGTACAGCAAAGAAAACATCTAGAGCTGCTGATGAAGGGTAGGTATACATTTGTATAGTTTTTATTTTTGTGATACTAGATGTTAAAGCACTCTTCCTGTAAGGAGTCTGCCAAGCCTTTAATTATGTTTTTTGGGGGTGTTTTGGCCAAGGAGTGATGTCAGTAATAGTCAGTGTTGAACTGGGTTCATGTTTTTGTTAATCAGACTACTCTTATGTTTGGAACTAATTTCTGACTTCAGTAAAATCTTGGGTGGCTTTTTGAAAATTGAGGTAACCTTGGGAGGCTGAGTAAGTGATCAAACAGTTGCGTGAAACACTTAATTACCTTTTGCAGCAATTTTGCTGAGAGCTAAAATTAAGTCCTTCAACACTTTGCCATTATGTGACTAAGACAATTGATTTTTCTAAATAATGTTATATTAAAAAGATTATGATCCAAATATTAGAGGCAAGGGCTGTGAAGGGAAACGGTCATAAGATATTTAAGTGTTAGTGCTTTTTAAGATTGCCTATTATCAACAGCATTATCATGTATTAAAGTATCATTAAAATTTTGAGTAATTGGGGCTAATACGTTGGATTGTATGAATCTGTTTCTTCCACTGCTGTCAGCAAGTGGCCTCTGCAGACATGATCGCCCTTTACTCTGTAGTCTGCTGCCAGCTCACTTGATGAGTTTACAGCTCAGCTCAGTCGTGGCTGACAGCGCTGATTGGGGCGCAGTACACACTCTGCTCCTTTTATTACAGACAGTAATTAAAGCAGCTCGCCTTGCCACTTCCATAACAAACACAGCATAATGCCCTAATTATGACTTTATTAATTTAAGTCAGGATTTAATGATTTTAAAAGTGATTTATATTGTTTTTCCTGTTCAGAACAAATGAAATCTGTAGGTTAAATTAATACAGGCTTTTCATCATCGCAAAGTTAAAAAGCTAGTTACCAGTAAATTCTTTTCATTAGAATAACATCTGAAATTTTAAGCAGTAAGATAAACAATTATTACCCATCAAAACTGGTTGATGTGTAGTGAAGTAACACTTTTAGTCTTCAAATCTAGTTTTAAAGCTAAGCTAAAGATAAATTGTTGAAAAACAACTTCATTTATGTAATGTGGTCAGAACAACTTATTTGCTGGTGCAACTACAAGTTCTGTTCAATGGCAGTGAAAGAAATGTAGATAATTTTGTCAGTACCTGTCATGAAGAAACTTTGAGCAGTGTATGCTAGTGAGTTTTTGTTTAGTTCATTGACCTCAAACGAGTTTTTAAATGTTGTCAATATTATTTTTTGATAGTACCAATTTTTTCACTGTAATTTGAACAATCGGATATGCTCCATTAGACTTTTTTTGTCAAGTGTACTATTGTTCCATTTTTAGCTTTGCAAGCTTAAAATTTGTTTGTTTAAGAAAAGAATGCTTTTGACTATAATATGGGGAGTTGATTTCAACTTCAGTTACATGTGTAGGCATTATTAGCATGGTCTAAATATTTGTCTTGATTTCTAAGAGTTTTGATTAAATTTTTTTAGGGAATTCAGCCCTAGGAAGTTCTCAGGAGGAGGAAGACTTTAACCGAATTATTTTGCTTTCTGTCATGTTACATTTTTCAGTTCTCCTTCTTTGCGTTTTTTTTCTTATAAAAACATTGCAATCTGAAACAGTAATGCAGCATAGTACATTATTTTGTACTGCTCCTAAAGCTAAGCAAAAATATATAACAATTTAATTTGAGTCCAGAGAGATTCTTAATAATTGAGTGGTCTGGATTTGTTTAATTATTGTTGACTTTGTTACCCTTCAAGCACTTCAGTAACCACTTTATTGTCTTGTGAAGGAAGCTTAAACAGGTAGTGTACGAAATACCTGATTTGGAAGTACAGAATGCTTGCAACTCCAAGAACAGAGGAGTGGGGGGGGTTGTGCAATATAAGTTTTTCTGCTCTATGATAACTATTAGAAAACAATTTTAATTTCCTGTGGTATTTCGTGGTAGTAACGCCCCCTGAGACAAAAGGGCAATCTACTAATTGGTAGTTAGAGTATGATTAAATGTGAACAAGGCAGATGTATTCAGTAGCTGTTAGCACAGAGCAACATAACCCAGCATGGCCAGGGTGAATAGAACTTCACCGTGTGAAGAATCGTCTCCAAAGTCCGTTATTTGTAAGGTATTCAATGTGACCAAAGGTAGCAGAAGATAACAGCTCTTGGTATAAACTCTTTAATGAGTTGAAATATTTGTAGACAGTATAAGTATTATTTGTAGATATTATGGTTTGATTTAGAAGAATTAACACAGGAATAAACTAAATGTATTGATTTTCTTTTAAACAATATTAATTTGCAAAAACATAACACATCATTCTGTTAATCATAGCTAGAATAGTATGAAAGCTTCTTTCTCTATATATTTCTTCACTTCTTTCTGCAATGTCACAAGCTGGATGCATGCAAATTGTTAATATTTAATGTGTTCACATTTTGTTTGGCTGTTTTACTGGTTCAGATTATATGTGATGTTGTGCAGCGTGATAGAACAATTTTGAGTACCCTTAAGTGACTGCGTCATTCATAGCTGAGTTTTTTATCGTGAAGAAATACTGACTTAAAACTCATTTAATAAAACTTTGAACTGTTGATGTAGGACATTGCCTAAAAAGATTTCTTTTGTGATTTTGCATGTCTCTTAACATTTTTTAAATATGTAGTGATTCAGAAGATATTAGAAAGAAGGCAGAGGGGATCTCCAAGAAGAGAAGCACATCCAGTTCCTCTGATACAGAGTCCTCTTCATCAGAAGAAAGTTCTTCAGGCTCCAAATCAGAATCAGACTCTAAAAGTGACTCTGAGTCTGGAAAATTTAGAAGTGCTACCTCTAGTAAGGTTAGTAAGGTAAAGTATGTTTTTTAAAACCTCTGTGAAATATTAAAACATGCATTTAACTCTCTATACATGTTTCTTTCTGTGGGAATGGAGATGGGTAGTAGTTTCATACATATCAAAAACCCCTAGAAATTATGAAAAAAAATTTTTGACTTTTCATAAAAAGACCAATCTCAAGGCAGTTTGATAATTTAAGCAAGTAAGAGTATTTTTGTAACAAAAAGTATATTTCTGTTTAAATTCCATTATATTTTTACTCCGGAGAGATGAAGAAGAAAATAGAATCTAATTATTTTGTATAGACAGAACATAATATTTTTTTCTAATAGTCTATTGTTCTTATATGATAGAATTTAATTATTTTAAATCTATTTTTAGGTTACTATGAAGCTGATGAAAGCTTAGTACATGGGTGTTGATGATTGTTTTATTAAAATGGAATGTTACAGTTTTAATTACTGCTGAACCTGGGTCTATCAAGAAAGAAAACCAAGAAACAAGTGTTAGTACATTGTCTCTTAAGAGTTTGAGGACATTCTAGTAGAACCACTAGCTTTGTTTTAAAATTTGCTGTGAAAATTGAGAATAGTGCAGTTAGTGAATCTGTAATTGAGGTGTATATATAGGTTAGTAGAATTAATATTCTTAACGAGAAATCAACTTTTTATAGCTGTCTGTGTTTGACAAGAATAAAGCTTTCAAAGCATTCTGCTACTTCAAGTTCTATTAGCTTTCTTAAATCATGTATGAAATAGCAAGCTTTCAAATACATCTTTTTTTAACTGGACTTGGAAATATGTGAAGATGCAAAAATGTGCCACAGAGCCATTAATGTGTCAGTTAAGTATTAATTGCTTACTTTAGTGAAGCAAAAGAGTTTTAACAGTTCATTAGAATCAACCTAGCATTACAGAGCTAAAGCTAACAGCAGTGAATTGGTTTCTGTTTCTCTACCTATCTTTCATTTAAAAAATAAATAAATGAGGAACTTTATGCTCAGCATTTTAGGATAGAAGAGTAAAAGTGTTTCTGAAACTTATTTTTCTGTTATGAAATATTTCCTGTGGATTTCTTTCTGTATTTTTATTAAAAAATTGAAGAGTAGAATTGTAGCTCAGAATTTTCTGTTTTAATACTGATGTGTGGTATTGAAAATCAAGTGAAACACAGGCATTTTAAATGAAGCCAAGGCATTTCCATCAGAACTCTGGTATTGGATTGCTGAATAGTCAAAATAGACATTGTAGCATTTGATGCAATTGTAGAAGCTGGTGAAAAGGTGTGTTTTGAACAGTTAAGAAGGAAGGCCATAACTGTAAAGATGTTTCAGTGTGCATTTCCTTTAATTTAGAAGCTAAGCCTCTCTGTTTCTCAAAATCTGAAGCTTATGTTGGACATGGTCTTTGTTTTGTAACTTCATGGGTCTATGTAGGAACTCTTTGAGTTGCAAGCTTAGCTTTTAATCTATTCCATTCTTCAGCCAAGTAGCAAAAACAATGAAGTGAGGCTATAGCATTTGAGAAATGGTGTTTACATGGTTTGATCATTGTTTCCTGCCCAAATACCACACCGGGTAACACATCTATGTTGAAGTTTTTTCCTGTAGAGAAGCTAGACTGCATCTTGCCAAAAAACGGTAGCATAAAATATATAACCTAAATCCTCTTAAGATAAACTACTTTGATGCTAAATGGGACATGAATTAATTGTAAGACTTTGTAGCTTCTCATGTCAGCACAATTTTTTTTCTCCAAAAGGTGATAGGTAGTCTGATGTGCTTAGTTCTGAGCAGTCACTGCAAACCCATATTCAAACAGTAGTATCTTCTCTTTGCTGCATTTGTCTGTTTTTCTTGGGATATCAACACTATGTATAATTTCCTTCACTTGTTTTTTGAACTGTCTGGTTCTTTCACAGGGTATGTGAGGAGTACTAGCATAAAGAAGCTTTTTGTATTTTAAAACAGCAGCTGAGAATGTGTGAAGTCAAATATACTGAATATGAGAACTGGAATGTCAAAGAAGCTTGGGATTGAATTGTTGAAGTCGATGGAAAATTGTCAAGGCCTTGGATTTTGAGAGAAGAGAAAGAACATTGCAGTAGTTCTGAAGTCTTACTCGATTAAGAAGCACCTAAAAAAAATGTGTTAGGAACAAAAATTTTTAAAAAGTTGACAGAAGTCTTGATCAGAGTAGAGTCAAAGGGTAGAGCTGAAAAATTGCAAAGCGTTTAAACATCACAAAAAGATAATAAAACAAACAGCAGTGGGTTTATATGCAGGGCAGCAAAAAAAGAAGCAAGGAGCTTATGGAAACGGTAGTGTAGAGCTCAGTGTGCAAAATCTAAATGTTTATACTCCTTAAATTCTTTTTCACTAAGAGATTAACACATTCATTATAAGAGCAGCAAGCTATGGCTCATGGGCTGTAAACAGCAATGGTAATGTGTGAAGGGGCAGGGGGTAGTTAATTTAATACCCTTGAACAGAGAGGACTGTTTCAGTCTAGGATAATAATCTCTGAAAACACGAAGTTAATTTCCATTTAAACCCTTTTGATGTCTGCATTTATACTTGGGGTGTTTCTGGTGCTTGTTTATTTTTAGATGCATATTGGGTGAGGGCGTTGGGGATAAGAATCACACACCTTTTTATTAAAGGTAATCGTTATGCTAAATAGCTTAATGGATTTTTTTTTTTGAGAGAAACTTGTTCTGAACTCTGCAGTGATAGGTGGAGCTAACTGATGATAACCTATGTAACCCTTTCCAAGCTGAAAAGAAAAAACAATTGTTAACAAGCCTTATAGAACATTATAGCCAAAGTATTGTATAGAGCCTTTGTGTCAAGATACATTTTACAAGAACCACATGTTCTGCTTCCTTCCTGACTTATTTTTCACACCACCTGGAAAGCAGATGGTTTCTGCTAGGCTCTCAGAAATGCATGTTTTATCCTGATAGATTTTAATTGGAAAAGACACGGCTTATATTATTCTGCTACAATGTATTCTTAAATGTGGTCAGTCTATTTGGGGAAATGATTGATTAGGACTTCCTTTCCAGTAAAACTGAAAAAGATTTTCTGAAATACATATTGATAAAAGGAGTGGCTAATAGGCTCTATTGTTTTAGTTTCTCAGTTTGCCACACAGTATGAACTATGTTACGTCACTGATGTTTTGGGTGTTTTTTACCATTCTATATGTTTTGTTGGGTACCATTACCATGTTCAGCAGAATTTTCTTAATGAAAACAGTTTGACTACACTCACATGGAAGCTTAATTTCTGCATATATCGATGCATTTACTAGCATTAAAATAGGCTACAAAACCTTTGAACTGTTTTTCCGAATATATTATTAATGTTTTAATATTTTTCCTCTTGAAGAATTGTTTTGAAAAAGCCACTGTGTTCACCGTAATTGAGCTGCAGTGAACAGAAGAGTCAGTCTCTTTTCCTGCAGTCTTTTATATAATTTTGAAATATAGGTAGTTTGAGGTGTTCAGATACATATTATACTGTAAGCATAAGTCCTGCAGAGCTAAAATGCAGATTTGATGATGATGCATGTATAAATAGGTGTCTGCAGTGGGATTTTAAAATCAGCTACTGTTGACCTCCTTATACAAGTATAATACAGTCACTCAGCTGTTAAAAACCTGATCCACTATTTAAAAAATATACAAAAACAAATTGTCTATCTTTCTGCCTGATCTCTTTTCAAGTGCTAACACAATGGAAACAGTGGGTGATCTGTCAATGCATTTGGATTGTCAGTGATGGTTTTGTATAAATATTGGGAGGATAAGAAATAAAATTCGCACAGCAGAATATGATTTCATCTGCCTTTTCTCTGCAGCTCCATGGCTCATGCTGCGGTGTGAAATTCTCATTTTACACACTTTGCAGGCGGAGCACATGAATTATGCATTGAGCAAGAGAAATCTCCTGCTTCAAGTCCTATATGCATTTACCAGGTTCTATCTCTATTACCAAGATGAATTGCAAATGGAGAAATGTTTGATGGAATATACCTTAACTTCTTTGTTTAGTATTCTGCTTTTCCCATAGTAGGCTTTCTTGGCAGGAAACTGTTTGGGTTATATTGTAGACTTAGTTTTAAGAAAAAAAGATGAAAAATTATGTTACAGAGAAATGTCAGACACGTCAGAACATTTTTATTGTCCTGATTTCAAATGCAAAGCTTTTTTTATTCAATAGAAATATCTGCAGTCATTGGCTATTTATTATTCCTAGATAGCCAATCAATTTTCTCTTCTTGGAAAAACCAAATTAAAAAATAATCATGTTTATAATAGGCAGGACTCATGTAAATAGATTTCTTTGGTGTTTTGTACAGAATTGCACACAATTAATGTATACACCCATATATAGAAACACATAAATATGAAAATATTTTTATGTTTATGTGTATATAGAGCATGCACACACTCATGTAAATAGCCGAGTGTTTTCTTAAGCTTGACACACTTGACTGAAATAGAAAATAAGACATGATCATACTTTAGCATTAGCTTTTAGGATTTAATTAGCTTCTGATTTTGCATTTCCCAGATGGTAGGGTAAGGTTTGTTTTTGTTTTCTATTTGATGGTGTTATTCGTTTGCTTGTTTTTATAGTATAAATATAGTCTTCCCCTCATATTTAAAGATGTATTATGTAATAGAGTCAAAATAATATCAGTGCAGAAATAGATTTTATCTTATGAAAGTACATAACAAGCTTTGTGATAGGTACTTAGTAACAACTCTAGAATGGCAAAATAAATAACAGAAAAAATGAAACATACTTTTCATGTTATTTGTGACATAGAATGTCTTATCTTAACTGTCTCCAGTAAACAGATTAACAGTGAAAGGGTTTCTTGTTTCTGACTCCTAATGTTTTAAAAAGTTGTACTGAAACATATGAAATTCTCATCCTTGTGCACCTCTCATGTGGGTGAGCCACTTCTTATAGACTTTACTTGGCTGCGTAATGAAAGGGAATGAAGAAATCCCATCTCTACTGAAATAATTAGCAAATACAGAATTGTAGCTAAAAACAACATTTGATCCTTTGTCATATTTGAAGGTAGAACTATATCTTATGGGTAAGTGGGACAAGGAGTGAAAGAGTTCAGAAACTGAGGATTTTTTAAAATATATTTACCTTCTGTTTAAGTGTGTTGTCCTTTAGTCTGTTTCGGCTTTTGAAGAGTTTCTACTTTAGGAAAAAAGTTGATACATAGTTTATAGTAAAAGTGCTGCAGGTGAGAGCTAACCCCAGGATTTGGGGCTAAATATTCACCAAATAGGGCTATAAAATGGGTTGGAATACATTAGAAAGATTGTTACAAAATTGTTTCTCTGAAATTTTATAAACATGAGTAATTCAAGTAGAACCTGTAGCTTACGGAGTGCACTATTTATCCTTATTTCATAGATTTAAATTAAGAATGACCAAAAAAAGCTTCATGACTTGCTAATAAACACATTTTAAGAGAAAAGTCTGGTAGTTGTGAACAGAATGGAATTCAAGAAAGTGCCTTCTGCATCGGAGTCCTTCACTAATTCTGGACAAGATATATAAGACATGGAATAACATTAGCACCATGAGCATGGGTTTGTAGGAAGAACATGATCAGCGCTGTAATCATGGCTGAGGTCATTAACATCAGTGGCTTCAAACAGTGACAACATTAGCTGGTTCCTTTCATGTTCTTAGGAGTGAACCATGGAATTTCTCCCGAAAATCGGGAAAAAAATACAGTTGTCGTCATTGTTAGTTTGCAACTGACCATGAGGCTGAGAGACTAGAAGAAAGGGTTTGCGCCTGAGAAAAGAGGTGTCATTTTATTCTGTGGTGATAGCTAAAGAAAGCAATTCTAGCTGCTAAGTGTCTGAGAGGACTCCAAGCTCTGGTAGAAGTTTATATCATGAGTAACTGAAATGCTCAAGAAGTGGAGGCCCAGATGGTCATAAGGAGTTTTGCTGATTTATTTAGACCTGTTAATTTATTAGAAATGGTAAAATATTTGTACGTATGTGCATTTGCCTGTCATGTACTGTTGACGAGGAAACTGTTGAACTAGAAAGTTCACATAAGTGTGACTCTTTGAAAGACTGCATTTAAATTACTTGCAGTACCTGGGGTAGTGAACAGTCTTAAGGTTTAAAGGCATTTTCTAAAAGAATGGCACAGCCTTCCGTTTGGTGAGTGAGCCAGAGAGAGCAAAGGCAGAAGGAATTCCTCAGCTGACCCAAATGAAGGATGCTTAAGTGTGCGTAGGAACAGCATGATGACAAAACTGTTGTGGCTTCATCCAAAGATCAATCCTTTACACTAAACCACCCTCTTAGCAGTCTATACTGAGCTGTGACACACTAAATTCTTTCCTTAATTACCGCCTTGAAATGCTCTGTAGGTATGGCCAACACTCGCTCTTACTAGATTTGTTTAGAACTCTTTATTTAGGTGTATTGAAACAAGTTTTGTTGAAATACTCTGTTTGCCAAGTTAGTGAGGTAACTGTGTTACTACTCTAGTCTAAAGATTACTGCCAATTCTTATCACACTACTGCCAATTCTTATTATTAGAACTCATCTTAAAGCTTAAAATTGGAACTTCTTTTGTGACAAAAATCAACTTACTCTTATTTGTCAAGCAATTAAGTAAAATCCCAGGAGATAACTGGACAGGATTCCATGCTCCTCGATAAGTGCAAATAACACTGATTTCTTGTTGAGTGGATTTTGATCTGTTCTTCAAACAGAAATGTTAGTACCCAGATTTTTTTGTCTTAAAAAAATACTGCTGTCTCTGTTAGTGGTCTCAACAGAAGTGTCTGATCTGTCTAGAATTTTCTTTGTAGCAACAGTGATTAATATTAAACAAACACATTGTCTTCAGACATTCAGTTGTGGAATTTAGGTTCAATTTAACTATATAAAGAAATCTTTCTCACTAGGTGAATTGTCTGGATGCAAAGCCCTGAAAATGGATATATTTTGCTCTATGAAAGCAGTAAAAAAAAGAACATTTTGCTTTATAAAAGTATTAAAGACTTTTTTTCTGATATGATGAAAGATGAAATATTTATACATAAATATATATATTTTGACAGAAAGAAGAAAAAACAGTACAAGATAGAAAAACTCCAAATAAACAAGACGTATTTCTCTTAGATTTAGATGATTGTAAGTATTTTGATTAAAGCCTCATTTTTCCCATGGGATAAATTCAGTTCCATTAATTCAATGAATTTTAATTGTCTGAAACATTGATTCTGTTCATTTATCGTACCAGTTTCCTGAGAAAACAAAATAAATGCTTAGACTTCCAAATTATTTTTAAGCACAGTTATTACAGTATGTGATTTTTTCTTTGTTTTTATAATTGAGAAATTGTTTCAAACTTTAGAATGTATTGGTATGTAAAACATTTACTTTGAGAATTTTTATGTCTTTGGATTTGTTTTCTGTTAAAGTGGGCTTATTTTCTCAGGCACTGTTGGATGTTACTTGTACAACATTGTGCAATCTATGTGCCAATTGTGTTATTACATTAAGACAAAATCACATTTTTGAAGAACAGTGTGAAATTGTACTCTTGGAGAGGTAAGGTAGAGCTGTGACTGTTTTTTGGCTATGCTTTTAGTACTCTTCTTCAAGTTTATTTTTATTTCAAGTTTTATATTCTATTTTTTAGAATATCATTAACATGCATTTTGCACTTGTAAATTAAAAAGTACATCTAAAAGTATGTATCGAACTAAAGGATAAAATAGGGGGAAAATGGAAAAGTAGGAGAAAATATTTTTACCCTAAATTGTATGTATCAGTTGTATTTTCATTGGTTTTGTTGAGTATTGGGGCTATATGTCTGAAAAAATAATATAATCTTTGATTAAGGAACATATATACAAGGATATAATAAAATGTTTTAATAATTAAATCAAGACGTTAAACTTTTTTTTTTGCTTAATGAAGTCTAATTTTCTTTCCCAGTATTTACGTGTTTTTTTTCAATTTAAATATCAATTGCCCTTTTGCTTCTAGTCTGTCCTGTGACAACTCCCGTGGCAATTCCTACAGCAGCTGTTTTGTCCCCGAGTTTATCAGCAGACTTGGAGGGATTAAGTCTGTCAAGTTCATCTGTCATTGATGTAAGTAGCCTTTATAAGATGGGGTGGGTGCGTGTTAATTTAAGCTTTTCACATATTTTGAGAACATTATTAAAGTGTTTTTCTTTTTTTTTAAGTTCTTTCATCTGTAAAGATCTTTTATGAAATTCTGGTTTACATGCAAGAGTGTCAGCATTTTTCGACCTGTAATTACATTCTGAAATGTGAAGAAAAGTATGAATATTGCATGTCTAAGAAGGATGCCTCCAAGGATTTTTAACCTTCTCTTTCAAGCTGTCTTTTACTTTACCTTAGGGAAACTTTAATTCTCAAATTAAGTATCCAAACTATACAAATCTTTCAAATGATCTATTTGCTACACTACTGAAAATAAGCTACCAGAACATCACATCCTCGGTAATACTCAGGCTGTTTGTTTGCCATACATGCTTCCAATTATGACATTTTGCTTCTTGGAAGTAATTTTTCATGAGTATATGAAGCGTAGCCCCTGGGTGCAAATAAAAAGGGTATAGATTTACAATCAGTGGTGTATCAGCATGTGTCATGATTCATTCTATTAGTGCTTTGTAGCAGTTTCCATTAGGGAATCTCAAAACTATAGGTATAATTAAGGTTAGCAAACTCATGGAAGTAGAGGGCATTCTTTGTTGTGGAAAAGGATGGTAGTTTGTTCTTTTCTGGTTCGTTTTTTTTTTAGTAATTTTTGTATGTCCAATTTAAATGTGCCGTTTAATAAGAAATTGCAGTGGTATAAAATAGGGTATGTTTCCTTATGCAAGTGAATAGAAGTCACCAGAAAAAACACCAGAGTCGCAGGCATTTTTCAGCCTGACCTTGTTTCTAATGAGACTGATACGTAGAACCTACACTGCAACTCTAAAAATCGCTGGTGAACTACTTTGTGTTGGTCTTGGGACCAATAGTTTGCAGCATCAAATACTTGTTACATAAAGGAGCTACATGAATGATTTGACTCAAGAAATAGATGATGTTACCTTATGATTGAGTTTCATGTTTACAGGCTTCAAAATTTGGTTTTGAAAAGGTAGGTTTTCTGATAATGTGTTGGTTATTAGAGTTACCTAAGAAAACTGAGATGTAATGTAAATTTCAAGCAGAGCAGAAACAATCTATGAACATGCAGTCATTTCCCATGACGTGTGGTGGTCACATGGTCTGCAGATGCTAGAAATTCTCTTCCATATTATTTTGCAGTGCGGTATACAGTGCTAGGTGGTAAGTCTGTGTTTAACTGCAACTGTGGCAATCTGCTCCTGTGATTGCCACCCCACAGTTGGCTCTTTGCCATCCTCTGTGGCTTTGACAACTCAAGACACAAGCAGTCATATGTTTTCCTGGCTCTGGGTTAGCTTAAGAATGACTCTGGTATCTTTGCTTTACTTCAGAATTATTGCCTTTGAGGATAAGTTAAAGATAGCAATCAGTAATGTCAGAGGTTTGAGAAAACTCCCTGCTTGCCAATGTCCTTTCATAATCTACAGTATATGAAATGAACACATATTCTACTGCCATATTCATTCTCGTTTTCCTCATGATTGCTACTGTTCATTTGTGAAATTGCATCTCCCTATTCTTCAGGTTGCTACAAAGAGAAAGAGGTAGAAGGTGTAGGCTAAATAGTAAAGTTGTTCCTATGAAAACATTTGATTGTGCAAAATGCCTCTTCCTTGGTTCTGCTGAGTTCCTGGTAACCAGCAAAGAAGCTGGAACATTCTCCCTGCTCTGGAAACAGCCCAAATCATGTAAGAACTAATTGTTGCACTCCGGATAATGGTTACATGTTTTGGTCTGTATTCTGTTTTTCAGATCTAAGCCATTACCATTGATAACTGCACATGTACCTGAGGTCCTTTTCTGATCTTTCTGCACCAGGGGCCAACAGAAATTAAAAAATAATGTTAAAAATCATTCTTTCAAATGATATCCGTATATTGTAAAAAGTCTTGCGTATGTGCAAGTAGTTAAATGACTATTGTCCCATGTTGTTCAGTACCATTGGGTAATTTTCTAAAAATGAAAATATAAAACCAGCTTTATGTGGGAATGTCCCTCTTAAAAAAAGTATTTTGAATTTAGTCTGTGATGACTAATTCTAAAAATACTTTAGAAAACTTTTTCTTCTTTCAGTGAGAGAGAAAATGAATATAAGTGTAGGGCACATGCCAAACTAACAGTGAGAAATTAATTTATTACTAGGCAATGAAGAGCGTGGAGTAAAAATAGATAAGTACAGTATATGACCCTAATATCAAAGAATTGTAGCAGCCACTTATCTTGGAATATGTCAAGCAGTCTATTATTCAAATCATTCAGCACTGTAATTGGATACAGCTTTTAGAAAACTTAAAACTTCAAATTCATAGCTGCTGAACATTATAGAAAGCATAAATACAAGAATGGTTTTACAGTAATGGTAAAGCCTTCAAAACCAAAATATCCTTGAATAGAAACTGCAGTGCACAACCTGATGCTTTGTCCTGTGGCTCATTTGTTTTTATCGTTCATGTTTACATATAGCACATTTCCACCTCATATAAATGCAAGTGTGCATGCTATAGTTTGTTCCAGGAAAAACAAAATTCTCTTGTAGTTCATGGATAACTTTCTTCCACCTGGATGCAAAACATAGTAAATCCATATGCATGCTTTTGTGGTTCATCTTCAGGTTCAACTGAACCAGGTAACTGAGGTCACCAGAGGCTTCTCTATGGCTTTTAAAGGTGTTCATGCAAGTGAAGTCAAAACTAAACTTTTGGGGAAACTGCAACTGGCGTCAGTTGAGTTTCAGATGGATAATTTGCAGCCTTGAAAGATATGTGAAGATGCAGTGCAAATAAAAAACAGAAGGCAAGAGAAAACTGCGAGCTGTCAGTGTGAAGCAATTACTGGAAAAACTGGAAGTGGGCATTGTCCCCTAAAGGGAGGTTATAAAGTGGGAAAGGAAGAAATTCAAAGCAAAACTCAGGACTGACATAAGGACAGGGAGGGTTATAATCTGCTGCAGGAAATAATATTTTGTTCAGAAATGGTGAGAAGAGAGAGAGGAAAGCTGTGATAATGCAGAGAAGCTGAAGAGGGGGTGATCATCTGTGCCTACCTGTCACAACTGATGAGGGAAAAAAGGTTAACCCACCTGTTCTTTTCTTATTAGGAGTTTAGATGGTAAAAATATACAAGCAACTGCTCTCCTAAATGTGGAGCGCCCTGAGTATGCTCTTGTAGCATAATTAACTGCTAAAAATGACACGTTATAAACAGAATTAATGAGAAGGAAATACTGCTTTGGTAGCAGGAAATCTGTTGTGATTCAGAACAATGTTAGTGCAAGGAAGAACTGACAGCTGGATATAAGCTCTGGTGGTAGCAGCAGTTGGATGGGGCAAAAAATGTGTGGATGGATAGGCTGAGTTGAGTGGGATTTGAGGGGAGAAGATTGTTTCCCTGCCCCAAATAGGATAACTTCAGGAAGAGGTCAGAGGTGGCTAAAAGAACCTCATGAAAAAAGCATGTAGCAAGTAAGGGGAAAAATGTTGTAGTGTGGAGGTACTTATAAAAATATTTGATGCGACAATTTAGGGTTGCTATTATTGTGCATTTGGAATTAAGGTATAATTGTAGGTGGTACCACTTAACTTACTAAGGTTTCATGTAGTATGTCCAGTGTTTTCTCATGATAGTAGTTATTAGCAGTGGTATCTTTTTACTGTTTTACCACTCAGCTTTCCAGAGAAACTGTTTAGGAAGGAAGGAGTAAATCATCTTGTTTTCTGTTTTGTATCTTCCAAAGAACTTTTGACTGAGATCCACTTTGAGAACTTCTTTAGACTGGTGATGCGTAAAGCAGAAATAATAGCTTTTGTCAAAAGTCAAGGTCAAGCTGTAGACCTGTCAAACCAGGTGATAAATACATTTAATTTTAAATTGAGTACACTTACAGAATTCCTTGAGAAATAGTAAACATGAACTCCTTCAACATTTAACTAGAAATTTTCAGACTCAGAGAACACCTGTAATGGTATTTTAGTTTCTAAGTTGCTGACATAGTCTTTACAGGGGAAGTCTTTCTTTGTATGTAGGTGGCTTTGTCAATTCAGGCTGTTTCTAATTCCACTGTAACAAGTCTTAAGACTGACTCTGAGGTATATGCTACTGTTTGAAGCATCTCTGATTAGGAGTACGAGGAACACAAGAATAGTAATAATGGATTATATTGTGACTCTAGTCTAGTCTGTAGTTTGCAGGAAAGGGTAGCATGAGGTCTTTAAGAATTGTCAAAATCCTACAGTAGGGAAATAAATAGTAGTTCTTCCAAATAATTATTGGCATGCACTCAACTTCATGAGTTTTATTTTCTCAGAGCTTTACTAGCAGCAATTATTTTTTTACTATATACATTTGTCATTCATATAAGCTCTGGTCTGAGTGCTTACCTCGGGAATGGCTGCATCAGAAGAAACGTTAACTTGTTACTGTCTTGAAAGAGATGTGGTGCAATTGCTTGTGATAGCAGCGGACTGTGAGCAATGGTGGTCTTCTGCCCATTGTTCTCAGAGAGCTTTTTATCAACTACCAGTATTTTTTAAAAATTATTTCACATTTCTGTAAATATACCCGTACCCTCTTAAGGATGCTTCTAAAATTTTTTACTCCTGCTAAAGGTGATGGTTTTAAATCAACTTTCAGTGTTAGCCACGTCTTCTATCAGCTGCTGTTGTAGTTTTGTGTTAGGATAATACAAGCTTATTTTTTATAGTTCAGTATTTGCCCTCTTGTTTTTAACTTCCTCTAAGAAATGTCTTATACTTTTGCTGTCTCATCAGAAGAGAACTTTTTCCTTTGCATTCAGTTATACTACTTCTGAAGCCTACCATTTTATGTACAGGTTGAAACTGGGAAAGCTCATTGTGGGGAGATGAAGGGATGTGTGCTACGAGACAGCCTACATGTATCGGGTTCTTGTGCGTTCTTATAACTTGTTTGTGTGTTCACCACAATCACATATTAAGCAGAAATGTTTTTGCAGTCTGCATGATTTACTCTCCAGCTTCATTTCTTAGGGTAATGTCTTTCCGTGTGGAACAGTCGAAAGTATTTATATTGTCTCTGTTTTCCCCTCTTCTGTGCTCTACAAGATTTGTAACTAGCATAAGGCATAATTGAAACCACTTTTTAT
>JAWMRA010000090.1:46950431-46955431 GCA_035584735.1 Pseudotriccus pelzelni | reverse complement strand
GTACGTTCAACTTCATTACAACTGTATGCCTAATACATTACTTCTTTTAGAGATGCAGAAGGATTTTCTTTTTAACCTGTCTGTGCAATAGCTGTTTAGCGAGTTATATTTCATATTTGTTAGCCCAATATTATTTGTAAAAATTATAAACACATAGAAAACTGAGCTTCCTGATTTTAAGACTTCTTGCGTTTTGTCTGCAGCACAGCATTTTGATTATGGTGAACATTCCAAGGTCTATACATCAGAGTAGAAAGGAGAATTTTGAGCTCTTAGGTAGAAATTAATAAAAATAGAACTTCTAATAGTCTCTGCATTTAAAGAGTCATGCTACTACAGCAGATATTTTTAGAAGCCTCTTTCCTTCAGCTACATTTACAGATTGTGCATGAGGTTTTTTTATGACTGATTATAGGTTTGGATTTTTGTACTGAGGAGTGACACTCAAAAACCATAGGGGTCTTTTATAATTTTAAATTATGTCATTCCAGTTCCACATATATCTAACCGTCCTGAGAGTCCATAAGCCTTGAAATTAACTGCTACTTGTTAAATATAGATAGAAATAGAAGTGAAAGGTTTTTAACTAACAATGCCTTGATTTATTAAATTTTGGTTGTTTGGTTTGGGTTTTTTTTTTAGCTTGACTACTTGAAAAAGTATTTTGGTTGATGCATCTTGTCATTTTTACTTGAAGAGGCATCACCACATGGAATGAAACACCTCCTATTCTAATTATAATGTTGAAATTTTTGTCCCAGACTGCTAGGAATAAACTTTGTTTGGAAAAATTGAAAGTAAAAGCTAAGCATGTGACTAACTCAACTGGGAGAGAGATGTTACTGCTGCTAGGCAATTTCTTTCCTGTTGTAGACTAGTAGTGTGTTGCCACATGACTTGTAGGCTAACAGTACAAAGTGAGTGAAATGCAAGGGCGTTGCAGTTGTTAAAATAAGGTGACTTGGAATCTTTTAAATTATGCCAATACAGATGCATTTTAATATTCTCTAAAGGTTCTTGCTAACGGTTGCAGGAAGGGGATATCTCCATAACCTGCCTCCAAACCTGTGTTAACGTTGTTTTTAAAAGGCTGGTAAGTGATGTGCCATTGCTTTCTCAAATCAGAATAATTTGGAAATGTTTTCAGTCCTTTTGTGCCATAGACTGTAGAGAACACTGGAGAGGCAGAAGACTCTTTAAAAGGTTGTTAAACAATGCTGTGACTAAATACTGTATGATCAGAGAGATGAGGTTTTTTAAAAGCTCACTTTGGTCCAGACTTTCTGACCTTATTTTTGCATGCTTTTTCCTCAGCGGCTTGGTGAACAGGGCCTTGACAAATTAAGACTAAAAAAGCAGTTCTAGAATATTCTTGAATTAACACTGGTTTCTGCGCAGTTAATAAAAGTTCTCATTTTTAACTTCAGTTCACTTGGGATAAGAAATGTTACCATCTTTATAGGGCTGCATATAGTGTCACTTGGCATTTCTAGTCCCTAGCATCTATGTGCTTGATTTGAAGATGCCAGAAGAATGGTGGAAAGATACATATGTAAGAACTGTAAAATAGAACTTCTAATTGTATAATGGAATTTAGGAATTCATTGATGCAAAAGAAGGTTTGTGTACAATTTTTTACTATTATTAGTTTGGAATGTTTTTATGAAGAAATGTATGAAAATCGTTCTACTGTTTACACTGAAGGACCTTCATAACTCCAGCAGCATTAGAACATATGCTTACTACAGAAATCATAAATTTTAAGTACTGTTGCTTTCTATATAAATCATAGATTTCAAATACTATGACATGCATTTGTGTCTTTAGTGTTGCTTTAAAATGGACTAAGTTTTAATAAATGGTCTTTGTCACAGTCTTTCTGCTGCTGCATTTGTGCTCAGTAGTCTGACAATCTGTGACAGACTTAGACAGTAGTAGCAGTAATATTCTACATTAGTAATACCAAGATAATTTTGAAAGCAGATGAGAAAAAGTTACCTACCTAATTTGCCCTCAGTCATCAGCTGAGGGACTTAACTACGGTCACAGCTTCTGTGTAAAGCAGCGTGCATACATTCAAGGTCCGTGTCTGTACAGTGGAGCCTTTATGAGACATATCCATAGGGTGAGTTTTTTGCTTGTGATATGCTGTCCATATTGTTGCTTACATTACTCTGAGCAGTGTGTGGATGGGATTGAGAGGTGTTTCTTCTTAAGAGTGTGAAAAGAAGTGTCCTTGTGAAGGCTAAGTATGTCATTTGATGCCACAAATTTTGTTCCTGAGTCAAAAAAACAGAAGTGTGCTTTTGAATTTAAACAAAGAAACTGAAGATAACTGGTTATAAATAAGCAAAATAACGTGTTGTATTCTTCAACAACAATATGGTGAACAAGATTCAAATATAGTTTATGAAGCTGGCAAAGATGTAATTTACATTTTGACATTCATAAATACCTCTAGCAGATTTCAGATATGGTGTGTTGTAGGCTGAGTTTGTTTTGCCTTGTAGGTGATACTGTGCAGAAGTGTTTTAACGTATATAATATATATGTATACACATGATGTCTTTTTCCAGGGAAAAATCTGAACTAGGCACTTCTGTAGGAAGACAGCAATATTCAGGTATAGTATAATCCTAACTGTAAAAGTATATGTTATAACCAGTAGGGTTCAGTATGTTTTCACTTTAGAGGTCTCTAAAGTACTGGCTGTTTGCCAAAAATCAAAATAATATCCTAGAAACGATTTGCAGGAACTTCTGTGAAGTCATGTAGACTCATTGCCAAAATCTATATTAATCCCTCTCAGCAATGTCCACTATTTCAAATTCATAATTAGGATGCAAGGTGAGGCTGACACCTTGGTCTGTTTTTCTAACTGCTACACTACTTCAGATAATCGTAGAATCAAAGAATCATTGAGGTTGAAAAAGATCATTGAGTCCAACTGCAAACCTAACACTGCCAAGTCCACCATTAAACCATGTCCCCAAGTGCAGTCCTCAGTTTTCTGAGTTAGGTGGTCAGTGGAAGGATTGAATCACTAAATTGAAGTAAATTACTTGTTTGTGCCTTTTCTTTGAAACGCCTAATCATGCTGCTTGATGAAAGTCTCACATATGCATCAGCCACCAGACCATCTGCTTTTTTCCTTTTAGCAGCATACATGGGACAGAATGATAGTAAATCTTGAGGTTTCCCCTGGACAAATACGAATTTCACCAGTTTGAGACCTGAAGTGTAGGAGTTTTCTGCTAGTGTCATCAAAATAAATTTTTTCCTTAGTATTTGTTTAAGCTGTTTTCATAGTCCTAGTCCCGCAGGGTACCCTTTGTGGAAGAATGTGTACTTCTGGATTTATACCAAGCTTTGTGTCCCTTTTTATGTCATGGACTTTAGCCCTTTCCTTCATGCTTATATAGTAACCATGATTTAATCAAACATGAGAATATTCCCATTTTGTTGCTACTGAGCTCCTTTCTTGTGTGGCTTTTTAAAAGATTTTGCTAATATTTTCGTTGGATTATTCCTGCAATTTGTTATGCTCAGAAGGAAGGAAAAGGCAAAGGTGCCAAATTTCAAACAAAAGCATGTGTTGTTGTAATACAAAGTTTTAAGCTCTATTATATGTGTGAAATTCAAGCTGTCTTGCTGGCCTCCAGTCACACATGAATTACAAAACAAGTGTACTCTCCATTTCAAAAGTGCTTGATTAGTCTGGGATGGGTCTAATATAGTTTTGTGCTGTTTGTGAACTCCAGGTTAAGGTCTAATCCTAGTTCCTTATATCGTACAGTCATTTTTATTTTTGAAGAGCAATACTCTTCAGTGATACAGAATAACTGCAATTCTGTCTAGTTGATTATGCTTTAAAAGAACCATAGAAAAATGGAAGGGATATAAAAATATTAGAAAAGGGATAATTTAGGATCACTAAAGATTTGACTCATCTCTAGATTCACAGATTTTACCCATGGGCAGGTCAAAAAGGTGTGGGTAAGATTTGGAGACTGAGGCAGAAAAAGGAACCTTGTGGCTGTTTTCTGCTACAGGCCACCTGATCAAGGGGAGCCTATTGATGGAGCCTTCCTGCTCCTGCTACAGGAGGCATCATGCTCACAGGCTCTTATGCTGGAGGACTTCAGCCACCTTGATAATCTGCTGGGAAAATAGCATGATGAGCTGTAGGCAATCCATGATGACCCTGGAATTCATGGAGGATAACTTCCTGGCCCAGGTAACAGAGAGCCCTACCAGAGGGGATGCATTACGTGGTCTTTTGGTCACCAACACAGGTGAGCTAGCTAGGAACATCAAGACTGGAGGCCAGATGGGTTGCAGAGCTCATGCATTGGTGGAGTTTGCAGTCCTGAGGAATAGGGTCAGGCAAGGAGTAAAGTTAGCCCCCTGAACTTCAGGAAAGCAAAATTCCAGCTCTTCAGGGAGATAGTTATGGCAGTCACTTAGGGTCATGGCAGTCACTGTCCTTAGGGATGAGTGGAACAGAGCTGGGAGATCTTTGAAGAAATCTTCTGTAGATCGTAAGAGCTAGCAATCCCCAAGAGCAAAAAATCAGGCAAGGAGGGCAGGACATGACTGAGTAGGGATCTGCTGGTCAAACTAAATGGCAAGAAGCAAATACTTGGACAGTGGAGACAAGGACAGGTGACCTGCAAAGAGGATAGAGATGAGTACAATTATGTAGGGATGGGGTGAGGAAGGTCAAGGCAAATGTGGAACTGAACCTGGCAGGGGATGCAACAAATAACAGGAAGGAATTCTACAGTTATGTTAATCAGAAAAGGAAGTTCAAAGAAGGTGTGCCCACCTGATAAACAAAACTGGTGAACGGGTCATAAGAGATACGAGAAAGAGACTGAGCTACTCACCAGCTTTTTGCCTCGGTCTGCAATGGCGACCTCTCTTCCCCCACTGCTGTGATGGGTGGTCAGGAGGATGGGGACGGGGAGCAAAGTCCCTCATGCTGTAAGAGAAGATCA
>JAWMRA010000090.1:46915517-46935123 GCA_035584735.1 Pseudotriccus pelzelni | reverse complement strand
TTACTTCACTCTGTGTTGCTGTAGAATCTTGTCAAGCAGAACTCCTACTTGCAAAGTAAAGTAAATGAAGAGGATCAGTTGTGTAGCAGTCAGTATTTCTATTGAGTGCAAGCATGCATTCAGGTATAGATACTTGCACAAAGGCATCTGATTAAAATTATGTAGTGGAATATGTTGTGGAATGTATTAAAAGGTAATGTTAGAGATGCAGGACTATCTTTACAACACTGTCACTTACATTTTCACATATTTCTTGCTGTTTCCTTCACTAGTGCTTTGGCAGCAGATCACCAAGTTGTTTATAGATATAGGACAAGAAATCTGGTACTTTTCTCTTTATTTCATTACTCTAGTCAGTTAGCCCTATTCCAGAAAACAATTATACTCAGGTAGATAATTCACCTGGAAAAAGTAAGACTGGACATGGACAATTGCTCTCACTAACAAGTTACTTTGGCCTTTTTTCTTATAAAAGCCAAATGCTGTCCTTTCCTCAGCAAGCCTATGAACAAAGTCTCTTAGACTTCTTCATTCCATGTTTTGTTTTGCGGGAACTTAGCAACTTTGTGTTGCTCTTCCCTTTCCATTCTTTTTTGATTATTTTTTGAGATCTTTTGAATGCAAGACAAAAATAGTAAGCTGGTTTGGGATAAGTATATTCTGGGACAAGCAGCTACTGGGATTGAAAGAAAAAAAGGATAATATAAAGAGCAAGAAGAATCTTCTGCAGTCTCCAATTAGAGTAATAATTTATTAGAAGCCTTGGAAATTAAGACTTTAAACACTACTATTGTGGAATCTTAAGAAAACTCATTCAAATGTGCTAAATATTATTTGCATTAGTTTTAAAGAAGATTTTGCCATCATTGTCCTGAAGTCTTATATTGTGGCAAAGAACTTCTTTCCCAGGAACCCTTTGGAGCCAATTATTTATAAAATTTAAAAAAAAAAAAAAAGATATGAGAAAGGGAGTAGCTTCTGGTTTCGAATGGCAGGTGCAAGCTGGTCCCACTGCAGCCATCTAAAGAAAACTTAAAACTGCACATCTTCTAAAGGTTGAATGTTAGTCCTGCTGTGTCATTTATCATGGAGCTGGTAAGTCTCCCTATGGTCCTGTGGAAGCGTTATTGTCTCTCATCTGTTCATCTTAATTGGGTGCATCAGAAGATAAATTCATATTATCCTTGAAATTGAATCAGGAAGTGATGTAAGTCTTTTAAAAATACAATATGTACAGTTTAACAGTTTTTAAGGCGTAAGTAAGAGTAATGATGTCTAACATTATTTGCCTCTAAGTTCACAATTAAATACAAAACAGATTTTGCAAACCAGTGGCAAGGTACTGTTCTTGGACGTTCCCAATTGTTTGATTCTTTTAGAACTTCCTTCTGAGGGCTTCTCATTAAGCATTCTTGTTCTGCTAAGGCTGTAACTTGCCAGTTGCACTTTCTAATACCAGAAAATTTAGTCTTTAAGTTTTGAAATCTGAAAACAGTTACATTTCATTGGTTCATTGTTCATTTTCATTTGGTTTTTGGTTTTTTTTTTCCAGTAAGCTTCTTCAGCTTGATCTTCCAGAAAAGTTAGAGCAGCACCACATGAGAAGTGTTTCAGTGCAGCTTGAATGAGTTGTTCAGTAGATTCTTAAATGTTAATTTTCAAACTTAAATCACCTCTGCAGTTTTTTGTTTAAGCATCATTTATACTAATAATATTATTAAAATTACAAATAAATAAATAATATACACAGGAAATTAGTTGACTAGGTATTGCGGGACATTGTTGCAAAACTCTTATATTAAACTTGTCCATTAGATGTCCGATGAAATCTCCATCTTTGGAGATACTCAGAGTTCAAAAGAACAAGGCCCTGAGCAGTGTGAACTAAGATGGCTCTGGCTTGAGCAGGAGGTAGGGCCAGGTGATTTCTTAATGGCTGTTCTGAATTTTCTGTGGTTCTATAGAATTATGAATTACTTTTGTTAAATTAGATATTACGAGCTCTCTAATAGATAAAGATGTAATAAAAGAGATGCAGATCAATAACCAAAAGCTGTATGTTTAGCCTGTGAAGTGTCTGATAAAGAGAATCTGTAAGGGAAAATTATTTTCTCTAGCTGAAGAAGAAATTTACAGAAGTACATTAGAATTAAAGTAATACAAAGTAAACCAGATGCTGACTAAAGTGAAATTAAGAATGAAGTGGTTTGAAGAACACTAAGCAATCAGAATTTCTGTTTGTCGGCTATGAAGAGTTCATGGTTTATCAAAAAATATATGCTAGCTATTTATTCACTAGAGAAAAGGGAAATGGAATGTTTGTTAACAGCAGAGATGTCAAGTGGTCCTCTTGAGCAGTTACAGCCCAATAAAACCCAAGCTATGCTCATACTTTTATTCCTTCTTCTTGTGAAAATATTACAAGTATTTTAAAGCAGTCTAATAATTGATAAGTCAAGTTTATGTACAATTGTACAAGTGTATGTCCAGTCAATGAAAGACATGAATCATTGTACACAAGACAGTGTATCTGTTTCCTGCTTAAGTACGTAGTACACATTTTGCTTAAATATGAAACACAACATTGGTTGAATGACCAGTTGAACAGTGCCAATGAAGATATTATTAAAAGCGTTAGACTTGTAGTCCAAGTAGTAGATATAAACAGCAAAAAATTAATGAGGCAGTTGATTAAAGACCCTTCCATCAGCCCTTAAGTTGATTGAGTTCTTAATCACTTTTCAAAGGAAAAATAAAAAAAAAACCACAAAACTTCTTTCTTATTTCACAGTGCACTTAACCAGGCCAGCCAATCAAACTATTCCTGTTGTTTTATTATAAAAATTACTTTAGAGATGGATAGTATTTAAAGTAATGTAGGGGGAAAAAAGGAGGATTTTTTAACTTCTAAAAGCAGCATTTCATAAATGATTCTTTGTAAGGGAAGGAATGTATATTTACTAAATAGCAGTTCTGAAAAAAGTTAACATCAAAGCTGGGATTTTTTTTAATAGCCTGCACTTGAGTTTGCATCCATAAGCATGATTATAACACATCAGAAGCTAGAAAGTAAGACTGTACTAGGTCCTAAGCATTTGCTTTTGAAAATGAGTAATTATTGTAAGTATTAGAATTTTGAATAATAGGGCTATAAAATGCTTTTCTGTTTTCGGGTGGCTTATCTTACATCTTCAGGAGGGAGACACATACGTTTTCAATGTTACTAATCTACTCCTGTTTTTTTCATCAGTCTATCTTGTCTCAGAATTTTGAAGTTGCAGAGTTATAAAAAATTAGTAACACAAGTTCTAGATAATTTAAATACCGTGGATGTTAATTGATGAAATATATTTTCCATTCTAACGATTGTATTGCTATATTGAAATAAGATATCTGAGGCATATCAGCAATCAAGATGTATTGACTATTTGGTACATCGGTAAAAAGGATTCTTTTCTAAAAAATTCTCAGGCCTCAAAGCATTAACAAAGATTCTGACTGGATGTACTGATCCTGAGTTGCTAGGCAAATCCCTTATGGTATAGGTAGGCAATGAAATATAGCAGAGTGAATGTATCTTGAGTTTCTGTAGCCTTGAGGAAATCTAAGACAAAATAGTAGGAAACTTAGAGAAGACAATGGATAGGGAGAGCAAGTTCACAGTATGATATTTATTTCTTAAGGAGGAATCTATAGCATTTGATAGTAGTGTGCTTCTAGTGATGGTATTTTTTAACACTGCCATTAAGAAAGTAGCTGCAAGTTCTGCAGTTTTCCAGTGTGCATTTTTATCAGCCACTATGCTGTGTGATTTTGTTTAAATATACAAAATGTTGCAAAAATTGAAGTTATCAAATATATTTCTTTTTTAACTATTGTATTTATTGTTTGTCACATTTGTGGTTTTTTCAGACAATAATCATTCTTTGGTCTGAAATTATACCTTTCCCGTGTTTGGGCCTATTTCTGGGACAGCTGTAACTGATGACAGGATGTGTGAACAACAGTTCTTCCAAACAATTTGTTAAAATGTACAATAATTTGTCCTTTGCAAGCACTCAGTTAGAGTGTGATGTGTTGTAGGTTACACCTAAACATTGATATGAGTAAGAAATATTTTCAGAAATACAAGGCGATGCATAATATATTAAAACTACATTTGTACTGGAGAAAATGGATCAGCTTTACTAATGTAAGAAGGTAGAAGGCTTTCAGATTAATGAGGTAGGAATCATTCAGGTAGTTCTTACACTTTTTTAAGATTCCATAGAAAATTTGGAGCTGATATGTATATATTAATCTATGTTGTAGCACTTGGTTGATTCTGTGTAATTTCTCTTTTCCTAGCACAAAGGATGATCATTTCAATGTTAGCATTCAACCCCCTGTTGGAGAACTACTCTTGCCTGTCACTATGTCAGAGAAGTACTTTAAGAAAGAGCAAGGTGAGAAATATTTCAGCAGCTTCATCAAATGTATTTGGGAAGAGGGCTGTGTGCCTTTCAATTTGCAAGTGTGCAGCAAGTGCTTCCAGTTGTAGGTGGTTGTGTTAGTCACTCTGATACTAATAAGCAGTTTAAAAATATCTTTAAAAGGATGTACAGTGAATTTTCACAGCTTTTCAGTGGGCCTTTAAAAGCGCAAAGCCCACCCTTTACCCTGAAACAGTTTTTTGGCTGAAAATGTTTTGGCTTCCTATCATGAAGTGTGAATGTCTTTGCTACCAACAGTAAAGCAGAAAATTGGAATGCCAGCTCAAGGAAATAAACCAAATATACGTTGATATTGTGTCCAGTTTTACTAGTCTTTATACCAAGGCTGATTTTCAATACTTTTAGTGTACCTGTTCCTCAGGTACTTCGAAGATTATTTTAATATTTTCACTTTCAAACACTTCATATAAAAAAAATATTCTTGTTGGAATGGTGTTTTGGAAAGGTGGCATGGTTTTTATACTTCTGCATTCTTCTTATATTATGTCTTTAAAGAATGTAAGTTTCTGATGCTAGTCCAAACAAAAACCTCCAAAACAGCTTTTAGTGACATGAATATTTTATGTAAAATAATTAGAGAAAATTGTGCATAGGTTTGACCATGTGTTAAATAGAATAGTCAATACTGCTACCCTTATTTTGGATATGAGTCTTGGATATTTTAAAATACAAATGGTTACATTTTGGATGCATTTAAGTGTAGTAGTGTTTACTCATCTATCTGAATGTATGGGGATTTACATGTGTAAATCTCTTCACACTGAGATGAGAATATACCCATGGGATTCTATCTCATTGCTGTGTAAGGCTCAGAAACTCAGTATATCCATCAAGCAGTCAAGAACACCAATGAGTAATGTTATGAATTATTAGTTATCTCTGTTGAGCATTTCTTGCTTTTGTATTTTTGAGTTATTAAGAAAGTAGCTTAAATATTGCCTAGATGATTTAGAGTTAAGCTTATGGCTGCAGTGAAAAATAAGGATTGTGCTTTGTTTTCATAACCAATTGATACTTATTTGCTGTTCTTACCCTTTGCTGGCTAAAGCCTGCCTCTCTGCTTTATACCTGCTCAGCAAACCAAGGTGAGTGATTGAACGAGGCTGTGGCACATTATTTTCAACTGTTCCCTTCTTAAAATTGCAGCAAAGGCTGTAGTGAAAAGAAGGCAGGTTACAGTGCTTCTTCCCTCCCTGTTTTTATATTTGCTTGCTTTGTGATATTTTGATAGAGTTTTTGTATGCTTTACTGTGACTGAGGGCTTTTTTTCCTCCTGACTGGCCATATAGAACCATGAGCACATAGAAGAAGTGTACTTGGAGAATAGCTGTGGTCCTCTGTGGAGTTGTTGCCAAAATTCCTTTTTCTTCTGCCATTTTACTTCTATGGTTGTTGATTATTTGTCTGAATAAATCTGGCAGCTGTTTGCTATGTTTAATAGAGCAGAAAGGCTACTCTGAATAAAGCTATTTGAAAATTTGTTTATATGAAGTATTTGTAAATCCATGAAGGTCTCTTGGCATTTCTGCATTGCTCACTCTGTCTTCCTGAATTCATTCTTTGATGCAGGACTTTGCAGGCTAGCAAGTTTACCCCAGGTTTAAAAACCTTTTCTGTTGCATCTTTTTTTCTTATGGATATCATCTGTATCAGAATATTCTTGGTAATAGAGGTCTCAATTCTACATTTTGCATAAGTATTTAATACAAAGATCTAAGAACTGCTAGCATTTGGGAAGAATTACTTTGTGTTCTTGTAAATGAAAAATCCAAATGACAGTAATAAATGCAATATATATAAAAGGCAATTTAGAAGTTGCTGTATGTTATTCTGTTTTGTGTATAACTTCAATTTGTCTGAATGAGTCTGATTTATATAACTTGGTTTTTACTTGTCATGCTTTTTCTTTTCCCTTTTTTTTTTTTGTGTTTGGTTTTGAAAATAAGATGTTTTAAGTCCTGTACCTGGAGATGCCTTATTTTATTTGCAACCAAAACAAATAGGTTAAAAATAGTGAATGAGTGAGGAGAATATTAGAAATGTAAGGCAACATTGGGGGGGAATGAGAATATGTATGGGTTTTAAGGATTTTTACATCTAGATTACGTGTGTAACCTAATAAGAATGCTAAAGAGGAAATAGCTGGTATTATACTACTATGTAGAAGACAATTCTGGTTTGCGTTGTCTGTTACATTTGTATATGTCCATTTTCTTCCCAATGGCATAAGGAGCAGGGAACAGACAGGTTATTGAATATTCATCGCTGTGGAGGTTATCTACTGGTAGCGGCATAACCTCAAAAGCCATTTTTATCCACATGCTGTGCAGGATGTGCTTAGCCTTGCTACACTGCCTTCCCTTTCCTTTCCTCCTGAGCTGGGGAATCCTCTGGTGAGGTAATTCCCCTGAGCAGCAGCTGAGTTAGCGGTTGTTGTTGTGACTGACAATTTGGAATGAGTGGGTAGAAATGGTATTGCCAAACACTCTTTACCTTCCTGCTTAAATATTTTTACTGATCCTTCAGGCCTCTGGATTTTATACCTGTTTTACATCAAATGCCCTTGAAAAGCCAAGTTTCTATAGTAAGAATTCTGCATGAGTGAAAGATGTATTGTTGGGAACTCTGTATTCAAATTCTAACTTGTCTGCTGTTTTTAAAAACCAATAACTCTCCTTCCCTCAGTTCAGAATAGGACTGGTCTGGTAGCTAACGTTCCTTGTTACCTATCACTGTAATCTTTTCAATTTAATTTCTGTTTAAAATATGTACAGTTATTTCATTGTATCAGATAGTTAACCCAGACTAAGTGCGGCTTTGTGCTCTAGACTGGGATTTTCTTTGATTCTCTTGTTTCAAGCAATATTAAAGGTGTCATGTGATTGTTTTAGCTGAATATTAATCAGAATTTTTATGAAGGTGTTTTTTTAATAGGCAGTTAAACCTAATGTAAGTACTAAGTATTAAGGGGTTTTTTCCCCCAAGAGACATAGTTTTGTCCACTTTTTTTTACAATTATATACCTGAATCACATTTGGGAAAAACAAACAAACAAACAAACAAAACCCTCAAAACAAACAAAAAGCCAACCAATTTTGGTTATGTAAACAGATAGTTTACCTAATTTTATTAAAATTAAGTATATACAATTTGTTTTCCTAATAAGCAAGATGCTAATTCTTTAAATGGCTGGACATTTACTATTTTCTGGCCATTGACTACCCCAAGCAATCATATTTGATGCTCCTTAATTAGAGCACCCTTTTTTATTTCCAGGTTCTTTTCCACCTCAGCAATCGAGACAATACATTTGCTTACCACGCTGCTCTCCTAAGTGTTCTTTTGCATGTAAATTAATCTTGATTCAGTTTACACTGTCATGCTGAGTGGTACAAATTGCCTATAACAATAAAACAGCATGAGTTAAAAATAAAGGGGGGTGAAAAAGCAGATTGAATGTGTGCCTTACTTGATAGGATGTTACTTTGCTTTATGCCAATACATTAGTCGACGATAATGAATCTTCTGTTCTGAAAAGCATGGTTTAGTTGATTTTTTTAATTTTACTTCAATGGAGCAGTACCTTGTCTTTTATAGAACAAGTTAGACAAACCATTAATGACAAGAGTGTTAAGGTTAAATATGAAGCAATGCATTCACTTCTCTGAGTGCTATCCATCTTTCCATTTACAGGAGCTTGACAAAAGTACTGGCTTTGTACAACATTTCCTTTAATTACATGCTGCGGGAAACAGGCTTTTAACATAAACATAGTTGCATTCATTTATTCAGCATTTGCTCTTCAATAGAGCTTAATGGAGAAGGTTTAAATCCTAAATAAGTACACACGTCTCTCAGCAGTGTTATGTCAGTCCCTGTGCTCTGTTTAAAAGCAGTTTTAGTCTGCATATGTAGTATTTAAAGCTTTTGCCTAATAGTTAAACAATTGAAAACAGAATGTTCTGTTCCCTTGATAAATCTGATTGTTATAGAAGTTTCATGCTTATTTTTGTTCTCTTCAAAAATATCCTGTTGTTTACTTATGAGCTGTGTCATTTTTACTTTGGTATTTCTTATTTTGTGACAGCCTCACACTCTGGGGCATTATAAAATGTAGGATTTATTGTTTTAATTGCTCTATTAAGCATCTTGGTACTGTTTGCTCTGGGTTAGAACTCTGTGTGCAGCTCTAAAACATTATAGCCTTTTGAGACTTTTGCATTGTTTTCATTGTTAATGTTGTTGTGCATTTCAGATGCTTCATGTTTCTGCCTGAAGTACTGTGCTCCTTTGTCTGCATTTTCAGCTTTTGAACATACTGTAAAAAGGCACACATAGTGTTAAGTTGTTGTTACTGTTGTGTTTTAATCAACATGAGCATCCAGCAAATCGTTCTTCTAAACAGTGGATATTGATAGAACAGAATAGTGGGGGTTTTGTTAAAATGTCCTTGAATGATATATCTTTCTTTACTTTTTCTTTGTCATATGTTTGGGTATAATCTTGACATTCCTATTCCATTTCGTAGTGATATTCAAATTATTTTACTCAAATAGTTTATCATGACATTTTTGAGAGCTGGATACTAAACTGAATTTCCCAGTTTCTAATGTGATGACTTAACCTTAAAGAACTAAATTGAACCAATTACTACTATCTGAATTTCAATATCATTTTCAGCAACTGGATAAATTAAACGCAATGGTTTTATGATTGAAAGATCAGGAGGTGTCTTTGTATATGGTCTTACTTAAGCTGGACCTTTTCAAATCATCCTTACTCAATATTTAAATAATTTCTGTGTTTACACTGTTCTTTTAAGTTAAGCTTTTCATGAAGAGATACTACCTTGGTTTCATAGTTGCAGTAGTATCACATGTATGATTGCTCAGTTATTAGTAATTTGTTTCTAATAATAGGCTATTGCAAGTCATACGTTAAACTAATGATGAGTTCTTACAGATACGTTAAATTGTTTTCTCAGTAAATGATTTAACTTTTAATACATATATGGTTTTTTGTTTAGGTCTCTTATTTTGGTTTTATGCTTAATAAGCAAGCAAATCTTAAATTATTTGTAATTAAATACTTAATGTTTCAGGAATGCTGACAGGAATGAATGAGACATCTGCTACAATAAGTGTTGCTCCGCAGAACTCTACTAGACTTGTAATAATTGAGAGGGTAGTGAAAGCAGCAAATCTGGGTGTAGTCTCTTCTGGTCAAGATAACATACACAGGTAAGATTACATGTTATTCAAGGTAGCAACATCTTTTAATATGAATTTGTTAGTTCCAAATTAATCGATATTTGATTATATTAGGGAAAATTTTATTATCTGCACCTTTAACGGAGAAGGTACCAATTATACTGTAATATGTAATCCTAAGCAGATATTAATTTGAGCATAAGTACTCTGCAGCTCTTTAATATGATTGTATATAGAACAATCAAATGTCTAGACTTTAATATACACAGTAGGGGAAATTGTCCTTTCCTGGTTTTGTTTCAAAGGGAAAAGGTAGCCTTTTAAACTACAGTACTTTCAAGAGTTTTTTTTTTTATATTGTAATTTGTATTTCTGTTTCAAATCATAAACAGGTATATCATCTGTGAGAAGCAGTTTGGTTTTCGTACATTATTTTTTGACGTTTCAATGTATATGCAAGCAAAACAAGCTACCAGCTAAGAAAGTCTTTGGCCCTGTCAAAATTCCAGTTGTACTTGTAGATGAATCTGTTTTGTCCAAGAGCTATGATAAGAATATCAGTGGAATTGATACGATTGTTGGTTAATGACAGCTTTTAATGTGTTTGACTCAAAATATTTAGTCCTGTGAATTGGTATGGCGTCTTACAGGAATAAACAGGAAAATTGCCATGTGTGGAAAACTGAGTAGACACAAATCACAACAGCAAGATCTAACTGGAAGCTGTTAACCTGGTCTTAGAAAACAAATACATCTCTCTTGTCATCTATTAAAACTGTTTGACAGTGTGAATTGTCTCTGTAGCCCCTTGAATTTTGCTATTTCAGTAAGAGCAAAGTATCTTCTTTTAAAGCAAAGAACTATGTTTTTCTTTTAAATTTTGCTGACTGAGATGGGCGTTTGGAATGGTGAGAATCTGGTAGCCTACACAGGACTAATAACCTGATATTTCTCCTTGTTGGATTTAGTGTCTTTTACATTGCTGGGCATTTTTATTGCATTGCATTAACATTAACCCAGCTGGATTTTCTTATGTATTTGATACGGTCAATGATAAAATTCTGTTTCACCATAAGAACATGGTACAGCTAGTGCGATTGCACTGAAATGATTGTCACTATTGACACCTGCTCCTCCATGAAGGAGTCCTCATTTGTTGCATCCCTGAGGGATCTGTCTATATAGCCTGTGTGCTCAGCATCAATTCAAAGACTAGGTGAGAGTGTCAATCAAAAGAGACTGAAGTGTCTGCAGTATAAAGGTGTTCTCCATCTTTACGTGATCTGTCACATGAGACATCACATAGGGATGGATTGTTTTGTTGAGTCTCAAAAAAGCTCCCTAAAATAATAGCTTAGTTCCTAGCTTGGCCACATGTTTCCTGATTGTAGACAAGTTTCTAATTTGATCTTGTTTTCTTTTGCTCTTTTGGTTTCTTTTAAAGGAGGTTTTCTACGATAGAGTCTATAACCAACAGTAAATAAATTGAAGATGTACTTTCTGTTGGGTATACTCCTTCAGAGATAGTGTTAAAGGCATGTTCTGGTCCAGCTGAAGAACTCAGAGTGCTTTGGAGCATCCTGAAATCTTCTTTTTTTTTTTTTTAATATTCAAAATAGATTGTGTTCAGTCTGCCACAGCAGTTATAGAATACTCAGCATCTGTAATGTCCATTAGACCAAAAAAATTCATTTATTACAATATAAATGGCCTACAAGAAATGACCAGAAATGACAAGCATTTAGAAAATAGCCCTTCATTTGCTTCACCATAAGTAACTGGAGTTCACAGCTACTATAGTCATAATTGCACCTACATTTTACTGGGAACAGAAACAGGAACATTACCTAACTGATACCATGATGAACCTGTTAATCTCTTAAATAGTAGTACTTTATCATTAAAGTAAATCCTATATTCAGATAAATGAATATTTGAGATAAAATTAGATAATGAATCCTTTCAAAACACTGAAACAAATGACTGGAAATTTTTTTCCTCTATGTATGTAAAAGATACATATATTTGGATTACATGAATCTGTCATGAGAGTAAACGAAAATGGAGTCTCTTCTGGCATAAGTCTCATGAGTGGAAGAATTGTGACGTGTTTTATTTATGTGACACATAGCCATTTCAGGATAATAAAATAAACAGTCACCTTTTTGTCTTGACGAAAGAGTTAGAGATTCAATAAAATTATGCTGGAAGCGAATTTTTAAATTTTTCTGTAGTATTGTCATTTATCTGGTTTGCTTTATTGCAAGTGCTGTTTGGAGAAAAAATTCTATGCAAGAATGTTTTAGCTCATCATGCTGTTCTATGAGGACTACTTCAGTTCACTTCTTGGAAGTGCTTCGTACATACTTTTTACACAGAAAAAGTACTGTTTTTAAACTGATGTTCTGCACTGTGCAGCATAAATTATATTAACCTATTAGTTAATCGTCCCCAGCTTGAGTATTGCTACTTAATGATGGCTAATGCCAAGAAATTTTTATTGCCTGGTAATGCAATATACTCATTCAAAATGAAATGGTACAGTTTAATACAAGTGGCAGAGTATCTAATGGATATGAACAGGTGTGCATTTCTTGGTGTTTTTTTCAGTCTAAATATGGTCACATTCATGATGAAGATGTTGTCGTGCTGGTGGAACCCAATTACTGCTCCTTAAATTAATAGCCCTATTAGGATTTTATTTTTGCACCAAGTAAAAACATTTATGTAATAATATAACAAAGATTTGAAAGTAAATACTTGAAACAGACTTCAACAGAGTAGCATGCAGTCACCAAAGAAAAATGAAATAAGTGTGAATGTGTCAAATACATTAGCTATGTATCAGACTATATCACAGTATAGTAATACCTTCTTACATGCATTTTTTTTTTCTCTCTTTACTGTATGGCTACTAAACTTTCATACTTATTTTCAATGTAATAATTTAACTGTCAGTGTAGAACAAAATACCAGATAATGCAGTCGATAATACTTTAAACTCTTTTTTCTGACCTGTTTTATTTGAAGTGATATGTGCAAAAATTTTGAACTCAATAGCCGATATATATATCACAACACGAAAGTTGCAGGTTAATATTCATATATTTGCAAAATAAATTTTGCTGTACCATTTGACTTCCTTACATATACCTACCTGCTCTTCCATTGAGTTTATACAAGGTATTAGATTACTGGACCTTGAAAGGCTCCATGTCGTGTGGTCTCATGTTCTTAATAGGATTTTACTACTTTTTGTATTGATCTCTCTTGCTTTCGTTGTCAAGTGGTAACATTATTTTGATTTTAAAGGCTTCTACTAAAAGCAAGAATGTAAAATGCACTTCAAAAGAGAAATTTTCTTGAATAGGAAATATTTCTCCTTAAATACTAAAACTTCAGAAAAAAAGAGTGTATGATTTTTCTTAAAATATTTTCTCACAAGAGCGATTAGGGTAATTGTTGAAATATACATAGCTCTTCCAATGTTCTCAGGAGCATTGTTTGATGCTGATAAAGTGATTTCAAAAGGAGCTAAGGCATCAAGCTTTTGTCTTTTGATTCAGGCCACATTTGAGGGCAGCATTTGAATATCTGAAGATAAAGACACTGAAAGAAAAGCATTTGCTACTGCAGGGCATTAAATCGCTCTGAATAACTAGATTTAGGGACCAAGTGCTTTTCAGTTGAAGTATGTCTGCTGTTTGTTGTTGGTGGAGAAAGTCCACCAGGAATTTTTTCATCTTCAAGGTAGAGGATACATGAGGACATTTATTTCCTCCAAGTTCATTCTTCTATAGATTTTCATTTGCGCTCCTTGTCTCTTCTTGGACAATAACATTGATTGCTTTATTCTTATTATTAGTAGATGAATAGTGTGAAAGTTCCTCAGGTGTCTTTCTCCTATATTTATTTTCAGCTCCATAACCTGCTACTAGGATAGGTAGTCTTCATTTGCTTCGTTTTGAATATAGCAAAAGACTGGCGGTGTTAGAATGAAAAGGCTGGTTGAAGACTTTAGTCTTGGAAAGACTTGAATGCTATTATGATCCTCTAGAAAGTGTCAAAATATTGCCTACTATTACATAAGGCTCTATGTGTGAAGGAGACGTGTTTCAGGCTAAATTTGCTTAAAGGAAAAAAGTAGTGGAAATAAATATAGAAAACATTTCTTTCCACTACATATAAAATATGGTGTCGAAGCTTTTTAATGTGTTGGCAGTAGCATATGGCAGAAAAGTATATTCAGAGCTGTGATCACAAACCGGATTTGCTTCTTCACTCTTTCATTTTGTTTTATAATTTTGTGCTTCCATTGACGTCAGAATATAATGTGTAATGGGATAGATAATCAGGCTGTCTTCAACTGTCTACGCCTCTACCTTCCACTTCCCAAAGCATTTCTCAAATGGTATTCATTGTACTCTAGAATGTTATTTCCCTCAATGACTGTAGCTATACAGAATGATGCAAGGTAGAGCACCTTTGCTGCTTTTTTCATTCTTGAAGACTGCTTGTACATTGCCCCGTCGGTCAGTGGGATAAAAGTTTGAAGCCATCCAGGTAGATATGAAGAATGAATTTTAGTCAACCTCAACTTGTTTAGTAGTCCATTGAACTAGTGTGTTGCTGCTGTTCTATTTTGGAAGGAATCCATAATTACAAACAGAAAGCAGTGGGGTTACAAAGTGAGCATGGAGTCATGTACATCTCTATTCTACAGTTCATCAGGATGGCCGTAACTATTGACCAGCACTCTGAGACACATGATAGCATTAATTTCAGTCCTCTAATTTGACATGGTCAAGTCTTTCATTTCAACAACCCAATAGGGGACAATCTGAGATTTTGGAGAAAATCAAATCTCTTTCAACACTGAAGCTGTAAGCTGCTTCAGAACAGCCATTTCACACTTTAAAATAGTGATTTTAATACCATTCTCCATTACAGTCATGAAAGTGGTGATAATAATAGTGATTTCTAGACATCTCTTAGTGTGTTGTCATAGTTGACAGCTGAATTAGCAGCAGACAAGCTAGGTTTTAAACAAGAAGCTTGTGTCCAGGGCGGGTCTAACGAGCTGAAGTACAGCATTACATGCACTGACTGCGCAGCTTCTGAGAACTACATTTTTAAGGGCACTTGACTGAATGACATAGATATGCCAGTTTGTTCAGAGCTTGCTGTATGTAGTATACCATTGCTTAATGTACCCATGACCCATCTGGTTTTATGAATAAGCAATTATTGAACAAGATGTAAAATATCTTCCACCGGTCTTGTGGAGGCTGCTATTGCAGTCCTTTAGCAAAATCGAAAATACACTGTGTGAATCGTCTAATATGACAGAAAACACACTGCAATGGATGAGCACTGAAATTCTGAAGAACATGAAAGCAACTAGACTAAATGCAGAAACTTGCATACAATGCTTATAATACAGAAAACACAGAAATCTAAGGATCAATACTTGTGTTTCACTAGCCTTAATTTCCCACCCCATGCATCAGCCTGACAGTCTGGTGGTATTCACCCCTTTTTATCATTTTGCAACCTGTCATGTCCCATTTATAGTGTATTGGCAGACTGATTCTCAAAGGAAAGAAGGTTTTGTTTACAGACAATTTTGATTATGAGAGAATGTCGTGCTTAGTAATCAGTTATGCTCCGCACATCTTTTTAATCCAGCAATATTTAATGTGTGGAGAAAAGGTGTGTGATTTTGCATGTATGTAGGTACATTTGTACTGAACAAAAGCCCATTTAACGGGGTCCATCTGGAAAATTTCTTTGTGTACGTCATCTTCCAATTTGCACTAAATTTGGAAGAATTCTCAGGCAGAAAGTTGGTGATCAGACCCCATGAGTTTAACGTAACTAACGATTGCATCTGCTTCCAGCATGTCAGCTGGAAAGGAAAATACTCATCTGTTAGAAAAAACACCATGTATAAATTTCTGAGAAACATAAATTGTTTATAGTTATTCCACTTGAGTCCAAAAATACGTTTTTAGCACCTGACAAACAGGTCTGTAAATCCACAAAGCCTATTTTTAAAGGCCTTTTGTGCTCTGTATGCACACACACCTTTTCAAAGGTTTTTTACTAAGCAATTAGCCTGTTGGAGAGCTCAAATGAAGTGAAGTCTACCTTTGGCAGTAGCTCCTTTGATGCATTTACGTGGACTGTTCTGCTTCTGCGGATCCTTAGCTGTGGGGCTCAGTCTTCTTTTTGTACTCTTCTAGGGAGCTGCAGTGGCTAGCTAAGTAAATAAACTTGTAACAGACATGCAGCCTTGATTTTGCTTCCTAATTTCTCAAGTAGGAATTAATTAGAGAGCTAAATACCCTAGGCAAAACAGTTTCTCTGCTAGTGGTTACCTGTAGGAGACAGAGATGGAATAGTATATTCATGTCCACAGTATATCAGCCTTCATTTTAGCCAAAAGTTGTAAACTTTTCATGTTTTCTTCATTTATGATAGAAGTAATTCTAGCTTAAAAAACCAAACAAAAACCCAAAACCAGACAAACAGAAAACCACCAAAAACAACCAAACAACAAAAACACAAAAACAAACAAACAAAAAATGAAAATAATTGGGAAAAAAAACCAGCTAGGCTAACCATTTATATTTCTTTTGAAACCCGGAACTAACAGTCTTTCTAATTAGTCACTATTCTTGGACTAATATTTTTTATTCCTAAAGAAAGTGAAAGCTGAATTTTATAAATACAGAAGTACTCATTCAGTAGTTCCTACTATTATTATTCCTAATATAATTATTCTTTAATTTCTTAATTAAATCCTAATGTTCCAAAACTTTAAAATTTTCTCTCTGCTGCAAAAATACAGTTACTGTATACACTGATACAGGTTTTCATGCATTATCATCATATGAAGATTTTGGTTAGCTGGTACAAAATAGTTGATCAAGAGAATGCCTTCACACAAAATCATTTTAATGCTTATAACATTGTAGCTCTATTGCTGTATTTAAGGAGCTTGCAGGAGAATTGCAAAATTTAAATATAACTTGAAAAAATTAAATTTGGTCTTAATATTAAAAGTATATGAGTAAGTCACGTCAGATATGAGGCTAATCAAAATAGGTTGTTCTAGCTGGGCTTATTTGTGTCCACTAGAGGACAGCACTGCTTTTTTATCTGAATGTTGTAAAGTGATAAATATGTACAGCATTTTCTTTGAAAAACAAACAGGAACCTTTTGAACCAATAATTTAAACAGAAAACGTTTAACATTTGAAAACCTAACTGAGCAGAAGAATATCTTTGATGTAAAGATCTCTGAGTATGTTTAATCTTTTAATATATTTCTATAAGGTAATCTACTTTCTTGGAATTAAATAATTTTTCTGCAAATTAAAATTTTTAGCCTGTTTTCAGAATGGACCGTATGTGATTCTCAAACACTTATCATATTAACTGCCCAATTTTATAAGAAAAAAAAAGAATAGCCTATATGAGAAAACAAAATAGAGTATTACAATTAGAATACTGTAGGTGCAAGGACCAAATCTTTTGATTCAAGCTTTTAGCTCACAGATTTTGAGGAGGAGATATAAATAGCAGCATGTAAAAAATGCTGGAATGTTTTAACTGAAGGTAAATTTGGAGGATGATAAGAAGTTCATGCAGCATCTTTTTGAACATGTGGAGTAGTGCTGTGTATTGGACAGTAAGGTCAGATGACTCACTTGTATTTCTGCCTTTTTGTTAGAGGTATAGTGCAACTGCTTAGTGGCAACTGAGAACAGACTCAAAATCTATTTTGACAGTAGAAATAAACATAGTAAGAATATAGTATAGATTTGATTGCAATTTATTTTACAATTTTATTATTTTATTATACCCAAAAAATAGGTAATGTTGGAAATAAGTATATTATGATAATGAATTAGGTATTTTGAACAATTCTTCCAAAGATAGTGTTAAAATAGCATGAAATGTAGTGGAAAAAAAGAAAATGTCAAATTATCGTAATAAGATTTTTAAGGTAAATATAAATTAAATTTTATTAATAATAACTAATGTTAAAATCACCAGATTAAGAAAAATATCCTTCTTTTGGTTAATATATTTCTGTTGAAGTTTTGCTATTAAGCTTATTCTATCCCCAGGTCAGAACTAATACCCAAATACTTCTTTTCCGTGTCCTAAGACTTACTCAGGGAATGAATGTAAGTAATTAGTAATTCAGCCAATTTTTAGATGAAATGTTATGAAGTAAAACCTATATATAGCTGAGCAAGAGAAAGATTCAGAGTACTGAAACTATAAATGTTAATATCTTTGTTGTCCATATGACACAGTGGAAGGTACTTCATAGTTACTTGTTCTTATATTTACAAATTGCAGACTGATCCACAGTAGTATTTTTTCCGCTTTGAATATATTCATTGCTTAACTTGATTACACATTTGTCAGCTTTGGACTAATTATTTTTCTACAGCTAGGGCAGGGCATTGCATCTTCTGATTGTCTTCCTTGCTAATAGGATTCTGTCTGCTTCAGCAGGCAGTAATTGAAGGCTTCATGTACAAGATTTAAAGAAAGGGTGGAGGGAAAAAAAAAGTTTTATCCTCCATGTGCCATTGTCACTGTTTCTGGTATGCAGTAGAACAGAAAAAGATGGAAATTTATCTTGAATAGAAAGTCAAAGAGGAAGAACAGCACCAAACAGGAGAGAGTGTATGTTTTAATGCCGTTGAATTATGCGTAACAAACCCTGCTCTGCTGTAGATATCCCCATAGTGAGTGTTTAGGTGTAAATTTACTTTCTCAAATGTTGAATTTTAAAGAGCAGATTTTAAGTGAGTTAGTCTGTTACTGTATATTCACTGCCATGAAATTTTCATAACCTTTCCCCATAAAGATGTGTCTCCTGTATAGTGTAGCTATCTTCTGTCTACAAGTAAAAAGAAAATAACTGCTAGTCTGTATTTAGGCTAGTCATCATTACAAAGTCAGTGGTAAATGCTGTCATACTGTAGTATCTGATACTGTGTTAGCCCTTTATATCAACTATAAATCAGTTTTTTCTGTGTGACTATCATGAAGGAATTTTATTTTCATGGAAAATGACCAAGAGTATGTTCTTGATTTTTAACTCTTGAAAGACCAAATTACTTTCTAAAAATATACAGTACTTTATTGTTGTTGATTAAGAATTTGATTCTTAATACATATTTCCTTGCCTACTGACAGGTATAATATTTATGTAAAAATTGTATATGAACTCCTCCTTTTTTGCATATCACATATGCTCAGAATATTTAACATTCTTTTTAGAGGAAAAAATACTTGTAAACATTCAGAGTATGCAAATATGTCTCACATTGTTGTATTTCTAATCTGTCTTGATTTTTTGTAAATGGGAGAAATATTAACAGCTGCAAATCTTCCTTTAATGATGTAAAGTCAGATTTAGAATTAATATTATCAGAGAAAGGAAAACTGCAACAGCAGAAAACTGCTAGCAGAAACAACCATCTTTAAACTATTAGTAAATATTTGGTTCTGTTTTCTGGATGGTATTCTCATTTACTTTCTTTTTCTTTTCCATATTCACTGATGCATCCTTTGTTGCAACAGAACCATGCTCATAATAGTGTCTTACGTTAAGAGTTGTCCATAAGACAAATTCTTTCTTTTGGGCCTACAACCAATCAATTTACATTCTAGATTTAAATGTACTACAGTGCAGTTTCCAAGGCTTATTTCAGTCTATGATTTCTGGTTGGTTTATTATCTTTTTGGGTATTGTTTTTTTGGGGGGGGGGGGGGATTGTTTTGGGGTTTTTTTGTTTTGGGTTTTTTTTGTTTGTTTTTGTGGGATTTTTAATTTTAATTATAAAGTTTGAGGCAGTATCAAATTTCAGAAAA
>JAWMRA010000090.1:46884938-46903409 GCA_035584735.1 Pseudotriccus pelzelni | reverse complement strand
ACTCCATGTTACAACTTGCAGATAAAAGATTTCACTACTTGGCCAAATTTCATAAATAAAGGAGCAGTTCAGTGCAGTAAAAGTTTATTTTTGTCATCATTTGTCACCCCATTATTCTATAAATCAAATGGAATAGCGCTATTGCTAGCTCAGGCGTTGCTGTCAGCCCTAGGCATGGAAATGGTCCGTTTCTTCTTTTTAGATGAGATGACATGTCTTTCAGACTTAACTGGCTTATGGCTTTGTTTCACCCATTTTATTTTATCAGCCCTTCAGAAAAATCCTTGGGGACCAGAGAGACTAAAGAAGTAAAATGGAATCAGAAAACACAGTAAAACATGCTGCTTTAGCTGTGTTATGTTCATTTCCCTCCCCCACAATCATTCATTTACAAACTCCTCTGCAAAAATAATGGATCTGGATGTAAACAGCCCCTCAATGCATTCTGCAGCTTTGCGCAGATTTTATTGCTCATGTCAAACCTTGGGACTGAAAGAGCTCCGGAGAGGGTGCTACAAAGTCCTGCTAATGCTTTTGCTCCTAAATGGACTTCCAAACTGCTTGGGGATTGCATTGTGAGGTTGTGCTTTTGTTTCGAAGGTCTGTGCTGAAGACCTGCATTTTGGAGTCTGAATCATCTAATAATATTGTGCTGTGCCTTGCTATGCAGCTTCACAATGAAAACCTTCAGGGTTCAGGATATTCCCCCGTGCCTTCCCAGGCACAGCCTTCACAGAAGTATTGTTTGCTTTTTGTTTTTTTCAATGATTTCCTAACTCTAACTATAAAATTTGTTCCTGGGCCATATGTTGATTTTTTGGCGCCACGTCTGTTACAGATGCTTGGGGTTTTTTTGATTTATTGAGAAGTCAGTAGATGGGTCTCAGACTAAATTTGGAAGAAAGCAATATTCCTTAGTTCAAAAAAAGCCAGATAGGATGATGATAAAGGGTAATAGAAAAGGGTTTATAGTTGATATTATACTTCTGAGTTGGTTCTAATTCAAGTTACATTCTTCATAGTCATTATGTAGCTCATAAATTCAATAAAGTGTTTTACTATTACTATAAAAATGACAGGAGGGGGGTTTTATGTTGTAAGTTTCGTTAGTTGCTCTTCCTGTTTTATGTTGAAGTTCTCAGGCCATTATGTCATTAAACTCCTTGGAGTCTGAAGGGCTCAGACCCCTCTGCTCCTTATTGCTGGTGCAGCACCTGCTGTGGGGCAAGGTCTGTGCTGCCAGTCTCTGTCACCGTCACCTTCCTTGCCAGTGACTCACTCTAGTTCCATTTTGGCCTTGTTTTTCATTCAGAAACTGAGATACCTGCCTTTGTAAAGAGGCAATGGGAGTTTCAGGGTGGCTGCAGCCCCACTTTGGATTCGGAGCTCTGGGCATCAGTTCTCAATTCTGGCTGAGCTAGTCATATGTGAATATAGCTAAACCTTCTTACTGCAGCGGGTGTTGGATAGCTGTGAGAAGATCCTGCTACCTAAGAGTAGAAAGAGTAGTATTCTATTTCTATGGAAAAAGAATTACTTTGAGGAGTTCATCCTCATGTTTTACTTCCCAGAGACACTTGCTATAACTTTTCTCTAACTGCTTTTGTTGTAAAATTATGATCTTGTCTTGACTTGAGATTCTTGTTCAGTTTGTCTGTGGGCAAATGCTTGCAGACATAGTCTTGTGCATTTGCTGGGAAGGTCCCTAAAGGCAAATCCAGGAAGATCTTTGCTTTTTCACCACTGAGGAGAAGGAGGATTTTTGCAAAGCCACTGTAGAATTTCTATTATTTCTGCTTCATCAGAGGAAAGAGGCATTGAATATCTGACCCTGGAGCCTTTGCTTTTTCCAGATGTTTGTTTTGCACACGAATAATCTGCATAAAAACAGCAACTGCTAATTCAGTGGCCGAAGTGCATCAGGACCCTAATCTAAAACCTCCCAATCCATCCAGCTGTCTGGCATTTGCTATTATAGGGCACCAACAGAGAAATGAGGCTGTGGCTTTATCACTGCACCCTGGGTGACAACTTGATTTTCTGCTTTCACCGCAGGCAGCAGCAGCCCAACATGATGGGGCTGTTAATTTGTGCATTTCATGGTGTCTGTCAGGGGGCTGGGAGAGGAGGGTTTCAGGGGAAGGGAATGGAGCATGTCCCAGCCTCGGAAGCACCTGTCTGCATTGACGGCACAGAGCACTTCTTATTAGCGTGCAGGTCTCTAAATGCAGCCCTGGGATGACAGCCTGGCATTCCCAGCACCCATACAGTGTGACAGGCGCAGGCAGCCGGTCCCATTGTTTGCCCTTGATGAGCATGTCATTAATGGAAATGGAAGAAAGTGAGGGCCACATCAGTATTCAAATAGCCTCCATCCTCTCTGCCATTCAACCGCCTGGCTCAGGCAGCTGCAGATTTCCTTCTGCAGCTCCACTTACACGTTTTCACAGATTTATTCCCATTGCATAAAAATCCCCTCCACACAGCTCTGGCCCCATGCCCTCCCATTCCCCTCACATGCACATACATGTTCTCCAGTATCATCTGATCCACCAAAAATAAAGTGGGTGTTCTTCCCTTCCTCTGTCTTTTGTGAATTGCTTAAGTTCATTGCTGAATACTTGCTATTTACAACCCAGGAAATTGAAGGTGCTGTTTATTTAAACCTGAACCATCAAGCAAAGGCCTGATGTATTGCTTGTAACGTTCTTGTTTGCTCACAAGCAAGTATTGATGCTTGTCTGGGTGACCTGTTTCTCTATAATATATTGCAATATATTTGTTTTGGAACATTTCACCTGGTAGGTATGGAGTAAGAGGATTGCAGGCAGAAGGAGAAATAACTAAAAAATCTATATGCCTTCTTAATGACAGTCTCACTGGAAACATGATTAAAGTCATGCTGTTCTCCCTGAGAACCCTTTTTCAAAGTTCTGTGACTTAACAATAGATGGCTCATGGATACCTAGAGACAAATACCCATCTTGCTGGGCTATACCACCTTAGGCTGTCAGTACCCCTCTGACCTCACATGTACCATGTGAGCTCTTTGAGGGCAGGTGGTGTGTTTGTCTTCTGGTTTTTTATGGCACAGTCCATGGCAGGATGCAGGTTGATGATTAGTGCCCCTGAGCAGTCCAACAAAACAAATAACACCATATCATAATTCATCTGATATGAAGCATGCACCTTGAGCACACTGGCATCTGGCCAGATCTTAAATGTATGTTTTTGTGCTTTAGTTTTGTGTTAGTCTGTTTCCATAATAATATAATTAGTGCTCACAGGGGAGGCTATTGACACTATCACCAGGATCAGTTTGCTCTTTGCAGTATTTCCAAATCGTTCTCATTACACATCCAACTTATAGGTTGGATGTGGTACCCCTTGCCTTTCATCTGCTCTTGTCTTCTCCAATCAGTGATTTAGCCTCAAAGCTAAAGTTCTCTGCACTAATAAAAGGCTGGAGCTAAAAATGAATAAACACTGCTGGGTGATTTCCAAACCTTGGAACATTTTGTAGCCCTGTTTAACCTCAAGTGACATCAGAGAAAGTGAGCCCAGAGATACCGCAGGACTAAATAGAAGGAGCACAGCTTTTACAAAACATTTTTGTAAACAAAACTACTTCTAGAACACTGTCCTTCCTCACACTGCAGCCAGCAGCACAGTTCTGGACTCAAAAATCCCCCTGGGATGTGATAGGTTTGGGTCTTGAATGTGTTTTCCCTGATAGGTGCTTTTCTTCCACTGGTGACTGTAGGAGTGCCCAAACATTCCGCTCTCTGCAGCTCGGGTCCTGGCACCAGTGCAGTGGTGGCATCCATCTGGCTTTCGCTGCAACCTCTGAGCGCGGGATGGTGAGATGTTTGGGTTGCCCCTTAGATGCCAAAGGTGCATCCCAGCAGCTTGACTTGACGCAGCCAAGGCCACATGCTCTTGCCCTGCCTCCTACTGTTTCCTCTGCTCTTCTTTCTTTTGCTAACTAGTTTGGACTGCAGAATACAGCTTGGGTCTTGCCTTTCTGTACTTTCTGCAATAGCACTCTGCTTTCAGTAGGAGCCTCTAGGTGTTGCTGTAATATAAATAATAATTACCTTTGGGGACTAATTGAAAGAAGGCAGTTGAAGTTGAGTGAGACCAAGAGAAGAAACCTCTAAGTTCTCTTGTTTATAATGATTGATATTATTTCTGCATAGTTTAAATTCAACAAATTCCAGAAACTGCATTTTATCAGGTTGCCTTGACCTCAGGAAAAAAAAAAAAAAAGCTTTTCCACTGGCAAACAACCAAAGACTAGCCTTTGTTCATCAGAAGCACATCTAGAAATGGCTGTAAGGATTTGCTGAACATTTTAAAATTACAGACAACTGTGGTATTATGACAAGTCAACTACCCTCTTCCCAGGTCACAGCCCCAAGCAACACCCAAATCGAATAAGGGGGTAAATGGCTCACCTAGAAGAAGCAGAAAATTCTAAAACTGATATATTGAAACATTGTGTTCAAGAAATCATAATGGTACAATCTTCAATATTAATATAGGAGTATTTTATGCGGCAACCATTGTGAAACATCGTCTTGCAAAATATACATAACAGGGACCACAGGGATAAGTTAAAAAAAATACTAAATCTACTATGGAGGAATTGACTACTATTCAGCTTTTAAAACTACGCCCCTATAATTTTAAAAGTAATTCAGATGATGTGATAGATACACACCTAATGTGGCACCAGGAGGTAGAACTGACAAATGGAGAACAGGCTTCCACAGAAAAACTTTATGGGGTACATTTTCAGAAGCAATGAGTAATTTTAAATGCATCATATGTTACTGGAGCCTATAGACATCACCTGATTTTCTCAGTTCAATTCACAGTCCTCTGAGAAGCAAATCCCTAGACCATCTTCATTTGGACACCATAAAAGCTGAGACAAACGGAAAACCTGTAAAGGCTTATAGGCAGGGAAAGTCATCGGACTGCAGGAATGTCATTATCTCAAGCAGACTTTATCTGCTCAAGGTGAGAGTGTGCTGCTTCATTTATATCATCTTGATTTGTCATGGAGCCATCCATATTGTGCTTTGCTGCTTGGGCCTTCTGTGAATTCAGTGGAGATCAGAGGTCATCCATTTATTTTCTTTGGGTTTGAACAAGATTTTGTCTTTGACTATGCATTTAGAGATTTTGTGGATGACATCTGAAGTACAGTTCTGGATTTGTCATCTAGGGAGCAAATCTCTTTGCATGCATGTGCATACAAGTGCACATACAACATGCGTGAGAGGACAGTTCCACAATTAGTATGTAGTATTTTAACTAACCAGGCTTGTATGCTTTATTCTTCAGGGAAGATATCACTTTCCCTGTGCATATGATATCACAAAGATTACAGCTTTGTGGTACAGAGATTATACCACTCCTTCATGCAGGATAAGGGACTTTAGGTAACCTGCAAACTGTTGTTGCAATACCTAAAAGACTACTGGGAAGATGAAGGAATAGTTTGTTCTCCATGTTCAAGATGGAGAGGTAGTAACCTATAGCAAAGTTCAGTTTAGGCACAAGAAAACTATCTGACACTAGGGACACTGCAGTCATAGAGCAGGCTGGCTGGAGAGGTTCTGAAGGCTCCAGAACTAGAAATCATTACACATTAAGTAAATAATCTGTCAGGATGACATGCAGTACAGTTTTAGGTTACAGACAAGATTATGTCCAGTCCTTTTTATTTTTCTGTGAATGCATAAAGAATATTTAAAATCTAGTTGATCTTTCATGCTACATACTCCTTGCTTAAGTATATGTATGTACTTGGACTCTGTCTCTCGGGAACAAAAAATGGTTTGCTCAGTTGCTTTCTGCTTTGCTCTTTCCTGAGCTCCCATCTCCTCGCTGAGCATCTGCCTTTCTTTTATTCTGGTCTGTGAAGTGGTCAAACACACAATTATGAAGATGTGGAGTTGCATATATTTTGAATTAAGGTTGCCTACTTTCTGATACTGCTATTGCTACCTCAGCTATTATTTTTTATACCACTAATGCTGTCAGCTCCTGCCTTTTCAGAGAAAGAATACAATTTTGCAGTGCATCTCTGTAGCACAATATCTGCCTGTTTTGCTTGCCAAAAATATGTACTTCTCAGGAGGTGTAAAAGCTTTCTAATGAAAAATTAAGCAGTAGCATAACACCATCTTCACAGTACTTTTGCTAATTCACATATAATTCTCTGCTGTTATATTCCATCATATCTCTCTTGACAACATCTTTGTTCTGCCTTCCTTTCTTAGGCTCCTCTTATTGAAACTGTTCTTTATCGCTTGGCCCCCTTTTCGATTGCTTCAGCTTTTCTGTGCATTTTTCTATTCAAAAAGTTGTTGTTTGTTTACCAAGTACTGGATTTGGTATGTTTGAAGCAAACAACATATAAAACCTGTTCTTTTTTTTTAAGAATCAGGCAGACATTATCATTTGTGTTGCATTATTCAAAGTACTTCTTTTAACCATGAGAAAGTTTGGGGCTGAGTTTCCAGTGTCCCTTTAATGTTGTTGGTTTCTAATAGCCTTCATTTTTGCTTTCAATTTTCATAATGTTTGGAGCACCTTCATCCATCTTTTCTTACCATTTTACATTTCTGAGGTTCTAATAGCCGTAAGTAGAGTTCTTAAGGGAGTCTCACTTCAATGCTCCACTTCTGAAGGCAACTCCTTGGGTGGAGTTGCAGAGCACAAGGGAAAGGAAAAGATAAAACTATTATCAGTGCAATGCTCCCAGCAGCCTTCTCAGTGGATATGTGCTGCTTTCCAACATCTGAACATAAAAACCATAGGGAGCACTGCTGAGACTAGTGAGGTGCTGCAATATCTGAGTTCACCTCCTAAGGGGATGTCACAGTCGTGTTTATGGAAAATATGTCCTTTATTCCTCTACCTGTGCTTTAAAGTGAAAGTTGCTGTATAGTGCTTCATTTCAGCTGCACTTAGTTAATGGGATTATGTGGACCCACCAAGCCAGTCTAGCACTTCCCTCCCTAGCTGAACAGAATATAACAAAAGGTTCATGGGTCAAGATAAGGAAAGGGAGAGATCATTGACCAATTAATGTCATGGGCAAAAATTACTCAACTTCGGGAAAGCAGTTTCATTTTTTGCAAGCAAATCACAGTAGGATAGTGAGATAATGAGAAATAAAACCAAATATTATAAGACCTTCCCCCACCACTCTCTTCTTCCTGGGTTCAATTTCATTCCCATTTTTTTCTTCCTCCTCTTGCCAGCAGTGCAGAGGAATGAGGAATGGGGGCTGCAGTCAATTCAACACACTTTGTCTTTGCTGCTTCTTCCTCTTCACGTTCTTCCCTGCTTCATTGTGGGATCACTCCCATGGAAGATGATCCTACACATACTTCTCCTGTGTGAGTCCATGCCATGTGCTGCAGTTCTCCACGAATTGCTCCAGTGTGGGTCCCTTCCATGGGGTGCAGTCCTTCAGGAACAGGCTGCTCCAGCATTGGTCCTCCATGGGGTCATAATTCCTGCCAGCAACCCTGCTCCAGAATGGGTTCCTCTTCACAGGGCCACAGGTCCTACCAGGAGCTTGCTTCACCATGGGCTTCCCACAGGGTCACAGCCTTTTTCAGTCATCCACCTGCCTCAGAAAACTGCATGGGCTGCAAGTGGGTCTCTGCTCCACTGTGGACCTCCACGGGCTGCCAGGGCACAGCTGCCTCACCATGGTCTGCACCATAAGCTGCAAGAGAATCTCTGCTGAGATGCCTGGGGCACCTGCTCTCCTTTATTCTGCATTGACCTTGGTGCCTACAGAGCTGTTCCTCTCACCTATTCTCACTCCTCTCTTGGGCTGCAGTTGCTGTTGTGCAGAGTTTTTTCCTACTTCTTAAACATGTTATGCTAGAAGCATTACCGCAGTTGCTGATGAGATTGGCCTTGGCCAGTGGTGAGTCTCAGAGATGTCTCAGAGATGACTGGCATGGGCTTTTTTAGGCATGGGGCTTTCTCACAGTTCCCCACAGCAGCCTGCAGACCCCTGCTATGAAAACCTTACCAACACAAACCCAGTCAAATTTGGCTGAAAAGATCTGGCTTTTTCTCATGCACCTGCACACCCACTCCAGATTCATATGTTTTCTTTGTGTTCTAACAGAAATTACTGCCATTTTGACTACCTTCACACCAGTACAGGTATGGAAGAGCCTAATAGGCTGAGGTTATGTAATTATGGCACAGTATCCAAAAGTAGCAAAAAGAATAAGCAGCTAAGAGACCTCAGTCCTCAGTGTGAGAAAAATTTTTGAAGTGATCACTAAACAAATCTAAATCAAAAATTAAATGTCTTCACTACCTTTAATTTTAAAGAAAAATAATATGTGTTGTTTAGATCTCTGTATTTCCCGTATGACACGGCCCTAGCTGTGAGAAAAGACAATTTCTCCATTTGTATTTACAGTCAAGATGTTAGGTGTACTTTGACATATTTGAATATACACATATATATATTAGGAGTTTTATAGTGCTTTTGTTGAATTTTAAATAAAAGGTATTGTGCCTTTTGCATACGATACAGGATTCTTCTACATTATAGCTCCCTTGTGTCATCTCATGGGCAGGAGGGGTTTTGTCTTGAACTGTGTGTAAAACATACAGCCAGGGGAAGTGTGGTGGGTTTTTTAACACACATGTGTGGAATATTGACTCCATAAGAAGGTGGAGATCCTTTTTTATGGATACACATATCTCCTGTCAAACTCATCTAGGCAGCTGCTTTGGAACTGGGAAAGCTTTGACCTACTCACCATTTTGTCTGTATGATTTTTGGAGCTGCTTTGCTGTTCACTTCTTATAAAAACCAGAGAAACCGACACACTTGCCAACACAATCTTATCATGAGGAAGACTTCTGGAAGCCCACCAGGGGCTCTTGTTGTGCTGCAGGTCATTTGGTATGGCTTTCTGTCTCATATCATTGGTATTTTGCATGTTTTGTGAATAAGTGAGCAAAAAATTTGCCTGTTTCTGCTGGGGTTTTGCATTATTTAAATACTAAAGGCATGTGAAAACATCTTTTTTTTTAAAAATGAGTACGCATTTGAATGCAAACTAAACATATGGTTTCTTTCAGAATATATACATATAATATCACCCTCGTCTTTATATTGGTTTTGTTGCACTGACCATAGTCTAGTATTTTGACAGTATACCTGACACTTATTTTTAATGAAATGCACTTCTGTTCTTTCACTGCTTACTAACACTTTAATTTGAGAAGTTGTTTTTGCTAGCCCTGCAAATATCCAATGTTCTTTGCAAAGTCAAGTCCATTTCCTGGAATAACCTTGCTTTGACCTGTTATCAGTTATACACAAATTATTCAGACTCTAATTGGTTCATCTTTTAACTACAAATTCACATGACTTAGCTTTATTATATAGCTCTGTGTGGATCAAAGTAGTTTCACATTTTTAAGGAACTTTCTTTAGCAGCTTGTAATTCCCTCTGTTCTATTGCTAGAATACATTGTTATAGTGTTAATATTAGGTTTTTAGATACGCTGTTATCATTCCCAGAGGTCTCAATTATGTTTTAGCCTTCACTGTGTGAAACTCTTTTCAAAACCTGATAAGAGTTCAGCATGGAAAGCAAGAGTATAGCAGTACAGAGAATTTTCACTTCTCCAGTTATTGCATTCTGTTTTCTCAGAAAATCTGAAGATGCTGTAGCTTCTTACTTCCTTTTTCCAAATCTTAACCAAACAAAGGGGTGAAGTTTGCTTGGTATCTACCAAAAATACGGTGTAATACTGTAACAAGTAGCTAGCATAGGACACACACATGGGTGCTAAAAGGCTAGATGCTCTCTCTCACCCCTTGCTCTTTTAATATAAGACAAGATCACAGCAGCTGGTTTCACTATGAAATGGACATCTAAACTAGACAAAAGCCCTACGGAGGAGGAATTTCAAGACAGTTTATAACCCAGGCCAGTAGTCAAACACAACCATTTGCGGTAAAAGTGCATCGGAGCTGGACAGCTAGAAAGGACTTGCCTCTCTCCCACAGTCTCCACAGAGAATCAGGCTTTTTAAAAGAAGCAAACAGAAATTGTTTTCTTTTTCCATGCAGAACATTATATTACGTGCTGTACTAATGTTTTGCCTTGTCTGTTGGTAAGATTCCTACCCTTTATTCAGATGCATGGCCAGGTCTCTAGCGGCTGCTCAGGATGCATCTCAAAAAGGGAGAAAGAGTCTTATCCTTGATGCAGCCACCACCTAAAACAATGGTTGAAGGAGAATAGCTATTCAGTCAGCCCAAGTATCCATTCATATTGCATAGGGCTTGTTGTTCTGCAGCCTCTCATCTCCCCATTAATTAATGGTGAAAATGCATATAACTAGGAAAACAGCAAACATAAGCAGGGAATTAATTTATTTTTCATAAATAGAGATTGCCTCATCAGTAGAAAAGCAAAGACTTGAAGTGTCTCTTCATGTTCCAATTTTTGTTCTGAAGCTGCCTGTTTCGTTGCTTTCTCATCTCTTCTATTTAAACCAAACAACAATCATTTGATTATGACATCAAAAAAAATAAAATTGTGGCTAAGGAAGAAAGTACTTTTGAGAGAGATTCAGGTTCAGCAGCTGGAAATGAGGGGGAAAAATTGGGACTGCATCAGTCTAATTTGTTTTGTTATAAAACAAAATTAGCTGAAGCCAAAGAGCAGTAAAATGCACTCACCTTTATTGTAAGCATTTGAAGCTGTGCTAAATGGAAGGAGGGGGGAATCTGCTCTTTGCTCATGGCACAAGGCATGTATTAGAAAATAAAAATAATTAGTTGTGGAAACAACAATCAAATTGTGTGAAGTGCTTTGCCTGGATTCCAGGAATGGTGGCTTTAATGAGGCCCTGCACTTAACAAATGCTAAAGCAGTTCTTAAATGAGGTTTAATAGGATATTTTCATCTTCTTCCACCTGTTTGTTCTCAAACACATAGGTATCTAGAGAGCACATATTTAATTTAAGAAAGTTTTACACAATTCATCTCCTGTACCTGATGAATATACTACTAAACATAAAACTTATCAGATCCTCACACAAGAAATCAGTGGCCTTCAAATCAAATCAGAGACCTATTTGCATCTTGTGCTCTGCATTACAAAAAAGGACTTTAATTAGCAAGAGACACTGTTCCCATTGCCCATGAAATGCAACTGCAATCCTAATTTCTTAACCACACCTAAGAGTAATTAACTATTGGGAAACAATGTTCAACAAGGCACTGCTGACCAGAATTAGGAATATGACCTGTCACCATACAGTACATATCTGATGAGTTTTGTACTTTGAGTTGTGAAGCAAACAAACGTAACACTGGTTTGAATTCAAAGGTGTGTCCTTTGAAAAGGAGGGAGCAGATACAACACGCTGTGCCAGTGTGTTGTCTTTCTTGGAGATGCACTGAATCTTTAGGAAATGTTTCAAGCTTTACTCTGCTTTGCTCTTCCGGAGGGACAATGTGGCATATCTGAGGCACAGGTGGGCCATCACCTGAACAGTTATCAAAAAAGTGAAATCCACCATTAGAGGAAGTGCCAGTAATACTGGTGAGACTGGACTATTGCATCCTCATGTTTCAGGTCTTTTTGATCTTGTATAGGTAAGCAAAAATGCTTGAAGAAAAACCTGTCTTAGATTTTGATCTGCTTAGAAAGTGTAACAAAAATAATTTTTTTAACACCTGAAAACAGAGTCTGGAAGAAGGGATGCTGGTGTTGATGTGGTATTTTCTTTTGGTTTTTTTTTTTCCTGTTTTGCTTAGCAATGTTATTGATTGGTTTTGGTCTTTTTGAAACAAGACATGGGTATAAAATTATAGGAAAATAATTTTGTGGTCTCATATCCTGTCAGTGTCTGGAACAGTTTACCCTGAGCTGAAATCCAGGGGGTGTTCACACCTTTTTAAAAGACTCTTTCAAGAAGTGCATGTGAATGAGCGCTCATGTTTGTGAGGTGGCTTGGGGGTTTTTGTGGTAAATTTTTAGGAGCTTTACTTTTCCAGCACTGTTATTGTCTTTTACTGTTTGCGTAACAGAAAGAATTCTTCCTTCCAGCATTCTTCTACCGTCTTGTTTTAATTACTGATATCTTTCTTAATCTGTTCCTAGCATCGCTGGAATATTTTTGCTTGTCAGCACATGAGGACACAAACCCAGCAGACCAGAAGGTACACGATATACACTTTGAAATTTTCTCAATGTTAACACTGCAAACAAGGGCTGAAATCCTCTGTGGGTTGAATGGAGAGCTCCAGAGAGTATGGAGAGTTTCCAGACTTCCAGCAGAAAACTGCAACATTCTCTGTAGCTACCAATTCTGCAGCTGATAAAAAGGATTGGTGGCCTCTTCCAAACCATTTGAAGTGTCGTTTCCAGTGGAGCAGTTGCCCATTCTGAAAGAAACAATTATCACACTCCATAGCAATCTGGAGAAGACACCAAATGTGAATGAAGACAGGATGACCAAACAGAATGCAGCATCCCTGAGTTCAGAGATGAGGTCCATTAAGGATGCTTATGTGATTGCAGTCTGCTCTGCAAGTGAATACAAATAGGAATTTTAATGTCAAGGATCTAAAAATTTTGAATTGAAGGAATTTTTAGACTGGATATGGCAAGGAATCTACTACTTGGGTAGTAGATTCTCAAGCTGCCTACTCTTTGACTCAACAAAAATGGTGTACAAACTTGTTGACCACAACTTGTTATAGAAAGCATTATATAAGTGATATATCTGAATAATAGATGAAATAAGCATATAAACATCCAGACAGAGTGCTACATTCACTTAACTTTGGCTGTCAGGAGAAACTATATAAAAACTGTAAAAGTAGCTGTTTATTCCTTAATAGGGAACAGAACCAAAAGGGAAAGTACATTCTTTTATTTTAGAGCCACTCTGTGAAACTGCTACATACTTCAATATATTGCCTAATGAAAAGTCTTCTGGGTGCTGGTATGAATTTGTAAGCGTGTTACTGATAGCAATGATACCATAAAAAATAAAGAAAGGAAATATTTTACTATAATAATTGAATATCTAGATTGAATAATTGAATAATAATAATTGAATATCTAGAGAAAAAAGCATGTACCTTCATTGTGAGAGTAAATATGCTTTGTTAGACTACTGGAGAAGGGGGATTAAGTGTTTCATTTCTATTGAGAGGAAAAATTATTGTGTTTCTTATATTGTTCATCTTATCTAAATCCAGATCAACTTGTCAAATGTCAGTCAGGACAACAAATGTCTTGTCCACTTATTTGTCTAGAATCAGAGAAGGGAAAAAACCACATTATTGGTTCCCTAACAGAATCACATCATTAGATTGATTATTTAATCCAGAAATGAAACATGAATGCTCTGTTATTCAAAGCTAAATAGATATTTATTCTTCTGCAACCGTCACTTATGATAAAAACAGATTAGGAGCTAAGACTGGAGTTTAAACATATATCTAACTGTGTCAGAAATACATACAGTTTGAATGCAGGCATATTTTTATCATCAGGTGGTAACTGGAAAGCAGCACAGCAAATGATCAAGGAACCACCAAGATAAACAGCTACTAAAACATGTTGCCTTTTATGACATCAATACTCAAATGCAGTAATAAGATTTTGAATTAAGATTGCATTTTCTTTCATTGGAGAACTGAAGTGACGAAAAGACTGTAGTACCATATTGTCTGTGTCTCTAAAGTGGCACAAACAGTATTTGGTATATCTGGGCAAAATAAAAGAAGTGCTATATACACCAAAATACTCTAAAACTGTAATATTTATCATGTTAATCATATTTACAAAAGGGAAGAGCAAGGCTAAAGAAGATTCCTTACATAAGAAATAAATACCTTAGTAATTATCCTTCAGAGGAGAAAGACATAATTTTATACAGAAAGACCTAAGGCTTTTATTTGTTATCTCACTAAAACACTAAAATATTGAGACCGTAAAACATACTACATTTTCTATCTGCTAATGTACTAAGCTTTGTGATGAGCACACTGCATATATATTCTTTATGGTATGGCGTTAGGGTCCGGATGAAAACTTTGAGATTTGCATTTTTATCCTGCATTGACCTTTTGGCTTCACTCACTAATTAAGCAAGGTATGGTAAAGAAAGAGATTATTATGAGGTGGCTGGGTCCCCAGGGCGTTATGAGGTACCACACACAGTTAAGCTATCTCAAGACAACCATGTTCTCTGGAGTTACTTTATTGCTATTATAAAAAACCTTTATTATGGGGAAAAATATGTATTTTTATGCTAGAAGAAGATGAAGATGACAGTTTAGGATGTTGAACGGTAGTTTCAGCTGAGCTTTGTGCCCACAGAGACTGTAAAACATCGAAGACTGGGCGGCCTTTGATTGGCTCCTTTGGATGCTAAAGGGGTAGATTAATCTTTGTAAAATTCATAGTTGGAACATTGTACCATTAACTGGCACTTTCCAGTTATCAAGATACTTTATGAAACTGAAAAAGTCCTATTACACTTGCTAAAAAGGCAACTTCAGGGGTGTGTCTCTCATGTAATGATTTCATCTCTGGAGTATTAGGTACTTTCCTCTGTGCCCCATGGTTGATAAAGCCCCAGGACATGGATCTTCATCTGATAATCTTTATCAGCTTCTTCTCTCTTAATTACACCATATCTAAGTATGCAATCACATAGCATGCAGAGCTTCCTCAATTTTCTCTCTTTTTCTGTTGCATTTGAGAACGTATTTAAGCCCTTATGGGATCAGACCTTACTCCTCTGATTTTTTAAATCACACTTCTGTTTTTAAAGCATGATGTCTTCTTTTTAACCTCTGCAACAAATACGTGCTGCACACACAGGAGCTGGTGTCTTCTCAGAATCCGAGGGGAGTAAATATACAATGTTTCCATTGCTTTTAAGTCTTCTGCAGTATTTCTCACTTCAAAACTCTTGTGCATCTACCCTCTGCACTGTGGGTGGATTATCAGAAATACCAGTGCGTATCAGAAAATATGCATGTATTTACAGAACTTAAAAGTTAGTCCTACTCAGAAGAGCTATTCTGGGACTACAACGATTTACATTAAGGGACTTGGGCTCATGAAGTGCTCTTTATTGTAAAACGGTATAAGTGCCCCAGGGACCAAAGAAGAGTACAGAACAGACATATGTCTTTAAGACTAGATATGTCCTGCTTGACAACACATTGATTTATGCCCACCACTGTTTTGAAGAAGGCTTAGAGGTATTTGATTTGCAGTGGGTAGATTGCCTGCAGCTAAATAAAGTCCTATACCATTGTTCATAAACCTGAACTGCATTATAGCAACCTTGGTGCTTTGTTAAAATACCACAGTGAAGTTCATAGTGCCTTATTAAGCTCTGTAGTTCAAAAATTAATTGTTAAAAGGATAAAAACCTTTGTGCCAAACGTCTAACAAGCTTCTTGAGTCAATGACAATTAGCTCTGTAAATGCTAAAGAGCTGTCTGTCAAGAAGCTCAAAAAAAAGTGACATTGTCAAAAAAGCACCAGTTGCTCCCAGCCCCACACCTGATGGGATAACAGATTATCCCTCAGAGAGAGTGTTTAGCCATCCCCCAACTAACAACTCTGCTTGCCAAGGTCAGACATCATAGCTAATAGAGGGAAAGGGTCCTGAAGAACAACAAACCACCCATAAATGAAAACCAGTAAAAAACTCTAACTAGTGCTTTAATTTTTCAAATGATCCAGGATGCTGGTGGCTCTTTTCAGGTAGCCTAGGTGTTGGTGAGATGATGCTGTTATGGCAGATGGCACTATTCCCCTCCTCCAGCCAAAACAGCACCACCAGACACTAGGAAGTACCATCTTTGGAATGAGACATAAAACTGAGGCCTTGACCAGTTGCAGTTATTAAAGGTCCCACTGCACTTTCCAGAAGATTAACTGTGTTAACCTCAGTGTCCTGGCTGATTGCATTCTGTCTTCCTAAATTCCCTTTGTAGTTTCAACTGGATAAGTTATTCTGCACTTCCTGTTTTAGATATCCATGCAACTGTTGCTGTGCTTGGACACACAGCTGCTGTGCTTCATCCCATGACCTGCTCCAGTAACAGCCAGTACAGACAGACTGAACGTTATGTGGCCACACTGATTCCCCAAGGACAGTGGAAGAAGAGGGCACAGCTGCACCCTGCATTTCCAATAAAGTGACATGATATCCTTGAGAGGGTATGCACTCTTCAAAATAAGTAATTGTTGCAGCACCAGCAAATAACAATAACAGTTTCTATAGCATTCCAGGGCACAATGCCTTATGGACCATCATTGGGAGCAAGTGGTTGAGGATGCCCATCTAATTGCAGGCCTCTCACTTGGTCAAACCCAACCCTAGGTTCTTAGGTCTGGACTGGAGAGAAAGGATAGGAGCATGTTGTGATTTTGGCTCGGGTCTAGATTAAACCCATTAGGGCTTATTCTGAAATTCACATCAGGTGCAAGTGCCCCTTTCCAACACAGACAGGAGTGAAACTCCATGTGAACTAAGCTGTTCTCTTATAAGGAGAAATTTGCAGCAAGGTGACCCACTTTGTCTGTCAGCATAGTTTGTGCATGGCTTCCACTTTTCTCACAGTTTTGAGATTTGGTAGCTAGACTGATGGTTGAGGAAATTTTATTCTTTCTAACTTTAATTCTTTCTGTTGTTTCAGCTGGATACTTCCTTTGTCACTTCATATCCCAAACTATTGTGTTTTATTTCTGGAAAATGTGTGTTTCATTTCAATGATTGCAGATTACACAAACATGCCATTGAGTGCAATGCAAGGATATTATGTGAGTGTAAGGAATGATAATTTTTCTGCCTATCTAGAGAAAATAAAAGTTGTTATTATTAATGTCTTCATAACTAGATGGGGAATAATATTAATATTTGAACTCCATGAGAAGCCTGAAATATAGTATGGATATAAGCTGGTTGGGTGATTGGGTGTTTAAAATGAGCCAGGTGTCAAGACAGGAAACATATAATTATCATGGAATAAAGAAAAGATTCTGAAAAATAAAACACAATTGCTTGTCTGTTTTCTACTTTACGACATTTCCACTGAAGATTGTAATTCCTTTTTCTATGTCCTATTCCCCTTATACGGAGAATCCCCTTGGGAAGTGGGGCCCAAGAGCCCTTTCTCGGATGGGACAGGATATTACAGCTTGGTTTGTGCACCAGCATCCTTAATATTTCCTTCCTTTCAGAAGCAAATAGAGCGTACCCTTATCTGAATGCTAATTTCCTAGTTAAAACCCTCCCTTGCTGACAAGGGACTGAAAGAGTTTTAAATCACAGATGTAGAGTATCAAATGCAATAATGCTCTTGCAATAGTGCATTGAAGCCTCAATTAATTAACCCTTGGGCTAAGTAGGCAGGTACATGGTGGTGGCCACAGGCGGTGGATGGATGAGATTTAAATGGGCATCTCATTTCCTCAGCACGGAACATGCCGTTTGGTTCAGAAAGGAGTCATTTTACACACTCGCCTCATTTACGCTCAGCTTTAATCCCTTTAATTCCACCTGAGATCCAAGCAAGAATGGGAAAAGAGAGAGAGGTGCAAAAGGCTACAGAGCTGGGCTTTGTTTACATATGTTTCCCCAGGGACAACCCCCCCAACAGAGCCAAGGCTTCTGGCCTTTTCATGGGGCTGTGGGGATCCAAAGCAGTTGTCATATGGAAATGGTTAAAGAGAGATTACAGGGAGCTCTTCACTGCAATCCATCCTGTTTAGAACCTGAAAAGTAAGGAGAAGAGAGAGGAGGCTGAGAAAAGGAGCTGCATTTTATCCCAGTGGATGCCAGGTTGCAGCCAGGACTCAGTGGCAGAGGGTCAATTTTCAGAGTCCATGGTAGTGTGGGCCTCCCATGACAACACAATGACAGCTGCCACTTCCCCTTCAATGGCCCATATGGGTGCATGTTCACGTATGATGTAAATCATGTTCCGTGGGCAATGTAAATCTCTGACATCCCTCTAGATGGCTTTTACATATGTAACATGAAAGTATCCCTACAGAGAAAGGGGACATGATTCTGCCACATATCAAGGGTAATAGACTAATGCTGTAAAAATAAAAGGAGCCCCCAACAATTTCTTAGACCCACTTTCTATCAGCTTTCGATCAGGCTCCGCTTTGCTTCTCTGTTTTGCTTGCTTTTTGCGATCCTCCTAGTGCAGGGGTCTGCTAGCAGGAGCTTGTGCCAAAATCTTAAGCAAATGTCACAGAATATTTATGGATAATGAATTTTGAATTTATTATAATTATTGCGCAGGAAATCTGATATCTCAGCACTGTGCTCCTTCAGTCAAGGATATGCAGACAAACACATGACCTATGCAACTAATTAACCCAGGTAGAATTTAAAAT
>JAWMRA010000090.1:46830745-46879977 GCA_035584735.1 Pseudotriccus pelzelni | reverse complement strand
TTGCTTTTTAGCCCAAATACACAATGGGTGTTAACATGCCTACACAAACATTTTAAACATCACATTAAAATATGTGTTTGGACAAATATGAGATGAGGGTTGGTTTAAATTATTACAGGTTTCAAGAAAACCTCATTTGAACAAAAAGGGGTACTGGTGTGTAAAAAGCACAAGAAAAAAGCAGTCTTTCAAGTACTATAGAGCTGCCAACTTAGTCTGCCAAAACTCCCATTACAGAAAGGTGGGCTGAAACAGGAACACAGTCTTGGCTCTACTGAACATTTTCACACAACAAAGTGTCATGGCATAAATTAAAATCTGGTCATGGAAGATCTAAATTGCAGAGCTTAATTTCAGTGAATCAGTTTTTTTATTAATCTTTGTTTTTCTTACCACTCTGTTTTTTGAGCATTAACCTGTTAACTGTAAGTTGCAACTCTTCTCTCTACCAGTAAAAGCTGCTGTAGTTAGTAGGGTTAATAATTTGAATTAGCAAAGCAGAATTTACGAGTGAATTTGAAATGTAAGTAAACTATCACTGGATCCTGTAAAATGCCTTCTTATTTTGGGTTGCCTCAAATGATGGGGTGAGCCAATCACCCAGCCAGTCTGCAGCCTCCAAGAAGGGGAGGTCCTGCTCCCACTTTATTTCTTCTTCCCCTTTCCCATTGCTCCCAACAAGGCACTTCTGGCAATTGTCATGCACACTGACCCTCCCCAGGCTCCTCTGAGAACTGATTCAGCATGCCAACCTGGCAGAAAACTAATGCAGCTAAAAGAGGGTGATTTTTTGCTGCATGAATGAGCTGAAAGAAAAGGAGGGAGGTTCTGATGAGCAAAGAAGAAGGTGCAAGGCAGGTGGTGGGACCATGTGGTCAAGAGTGAGAGAGAGAGACAGAGACAGACACATAGACAGAGGGACAGAAACACAGAGAGACACAGAGAGAGAGAGAGAAGAAGGGACTAGCAAGGAGAGGAATCAAGAACTGCCTTTTTGGGAGTCAACAAACCATGAGATAGGCACAGCTACTCCTACAACTGCAGATCTGAATTGTGATTTTGTTGTATGAAGTGGCTGGTGGCAACATCAACTTAAAGCGTTCCTGCCCAGAGACCACCAGCACAAATGCAAAGTTACTACCAATACTATTAGCATTCACAATGAATAGTTTGTGAATTGGGAGCAATAGGCCACAACAAGTCCTGTAAAAGGACTGGATTAAAGACAAGTGGCAGCTTGATAGACTGTGCCTCATCTAACAGAATAATAATTTAATTGAATCTCATGCTGGCAAGTGAAAATCAGTCAAGGTGCAGAAACCACCTTTGTTACTTCCAGTCACAGTGGGGCAGTTTTGACTGAACAGGTCACCAGTATAGGTCCTCTGAGAACCCCAGTTCAGGTGAACAGGTTTTTCCATTGAGGCAGCTGAGGCGTACAGAGCCTTTCATCTTAAGCTACACCATGTCAGGTCTCAGTTCCTTTGCACCTTTCCATCTGAGTAGGACAGCAGTATCTGGCTGGGAAAAGCACGTCGCACTACTGAGAGATCAAAGAAATTCTGATGTGGAAAAACTCTAATTCTTCTCTAACTGCATCTCCTATCTGGTTATATCTATGAACATCACTAAATGCCTGTATTCCTTTGCAGCAAGACATGTTCTCCAAACAGTAACAAAACTGTCCAGAGCTCTAACTGGTACCATAATGGTCCTTATAATTTTGGGTTTGCTTTTTAGCATTAGAAATGCCTGGTTTAGTTCCAAGAAAATTAAGGTTATATGCAGAAATAAAAAATAACTGTTCAAGTGTATTCTGAGTTTGGAAGAGATTACTTGTTTAGTTTTTAACTGTGTTAAAAACTGTATTCTCACTACCTTAGAAAGAAAACCATCTAGAATATAATAACCTATTATTATAATGGCTGTAAAGGCCAAAATATGAGCTTCTAAGTGACAGCAGTGGTTAGGATGCTCCACATCATAAAGTAAGAATTATTCACCTGGGATGGAGCAATCCCATAGGTATGGACAGACTGGGGAATGAGGTGCTGTACCTGGAGGTCCTGGTCAATGGCAAGTTGAATCTGAGTCAGCAGTGCCCTGGCAGCCAGGAGGGTCAACCATGTCCTGAGGGGCATCAGGCAAAGCGTCGCCAGCTGGTTGAGGGAGGGGATTGTCCCGCTCTGCGCTGACCTGGGGCAGCCTCACCTTGAGTATTGTGGCAGTTTTGAGCACCACAATATAGGAAGGATATCAGGTTATTAAAGAGTGTCCAAAGGACAGCAAAGAAGATGGTGAAAGGCCTTGAGGGGAAGCTGTGTGAGGAGCAGCCGAGGTCACTTGGTCTGTTCAGCCTGGAGAAGAGGAGACTGAGGCAAGGCCTCATTGCAGTCTACAACTTCCTCATGAGAGAAGAGGAGGGGCAGGCACTGATCTCTTCTCTGTGGAGAATGCAATGAACCTGTGTTAGAGGAGGTTTAGGTTGGATATTAGAAAAAGTTTCTTCACCCAGAGGATGGGTGGACACTGGAACAGGCTCCACAAGGAAGTGGTCATAGCACATGGTGTGATTCTTGGGCTGTGCTGAACAGACCAGGGGTTGGACTTCGATGTTGCATGTGGGTCTTTTCTTGCTCAGGGTTTCTGCATAAATACTCTAACTGATGAAAACACACATGAAAATACATAAAAAAGATATGGGGGAATCACACGGGATTTTATGTATGCATAGCAAGGTAAATACAAACAAGATACTGGCTAGCAGTGGACCAACATGCTTCATAGACCCTGTATTTTGAACTCTCCTAAACCAGACAGGGGTATTGTTTGGAACTCACAGCCTATGCACTGCTGCTTAAATCAAAGTGGGACATTGCACTCTGAAACCTTCAGTCTCTAGGACTCTTCATATTAACAGAAACTGTGATCATCTAGGCTTTACACAGATTAGGTATAGCCCTCCTAAAGGGAGTGAGGAAGTCTCAGTGAGACACCTCTGGAAAGTTCCAACCATAGGGAAGATGGACATCTTGGAAAAATTAAATTAATCCTATAATAGTACATAAATCTGTAAAACACAGCCTTTTAAAATATTCCTAACTCTCAGAGGACTTAATCAATGTTATACAAATTATGGAATCATTTAAGAGTGTTGGTATGAAGAAAAAGCCCATGCTTTTATCCCTGTGGAACATTAACAATATCAAGACAAGCTGCCTATCCAAAATATAAGTGAAATTACATCTTTTCTACGAAGATTGATGAAATTATGATGACTACATGTCAGGTTTTTCCTGTTTAAAGGAAAATCTATGGTCAAGTATGCTTTGAAGTTCTTCAGGTTCATTAACAAGGTCAAAATCAATGTTATTTTACTGTTTGGAATCATTTTTGGCGGAACAATGAAAAGAAACCATAGTAGAAGTAGTCTTAATATAATCATTTTCTTTTCATTGTTCTTTATGGGAAAATAATTTGGCCCGAAATTTAGTGGTCCCATCAGGGAGGTGATATCTTTAAAAAGGTGGTCTGAAGGACAGGTTTTACTGTACTTTAATAGGCTTATAGATTAATATAAATCTTAATATTCATAATCTGTACTATTCTTTTCCTCAATATCTCGTTCATCTATACATCTATTTATAATGTGTGTTTCAAACACAGGTTAAACTTTATTGAAAGTACTGATAGTGCTTTAAGGATAATAATTTCTCGAAAACTCAGCACATCAAATATAAAGTTAGTTCTTCTCTTGAAAACTATTCTATTTTAAAAAATTGAGTGCTGGTGCCTTTTAGCTGAGTCTTCCCCAAATATTTTGTAATATTTGATTGCCTGAAATAAAATATATCAATCAAACAATGGTTATTGTTGCAATGAAATGCACGGTTATCAGCCCAATTTGTATTCCTGTGCATGGATAAAAACCTGGAGTAATTCCATGTAATTCAGAGTCAAAATTACGAGTATTTTTACTAGAGCTACCCTGGGTTTGCAAAATTAATCAAATAATTTTAATTTTCAGGCCAGAAATGAAGCATCCTAAGCTTATTTTTACAGAAAATCATGTAAATAGTGTGTAAGCTCACTTTTTATAGCATTTTGCAGATGCCAAGAAGGCATATCAGAAAGATATTTAAGCACTTGAAATATTTCTCCCCAAGGACACCTAGAATATTTATTCTAGGTGCAGTGCCTTTAAATGGGAGAGGTTGTTGTCATTTGTTGTCGTTGTCATTAGTTTTTATGTAAGCTGTACATACGAAAATTTACAAGTGTCTGCTAATGCCTCTTTGTATTAACAGAGAACAGCACTAAGCAAATGCTGCTTGTGTGAAGTGATGAGCATTACTTTATAATATCCAGCTATTATCTACTAACTGAAAAATTAGTTGAGCTTTGGTAAATTGCATGCACAGGCCAGTACTTATCTACTTTCTGCTGATTAGAGCATGAAATATTTGCATGATTTGTATTGCTTTTACAGAAATCAGGACAGAGCATGTCAAATATCCACAATACATGAGAAAGCAACATCTGCTACATGGAATATACTGGACCAAATCCTGTTTGTGTTCAGTGTGCAGACTGTGTTAATGGGCAGAATTATTATGCAGGTACAAGCCCAGCTGAGAATGTGCCCACGAAGTCTGCTTATACTTTTACTTGTCACCTCTTAGCTGTGGAGCAGCAAGTGATTAATGTATTACTCTACTGGCTATTACAGAGCTGTTGGTCTGTTTTGAATTTCCTTTAATACAAACTGATCAGGAAGCAACTGCGTATTTTCTAATGTGAATACCAAAATGAATTTTGCAACTAATCGGCAAGATAGACTAGATTTTGTCTGCCAACTATTAGATGGCTGATCTTGGACTGAATCACTACGTAAAGGAAAAAAAAAAAAAAGAAGTGCTGGCAAATTATGTCTGAATGCTGAGAAGCATTAGCAGAACTTCGCAGCCGAGCTGACCATCTGGAATAATGGACAGTATTGGCTGTCTTCCATTAGAGGGAATCATTCAAAGTCATAACGGGCAGTGGTCACTAGGGAAAGGGAAGGAGAGAAAGCTAGTCATTCTTTTATATTTGTATGGAGTATTAGTGAAGATTTATTAAAACACTTGTCTTATTCCTACAATTGACAGTTGTGATTATTAATATCTTTAGGTACCTTTAATAAAGACAGTTCTTGTTATAGCTCAAAATGGTTTACAATAGTATATCAACCCCTTAATTGTGGGATTTCAAAGTTGGAAAAAAAAGGGTGCTAATGTCACCAGGATTTCTGCGGTAGACAGGCATAACAGGAGATTTTGCTAAATTTTAATACTCTAAAGAAAATCTGGTTCATCTTAGTTATAGAACCCCATATTTGTAATAACATAATTTTATGTATCACAACTTACCTCTTCTATTAGAAGTGTTTATTAATGCATCTACACACTGTGTGAGGGCTACAAAGAATTCAGTTTTTTATTTTTCTAGGATAGTAACTTTTACAAAGAATTACAATACAATTCAGCTGGCAACATCCCAGGGCAAAGTATGATCTGCAAATCTTATTTTAATCCTATGCAGTGGCTAAAATATCACTATTTCATTTTGATGTTTCATCAGAATAAGCAGCACACATATTTATGACAGAATTGCTTTAATAATTTATTTGAAGGTGTTTGTTTATGAGTGCATTTCCTTTGTTTTCAGTGATCAAAAAAAAAAGTGTTAAATAAAAAGGGGGCATTGAAAATGCTAGTAGGCTTATGATCCACTTTTTATTAAAGATTTTCTCAAATCTTGAACTGCATATTGACTCCTAAAATGCATCCAAGGGGCCATAGGATTAAAGTCACATTCTTAAAAATTATTCTAAAAACCTTAGTTGTAACTCACAAGTATAGGTTAATAATATTACTTAAATATTACTCAACAAGCATAGGACCACAATATAAAGGAAGAATAATAATAGTTTTTATCCTGAGCAGTTCCTGATGTGGATTGTGCTTTAAAAAACCCAGAATTTTTCCAGGATTACCAATTTTAAAATGCTGGTAAGTGGGAGAAAACTATCATATCTATCTTTCCTGTTCCAAAACCAAACCCAGCATTTGCTAATCATAGCATCTGAGGCAAACTTAAGCTCCATGGTACAGCATGATAGGCTTCCCAAAGTCCAGCTGACTGTGTCTGTATGCATGCTCGTTGTTCCACCCCTCCAAGCTGTTGCATAATCAGATGTGTTCAGTGGGAAAGGGGCTAGCTTACTGAGCTTTATGAAAAGCATTTGCTGGTTGTTGACACTTTCTGGACCCATGTGTGTGTACAGCAGTGTAAACCTGGAGTTCTTGCTAAGTTTTGCAGCTCCGTGTTCTCAGCCATTGGAGCCTTCCTCATCTCTCTGAGTTCTGGATGTACCGTTAGCTGCTTCGATGATACTCATTTTAAAAGGTTAACAAATGAGAAGCTAAACCAACCATACAAATAACAGCCAAAAGAACAGTTTCCAAAATGTGTTGCTGTAGTGCCATTTCCAATTTAATATTCAGACAGAGTAAAGCTAAAGGCCACCAAACCAGGTGGATGAAATAGTTCTGCATTTTATGACTCATTCTTAAATGAAATCTCTTAAATATTGCTAATGAAGTCAGTTATCATACACAGACCTGTAATGCGCCCTTTCTAAGCTGGTTCAGTTACATTTCCCTGTCTAGCAATTTACCCCAGGCCCCTATTAAATGAATTATCACGGCTCCTAAATCATCTCTGCGGAGGTTTACACTAATCCCATCAAGACACTTACACTCCTTTTCTTCCCTCCTAGTGACATAATGAATTATTATTTCATGGGGAGCTGTTAAAGAGGCCCCTTTGGAAGAGTTTAATGTGCAGCACAGGGAAGGGGAGGGAGCTGCCTGCCTGGAGGCTGTGGTAGGTACCACAGCCCCGGGCTGCCTGGCCACTGGTGAGGAGACAAAGGGCACTGGCACCCCAGGCTCCCCACAAACCTTCTGGGACTGGCCCTGATGATGCCAAAAGCCCCAGGGATGACAGGCAGGCTTGATCCCCCCCTCCTGGCTGTACCCTGCCCTCTGCTTACCCTCTTTGTCATGAAAAGCAAAAGGAGAGGGAATATAAATGTTTTCCTTAACAGGAGGAAGCACCCTGCTCAGAAACCACTTGCTGAATCCATTAGGCTAATTTATTAAACACAGTTTTCCTTGTGTGGCTGAACTGAGTAATGATAAAAAACATAAATATGGAGAAAGCAGCAGCACAGAGATGCAGGTTCTGTGGCCCCACGCCCTGCTATGACGACCCTGACTTGCAGGGGTCATGCCCATGTTAATTTTCCCTTCAGCCATTCTGGCACCACCAGAGTAGGGTACAGGGTCCAGTTTGGGAAAAAGGTACATAATGGAGTCAAGTTCATTACAACCTTCTGGATATAACCAGCTCCGGGGGTGATAATTAGTAAGAGTCAAAGGAAGAGGAACGCACTGAGCAGTAGCAGAGCATTTTGCCATGAAAAGGACTGCACACAGAAAATTTTCAGGTCTCTGTTCTCTAAACAGACTCCTGCAGATGTCCTTCTGACCAGTGTTTTGCTTCTTCCTTGTGAAGACCCATAGAGCAGATTGATAGCGGTCACAGAGTTTAAAAAGCACATAGGGTCAGACTATCATGCCACAGAAATCTTCACTCTTCCCACTATGTCAGCAGAACACTGCAGGTGTGGATGATATCAGAGTTTCTCCTGAGGCTGGTGGCAGGAGGATAACATTTAGAGAACTGCAAATCAGTTTTTCAGCAGATCCATAAGAGCTACTGTAGGAGAAGAACGCTTAAAGAATTCCTGTTTTGCAGGTCAGATTTATTTTAACTTCCCTGTTCATTAACTTTGTGTGTAAGATGCAGCAGCAGAGTAGATCAGTAGCAGAGCACTCCCAAATGATATGCCTCAGCTTCCATTTGCTTCTATAATCTGATGAAGAGTATAAGATCATAGTCTTGTGAAAGAAAATTTGTAGGGCTTGTCATTTTGCAAAAGCTTGTTCTGAGCTCCTATAATTGATTTGGTCAAGGACTGTAAACTTTTCAGATTAGGGAGTTTTCAGTTTATACACCAAACTACTTTAGCTAACATGAAATACATGAGAAGAACTCTCCAAAAGATCTGTCTGGTGTAGTTTACTTTCCAATAGTGGGAAGATGTACATGCTTATCTAAAGTACAAAAGCAAGCATTGTGATCTCCCTTCTTTTTGGCAATCAGCCATTTAGGGACTTTGAGGTGTGTTGAAATCATGTATTTATTCACTTTTGGTATCTCTACCTGCCATGAAAAGTATCTAATCTCCTTTTAAATACACATATGATTGAGCTTACCCGAATAAATTGTTTGCAGGTTATGCTGGTGGCCTGTGAAAAGATGATTTGTTTTAAAACCTACTGCCTGATCTGTCTGACCGTGCTTGTTATTCTGCATTCATCAGTTCATCAGCTCCTGATTTTACTTGCCTCCATTATGTCCTTCATCAGTTTTCTCTATTCCAAGCTGAAATCTGTGTTTGGAAGACATTGCGATCCTGAGACCACTCCCTTTGTCCTCATCAGTACATGAGGTTCTTCAAAACATGCACTTGAAGGGGAACTGTGGAAATTAAAGCAGCCATTATAAAGGCAGAAGTGCGTCACAGACCTTTGATAAGCTCCATATACTAGGCAAAACAGATGAGTCTAACATGATGAAGTAGCTGATGTGGGGGCATAAATTTATATTTGTCCAACATAAACATTCTGATTGAATTAATAAAATCAAGTGAGCCTACAAGAAAACTGGAAAGATACTCTTTATCACCAACTGTAGTGATAGGACAAGGAGTAATGCGTACAAACTGAGAGGGAAAATTTAGGTTAGATATATGTAATAAATTCATTACTGTGAGACTGGTGAGGCACTGAAACAGGTTGCTGAGAGAAGTTGTGGATGCCCCAACACTGGCAGTGTTCAAACCAGGTTGGTTGGGACTAAAGAACTTTGTCTAGTGAAAGATGCCTCTGCCCATGGCAGGGGCATTTCAGCTAGATGGTCTTTAAGGTCCCTTCCAACCCAAACTATTTTATGATTTTATGACAACCACCAAGAAGGAGGACGGTGCTCCTCACCCTGTAGACTAATCTGTGTTCCTAACTGACTTCTGCACTCCCAACATACTATAGAGCTGCCTAACCTTGAAAGAAATCCTACTCCTCCTTCACAAACTTAGATATGAAGCATGGTTTTGTGCAGTCTGTAGGGGAAATAATTAGGGGTCTCACCAGTTCCAGCTGTGGTAAGAGACAAGGGGGGTAGAATATTGTTTTCTTTATAGTTGAATAACTATAAATACTCCTTCGAAATTGTTATGCTCTGTCAGGTAAAACCAGAGGTGCATGAAGAATGACACTTTTAATTTAGCTTCCATATCTATTTGTAAGGATTTCCGTTTCCTCAGATTATGTGAATCTCCCTTCTAGAGAATCATAACAATGTCAAAATAAAATTCAGCTATAACCCAACAGATTTTGCCAAGTTTCAGATGGGCAAAATCACCTCCCAGCCTCAGAAAGTGTAGCCTGATTTTGACCAAAATTTGATGGTATGAGTTTTCTATTCAAAACCACATTTTTGGTTGAAGTTTAATACTTAGGACAACCAAAAGTCTGGTATGGTTTTTGGGCTTGTGACAGAATTCTAAAAGTAGTTAAATTTAAACTGCTTTGAAGAGAAAACTTGAAAGATTTGCATCTGTCAGGCCAAATGCATTCTGCTGTATACATGATTTCAAAATGAACAACTAACCTGCTGCAGACAGTTGTAGTCTGTACCTGTTACAGCAGATGTTTGGTGGAACAAAGGCCCTACTTTAAAAACTATGGACTAGCAAAATTATCATACTTGTAGATAGGTAATTAAAACATTAGATAAATTAAAGTACAAACAATTTAATTTTGGGGTCTGCTTAGTATTTTTAAACTAATAAATTGATTAACCACTGAACTGCCTTTTATGTACTCACGTTTTGGAATGGATGACATACATAATTGTGAATTGCCTCATCTTAATGTTACCATACCTGTATAAGCACCAACAGCTCAAAATGAAAGTTAAAGAGCTGTTTGTGCCACCAGGAATTGTGAAAGACTAATTAGTTACTAAACATTTAGAGCATTGCACATGTGATTCAAAAGCATATCCAGGAAGTGATGAGCTTCCATTGGTAATTTACACAGCTCAATAGTACCACATTTTTCAATGAATAGAGAAAAACCATATATATTTTACTTTTCATTATCTCCAGTCATTTTTTTGCCTTTGGTCTGTAATAAGTATGACTTTATTATCATCACTGTTGTTGTTATCAAATTCAGTTATTCCAAATACAGAAATTACCCAGCTGTGATGATGAAGAGGATAGTTTTGCTTAGAGCTAGAACAAAAATTTTGCTTTCATCATCTCAGCTTACCTGGGATTCAGATCCTTTTTTTCCTAGGAAATAAAGATTATTCTTGTGGTCTCTAGATGGGTAGGACTCCAGAAGGTGAAAACTCTTGATAATGGTTGTCTTTCTAATAGATATTTTCAGTTCTTTTTAAGAGTGGCACAATGATATGATGTAGTATGTGACTCATGAGAAATCCTTTGCTTTTTTCTCTGTCCCAGTCCTCTCCCCCATGCTGGCCCTACAGCACGAAGTGTGTAATCACAATTCTACAGGTTAAATAGTGCCTAGGTGAGTTTTCATATGAAACTTTGCCCTTATTTCTTACTTATGGAATGTAAAGTATCTGAAGCAGGTGAGAAAATTCATAGTTCAAAGTTCTGCCTCAGGAGAAGCAAGCCTGGTAGCAGGAAAACTTAGGACATTTCAATGTCCCAATGATTTATTACTAGAGCAAGTGGAAACATAGCAGACCACAATATCATTTATCATTTAATTATGAATCTCACTGAAACACCTAGTGTCTGACCACACAAATAGTGTGGGACCCTCCCTATGTATTCCCCCCAAAAGAAATGTTGTACGATACTATCATTTTTGAAATTTAATTGACAGTGTTTGTAAGAACCTGTTCAATCAACTTTAAGTTTAGCATTAGACCTCCAGCACAATCAATTTTTTTTGTCCTTGCTTTTAAAAATTACAGGTAATTTTCTTTTTGTGATGTAACTCTACAAGCGGAGTTAGAGGTCAGAGCTCATCAGAATTTCTATTTTCCTTCATAGGACATCTTGGATAATCAAACAGCAGGAATGTCTGGTAGTCTTGTTTCGGTTTGACTTTTTTCAGCAAGTCATTTCATTTCAATGTACCCTATAAAGGTGTGCAGATATTCACTAGTCCCACTAGAGTTACAGGACACTGCAAGGGAAAAAAAGGCCTGTACGATGTGTACAGTACTTATGTTCTATTGTCAGAGAATCTCTAATTATCAGTGTATCTCAAAATGTCATGAAAAATATTGATTGATTAAGATACACAAGGCCCCTGGGAGATAAATAGGATACCTTTTGTTCAGAGATGGAAATGGAAGCATGTTGGCTTATTCAAGGTCACACAAGAAATCCATGGGAGAGCTGACAAACCAGGAATTGTGACTCCTGCTCAATCCAAAATCTTCCCCTGAAAAATATTTATAAGGCTGGTGACAATTGAAGGAATCCATTACATTTGTTATATCATGAGCTGTAAGGGTTAACGGACTTAGGAACTGGAAGCTCTTTCTGCTGGCATTGAACAGCAAAACACTGAATCTGAAGATCAAGTGAAGACAGATACAGTTTACTTTATTGTAGAGGAATAGTCTGGAATCTTTCTAGGACACTTCTTACTGGTATTCAATTACATTGTTGTTAATATTTTTCCATTTAAACTAACTAGTTTTTTGAGAGGTGTATATTCTGTCTTGGGGTTTTTTTTCTGCTAAAGATAGTATCTTATTTAGTATTTATGTATTTTTAAACATGTTATCCTATTAGATTTTGCCTCCCAGTCTCAAATCAGAATTACCACTCTTCAGACTAAAAGTTAATTTTGCATTAATTTGTGAATTACATTCTCTAATATTTCCAGGAAATATGTATTAAGGCTATATCTTGCAGCTCTTAATTGTTGGGATCAATTAAATGGTTTTTTTTTTCTGAATAAATGACACAGAATTGAGAATTTGATGTTTGTATTTTCGTCAAAATAAAAATCATCTTCATCATCCACAGAATCCTTGCAAGGAGTATGAGTTCAACTTTATTTGGCTTAGTACAAAGTGGATTTATTTGTAAATCCTGTCTACTGAGAGCAGCTACAACATCACACTAATTCTAATCAGTTTCAGAGAGAACTGAAGCCAAATTGTTTGGTCATTCTCACCCAAACCTTAATCTTTAGCAGATTTTCCTCCTCATCTTCTTCTCCCTCAAGGCTAAGGAGAACAAATCCTGAAGCTGTACTGAAATGCCAGAACCTAACTCAAAGGTTATTTTAGAAAAGTTAGACATTGTTAAACAGTCAGTCTGTCGCTCTTCTGTCCTGCCCTTGTCTAAGACCCAGTGATGTGTTCCCTCCACTTCCTGAGGGTAACTGTTAGTGACTGTGTCATCGTGTGGTGAGTTGGATTGACTCAGTGATCCAACAGACCACGAAAAACATTGTATTTCAACCAGGTTAGGGAACTGATTTCACTTTTGGTGTGGTCCCACTCTAGGGAACGCTGGCACAAGGTGGTCAATAAGATAGGACTAGATCTTTCTGATGGCAGTGTAGTCTACGGTGGGCTTAATCCAAACATGAAGATTCACCTCACAGCTTAATATTGGGAACTTAAGCTATACCAATTAGAAAAGTACAGTAATTTTTTTAAGGAGATTATTTATGATATATAATCTACACCCACAGAAATGATGATTCTGGTATTTATGGTCACATTCAATAATTTCTGATACCCTTCTTATGTGGTCTTCTGACTATATGCCTGGGAATATTCCGGCACCTACTGCTGCTCTGCCATCGTAAGGCAGTGGTCTTGCATAATTAACAGGATTTTTTTCTGTTTACTGATAGGTTTTTTTTAGAGCAGACCTTAAGCAGTCATATAACCTGTGTGTGTGCAAAGAAACTAAGTCAACAACAGTAAATGCAGGCATAACAGGAGAAGGAAAGGGATAATTTTGTGTGGAGTATGAGTCTCCAGTGGACACTCACTGCAAATTAAAACATACAGCCTGATGAAATGCTCATAATGCTGTTTACACATGAAGTGTTACTCTTCTGCGTGAGGTTCAGATGCTAGAAAAGTCTCTACTTTGAGTCAGGGTGGAATTTACCTGCAGAAGAAATCCCTTCTGGGACACATACAAACTTGAATTTGTACCACAGTTTCAAAATTCTGCTCAAAGTATTTTTAAATCAGGAAGGCAAGAGAGTCACCATATCAATATAATAAATATATTTTGTGTGTGTGTTAGCATCTTCTCTTTAGCTGGGATAGAGATAAAACAGAGATTGGAAAGATGTGCTTCACTTTATTTTGGGATACCCAACATTAGACTAAAAGCTCACACTTAAGTATCGTGTGCAATCAGGCCCTGAATCTGAAGACTGGCTAATGAGGCCCTGTATCATACCTTTCCCTCTGATTCACTCATCTTTTTGCGAGTTAGAGCCTCTCTACCTCAGCTCCTCTCTGCAGCATATGAAGTGAACAGTTGCTCTCCCATGGCTTGCCTTTGCAGTGATTTCAAACTACTGTGAGAAGGGTCTTATACATTCAAAGTATTATTTATTCATAGGCCGATGTGGCTTTATAAATACAGTGACAGCATCTGTGTTTAGAATATCAGAAAAGTTAAAGCCCACCAACTTTATTATAACTGTCTGTAATATTTATAATGTTCCAAACTTCCTAGAAATCCTTGCAAGGTGAATGAAATGAAATGCGTTTAACACCAAACATTAGCATCCTTTATTATTCCTATTTCAAATATAACCCTCTTTTCTTTACCTTACACAAAACAGCCCTATTTCCAGTTCCATCACTGCTCTGTTCAGTAATTTGCGAAAAGCTAACAAAGTCTGGCTACATCCTCATAGCGACTGTTTAAACCCATTACTTTCTCTTTTAATCAAATCGCTGTTGTGTCAAAATACACAATTCTTGCCATGAATCTCACTGGCTTGTTACAGTTCACCGGTTGACCTTGAAAATGTTTGCTCTCCTAAGCGTCTTCTCTTCGGCCTCCAGCTAAATTGCTCAAGACCAGGCCTGATCATTTTTCTATACACAGAGACTTCTCATTAACATAAACAGAGTGGCAGGCTTAACTGCAACAAACAAAAAACAGTGGTAGAAGAAGAAAATTCAAGAGAATCCTTGGATGCAGATTGTGATCTGTGTTATTTAGGGTCCTGTGTATAGTAGGCAATTTTTTAAAATTCATATCGTCAATTTTCTGGGAATAACCCCCCAGTATAAAAAAAGATGTACCATCTCTTTAGCTGCTTTACTCCTTTTAATTTCTTTCTTAGTTATCTTTCCTTTAGAAAATCCCTTAAGCTATTGAAGGGCCAAGAAGGGATAGTGTATATCCCGCAAAAGGCACTCACTCATTAGCATCAAAGATTTGTACAGATCTTAAATGAGGAATTAAGGTCTATTTTCATTGTTTAATGTATTAAAGTAAATAAAGTAAATAAAAATGTATCTAAGATATGGACACAAAATTAGTTTTGAGTTATTTATCTGGAGTTTGTATGGCTTAGAAAAACTCCATCTTCTTGGCTGATCCTGTCCTAATGCATTTAACTTCAGCCATCAGCTATGATTAAACACCTGCTGTTGTGGGGAAACAAAGCACACTAATCCAATATGTATTTCTGACATCTTAAATATCACCCAGTCCCCTGACATCAGGCACAGCTTTTCAGCGGGATGGAATTCCAGAGCATATTTTTCTAATTTATGGATGGACAATAAATCAAAATTAAGCCTTGGGCAATGAAATATACATCAGTGCAGAATGAACTGACTGCAAACTAGGGCACAGAACAGCAGCGGGGAGAGGGGTGCATTAATGGAGTCCTGAGCTGCAAACACTGATGTGAAAATTAAGGAAGTTCCTCTCATATTTTTTTATAGAGAGTAAAAATAAAAAGATAGCAGGAGCCAAATCTAAGTTTTATAATCTCCTGAATACACTACTCTTGCAGAAATTGTCGCACTGATCCTGATGCGACCATTTTGTACTATGTCTGCAAAAGGGATTACTTACTGGGTCTCCACTATTCAGACCCATTCAGATGCTAAAAGCTTGGAAGTTTAACTGGAATGTTAATTTTACAGGTTTGCATGCTGCATTGGGGCTGATGTGAAAGGAATAAAAGGAAAAGTGGAAGAAACCTAAAGAAAAGGTGCAGTGCAAGGGGGTCGAGGAGGAGGAGAGAGGAAGGGGGAAAAGAACAAAGAAGGATTTGGGAAAAACAAATTTCAGGGGAAAGGTAAGAAAAAGGTGTAGATATGATCTGTAGTGAAAACCTGAAGGTGATATATACTACTTATAACTCCTCCTAATCAGTACTACCCCTAAGGTAACAGAGGGCTCGGTTTTTTTAGAAGGTGAAATCGGGCCATTACTGCAAACAATTGGGAATTTTCCTTTCATTTACATGCAACAATGGCTTTATTCCCTAAGCTTGTTAAATAGCACAGACGTCCTCTTGTCTAGAGAGTAAGGTGTTGTACTTTTTCTTTAATTTAATGTCTCTTGAGGAGGAAGAACATAGCACTAGCCATTAGGAATACAAAGTCTGAAAAACTCTGAATTAGTTTTGTGAAACCAAAATACTAGCCTTACAGATCCACAAAATCTGCATTTTTAGTTTCAACCAATTAGCATCTGAATTACCTTAAGAGTTGTACATAGATGAACCTTTATTATGTTGTAGTACCTAATTTTTCCACGTCAACAGCTAAGTGGTTTAGTTTCTGTTATATCAAAGTCTTCCAATGTGCAACTGACAGCCACCTCTATCCTAAAAAGCTTTTGCATGACACCCACAAAGGGGTCTTTCGTCTTTTGAATGTTACACATTAAAATAATTTCTTTATGTTGTCCCTAGCCAATTGTCCAACCCGTTAAGGGGTTCCTCAATGAAGATAACACTGAGAACACCTACTGTATCATTTCAAAGGATGTGAGGAGTCCTACTAGGTTCAAAGAAACTGCTCTTGCTACCTGGCATTAGTTGGATACACATGGTCACACCTGGTCACGTAAGTATATAGCAAGAGGGATTTGCATGACACTTAGATCAGCTGGTATGAAATAAGTGCTAAATAACTGCAGGTCAGATATGTTTCTGAGGTGTGATTAATTTGTCTTTGTGAAACACTCTGAGCACTCTGCCCAGAAGGGAGGCTAGCATGCAGCGTAATGATGACTGTTATTGTTGCTCTCCTGTGGAAGGCTTGGAAGATCTTGGAAGGGTTGCAAAGTCTCTTGGTCTCTTCTGTTGCACTATGCCAGAGAACTGTCAAAATGCAGAAATTCACCTGATCATACCTCTTTCTCTATAGTTACGGAAAGCTACAACTGAAGTGGCAGATTTAGAGGTTTTTGTCCAAATTGACATAGTCAATATGGACATTGTCAAAATGTCAGTGTCAAAGTCCCTGTGTTTATCATGTCTTGACCTTTGTCAGATTTTTTCCCCAAAAAATAAATGGCTTTGCACATTTTTTAATTCAGGATGGAATATTCTTATATTATTATTTCTCTGGTATAAAATATATATCTATTAATATGTCCTTCTGAGCGCATTTCAGATTAAGCAATGTATAGTAGTGGCTTTAACAACTTATTTAGGAGTCACTTCAAAAATGCAAACTGAAACAATAAAATTAATAGATTAAAACCAGTAAGCCATCCCATTTCCTTTTCAGCAGCATCGACATCCAGGTGATGCTAGAATATGACTGCTCAAATACTGTTGTACACTTGGGCGTTAGTTTTCTCTTTTGTATTGAGCATCACCATGTGATGACTCATCAGTCTTGGAGCTATCACATCTCTCCTACTTCTACTAAATGATTCCTTGGAGCTTTCTTCCAGGGAAACAAAACTCGGGTCAAATTCTTGTCTAATGCTTATTAATAGCAATAACGTGAACAAGCCAATAGTACTTTTTGTACCAACCTAGAGGCTTTGCCAGCACTTTTATGGATGGAGGTGAGGAATCAGGAAGGTTGAGTCCTTTTTAGAAAGCAGATAAGTCTTATGGTTGCCAGCAAATATCTCCAGAATTTTCTTCAAAGAGTCTCATGCCACCCAAATTGAAGAGAATATTATTAATGTGAATCAAAGCTGCTTCCAACTGTTGTTTGTTCCTATCCTCTTCGCCTTTTCTTTACTGATTAGACCTAAAGGTGAAAAAAAAAGCAAACATGCAACTGGTTTTCAGCAGCACACCATAACATTAGTGACTTAACAATGGACAGGGTATGGTCTGCCTACCTCTTCTTCCACATAAAATACTTGTATTAGCCTCAGCAATGTGTAATTCTTAGCTCAGGGTAGAACATCTATATCTAGCCCTTGGATTCAGCTCTCACCTTTCTCTACTTGTGGAGGGTCCCGCCCAGCTTTGCACACCTCTCTTTCTATCATAAAGTTGACAATTCCAGCTGTAACGGATGTAAACTCGGAAGAAAAAACAGAAATCAGAGCTGCTATCTGAAATACTGGTTTCTTCAGGACAATCACACCTAGAACATGATGAAACTCCCTTTTCTGAGACATAGTACGTTTTGCAGGATATAGGCATGCTATTACATAGCCATTGTGTTGCTCTTCTGAAGCCCTCGGAGAGAAAACCTGTGCCTGTGAAGGTAAAGCAGAACTCTGCAGTTGTTCCCCAGGTTCTCTGAGTTGCTTTGCTGTGATATAAAGGATTATGCCTGCAAAATTAGATGTTGAGTAACCTTTTGGGTTTTTCTTGAATGGTATGTGGTTGAGCAGGAAAATGGATGGAAAATTGGATTAGGTTGTTCTTGCCTATTTCTCATTCTCCTACTGACTTAGTCTGGGGATAAGTTAACTCCCTCTTCTAATTTATGGTTCCCCAGCTGTCTTCTCTAGGTGAGATACTACAAAACCTTCTTAAAGAGAACAACAAGTAACATTTAATATCCCAGTCTGCATGAACTTAGTTTCTTCTGACTAAACTACAAGAACATTCTTAGGGCATTTAAAATTAAGCAGAAAATAAATGAGGTGAATGTACATAAAGGGTTGAACAAGAACTATGACACAATTTTATTTTTTTTATTTTGCAAGAAAGTTGATCATCTCAGGGAAAAAAACAACCAAAGCAGATTCAGCAACCTATTGACTACAATAAGAGCTCAGTAGTGATCTTAGTGAAACTGGTGAAAATCTGCACAATCTGCATTGATTTTAATCACAAAATTATTCTAGAAAAAAGAGCTGGTACTCTATTGCAGTTATATTTTAGCAACTGTATTTAAAGGTGTTAGTTTAGTATGTTATATGGAAATATGAGCCAGTTCTGGATGTTGCAAAAGTGCTTTACTGTATGTATGGTCAACTTGTGCCACTTCCTTTCATGGCCAGCGAAGAATAGTCAAAGCAGCAAAAGGTATAACAGAGAGGTTGGACACCAGGGAAGGAGTTTGACAAGGCTGCCACATCTGTTCAATATTTATAGTGAAATAATAATGTGTATTGCTGTTGATGGTTGCCATAGAGGTATTAACATTGGCAGAAGGAGATGTTGTAATCTCAAGTACGCTGATGACATCCTTATTGCTGAGTCTGTGGTTTCTAGCACTAGTAATGCAAGTGGCTGAAGCTAGTGTGGGCTCAGACACTGTGGATGACAGCTGACAGCAGCATTACTGAACGGAAATGAACAGGTCAAGCAAGTAAAGAAGTTCTGTGCTTTAAATCTGACAGGAAGATGGAGTTTGCCACATCCTCATGGCAAGATTAAAAAAGGAAAAAGTTTTCAATGGCCCATTATTCATATAATAATGCTTCATATAATAGTGTGCACAAACAGAAGATTTTAACATGTGCTCATTGGCATGAAATTCAGTGCTCTTAAAAGGAATGGTACAAACTCTAGTCTCTGCTTGAAGCCATTCACCATCCTCCAATCAACTTGAGATGATCTTCAGTGGAGCCTGGGTCTTCTGCTGGTACTCTAGATAATGGTGAAGCCAGGCTTTGTTAGCAAGTTTTCTGTCTCTCATGAATATCAAATCAAAATATGCAGAGACTCGAGGCCAAGGCTTTAACCAGAAAAGATGAAGACCCACATGCACAAATGCAGCTACTGTCAAACTGAGTTAAGCCTGTAGCAACAATGACAATCTCAGCCTGAGGAGAGAGTGACAGCTGATTGAAGGGAGGTAGGATCTCCTTCTGAACCTCTGTTTCCTTCAGAATTACTTGCTCTCTAGGTTTGAATATTCTGACAGGCAGATTGTGAAGGAAGAAACTGAGATTTGCCGAGGCAAACAGAAACTTGCATATACACAAAAGAGTCTCGTGCAGCACGTTGACAATAAATTTATTTTTGTGGTTGGAAATCACTAGTTTCTTCACATTTTTTGATAAAACACATAGAAATGTGACTTCATACGTTTATTATTGAAGAGTGCAGAAGGCCTGCTAATGGTTCAAACTGTTTTGTGTGATGTGCTGTACAAATGGACAATGCAAGTTTATAAACATAACAAAAAGAATGACACGAGAAAATAATTGAGATTATATTTAGCAGACTTGATTTATTCTGCATTTTCCTGAAGAGGAAGTTTAACAGTGTTAAAAGTTGGGTTTCCTTTCCAGCGCTCTAGTTAATTCAAAGCTTCTTGGAACATTTTAAAAGAGTTTATGCTCATCTTATGTTCATTAATTAACTTCTTGAACCTTTCATTATTATCACAAGAGCTGTTCATCTTTTTTTTTCTTATTTTTCCACTTACTAGAAAAGAGGTTACGAATGAGCAGAAGGTGTGTATGGTGTGTGTATGGTCTCTTAGTGCCACAATTTAAATAAGCACGGTGCAAGAACTGGAGCTGGATTCAGTAGACAAGAGTTACTTCTTTGATATTACATGAAACTGTACATGTCCTTTGTTCTTAAGAAGATCCCTCTGTGATAGCCATAGGATGACTAACTACATGGAGATGTTTGTCAATATATCAGCACCAGTTTACTCTTGCATATTTCAGGAAACAGCTGAACTGAAGATCCCATAGCGAATTTTTTTAGTGTAGACTGGTTAATTCCTAGTTTAGCTTGAAGTCCATGGCGACTTCTACATTGTGTTATTCTTCCTCAAATTAATTAGAGTAAAGCCTGGCAGCACAGAATTTTATACAGTCATAGTGTTGGTGCTATAACAAACATGAAGGCAGAAGCAGACATATCTCCAGACTACATTTTAGATTATTCTTATTATTAAAATGCCACTTTCATTATTAGTTTATACACAATTAATTTTATATGAATTCAGATAAAATTTATATACAGTCTAGGGTGAGAACTGTATTTCTCTTGAAGGAAAACTGGCTAAATGGTCTAAAAAGAGGGTGGGGTTTTTAAGAGTAAAGAGATTTATAATCTGTCTAGGTGGACTTGATTCTCTAATAGGTGAATAATTGCCTTTATCTTTTCGAATCTGGAGTTTGTGTCTAAGGACCCTAATTGTGGTGTAGTTGGAATTGCTCCTGTATCTGCACAACCCACTTTGCAGCTTGTATATCAGCTCCTGATTTCCTGTGAATTGCTGCCTGCCATATCAAGGGAAATTAAAATCTGTGCCTATTTCCCATCCAATACCAGCATATAAACTATGGAGATTTAGCATATGCTCCATGAGCAGCCGAACTTACTTTGCAGCATGGCACAAACTTGCAAGAGAGGAGACACTTGACTGTAAGGAACTCAGCAGCCATCCCTAGGTCAATCATAAAGAGAAGCACTTAGAAATTATGTTTCCAATAATGATGATCAAAAAAAGTAAAGGAAAGAGTAAACATGTTGTGCCTAGGTAAATTTAACCTACATTTCTAGGTTTATTTCTTATTTTGTTTTAAACTTCTTTAATTCTTTTCTTGTTTTATACTTTGTTGAACTATCTTGACGCAACTGTTGAGAGGGCAAACTGTGACATAGAAGTAGGGGCGAGCAGCCAGTGGCAGGTGGAGACGCCACCTCTTAATCTGCCTTATTGCTAAAGCAAGAGAATTGTGGAAGAGCAGAAATCAATACCTTCTTCAGGGTATGAACTGACACATTTCCACATGTGTGTAGACACAGCAACATGCTGTCATCTGAAACAGTGTCAGGATGTGACAGCACCTGCACAAAACCTATGCCAGCCTTATGAGTTCTGAACAGCTCAAAAGGCTTATTTCTAGTCAATCACAAACTTTCCAGTTATACTTTCGCAGTGTGATATGCAGTGCAGTGGTGTTCGTGAGCTCAGTCTCTATGCCAGACATCCTTCTACAAGCTTCACTGGAAATTTCTTTCTCCAAGAACTGTTACCTTCAAGTAAAAAAACACATGTGGAAGACAGTAGTGGCGCATTCACTGGCTCATGTGTGTAGAAGAGATCAGGACACAAATGTTTGTAGACCAGAATAAGAAATCCATTTTTTTTGATTGAACTCTACCAGGGTTTTTTTGACAGATACCATATAGCATGCAAAATCATAAATAAATGAGGAAGTCTCTTCAACATGAAGGATACACAGGGATTTTACTGTGTTATAAGAGCAGATGTTTAGATAGCTGTACAAGTACTGAAATGATAACCATCAATTCAGCTAGATTCTTGATTTTCATTATTAAATATTTCATTTCAAAATACAACACTTCATTGAGAAATATTAGTTTATTGAACCAAATTCTTACAAATATTCCTTTTTCTTGAGAACTTTGAGAATCATCTTTTAAAATTCTCCTGAAATAGCTGAAGTAGACTTCATATTTTCATGAGTTTACTCTATATTTCTGACTTCATTTATCTGTGAATTAGATTTACAGATTGCTTTGTGGGGCAAAAGGTCTCCAAACACATCAAAACAGAGGATATCTAGTCTAATATTACATGAAGCACTACAAGAACTTCAGTCATGCTATAATAAATTCAATTAAAGATCTACCTCATTTAATGGGAGAAGATTTGGGTTTAGTGTCTGAGTTCCGCAAAAATATTTGTGTGGATGCAGTGGAATCAGAAAAAGTGTATTTTTAAATATTAAGGGAAGTAATTTTACGTGCAAGTAGTAACGAATGTATAAAATTAAATGATCTTGAACTGAGTAACAAGTGATGGGCTGTTTTGGAGGTTTGGTCTTTCAAATGCCCTTTTTAGATAAGAAAAGAAAGCATACTGCAAGATTTGTACTAATTTGTTAGATTTGGTAATGTATTGAAGATTTATTATATTTTCAGTGAAGTAAGACAAAATGATCCTCTGCAGCATGGGCTAGAATAGAGAAAATGATAAGGAAATAATTGATTCTTCATAAGTAGACAAATGAGTGTGTTCATATTTTGTGTGTTCATTACTTACAACATTTACACATTTATGAGTAAGTATAGCATATCTGTTCACACACATTGATTAGCAGCATGTTCACTCAGTAACTCCTTCTGTCATACTTACCCGTACTTCACTTTTGTCTGCTGCATAAATAACCACATAGATGTGGTTATACCCTCTGTCCTGGGAAGTAAGATTAGGGTCTGTGAGAGGCACCAAGCAGATGGCACCATAAGCGGATATCTTTTGCATGTGCAAAGAAGAAAAATGGCATGGAACTGTTATGCACACCACTGGTTCATTTCTTGCTCTCTGAGATTGCCAGGCTCTCTTGTGTGATATTCTGTTAATTGCTCTGACGGTAATGGGAACCACCTATGCAAAACCAAAGGGTTAATCAAAATTCGCTTCACCTTGTGTATTGCAGGTGCCTACAAGACCCCAGTTAAGCTGTTGCTGGTTCTCATATGTCTTTACTCACATGGGTAAACTTTTCTTATGTGAGGATTTCCTCACATTTTAAGACTGTTTACTGAGTTACTGGATTTTTGGATGGCTCAGTTATACTCTATATTTTATCACTTCACCCATCACTTCTTGTGATGTAAGACATGCTGAAAAGTTGATAAGTGCCAATATTTGCATGAGCCACTTCATGAGAGAAAACAAGTTAGACCTGAGGGTGACCACAGCATGGGCAGCATCTTTTGTCACCAGGCACCATCTCACGATTCTGAAACAGGGATGAGCTGTTTGTGAGTTTTGGACAAGGTGAGGCAGTGTGGCAGCTCTGGGGTCCTGCCAGAAGCAACTGGAAACAATCAAACAAAAATTCTGTAGACCTACTGAATAGAGCTCAGCTTGTTGCCGTTGGGTTTTTGGTCTTTTATAAAAACAGAAAAATTGTGCTGCAAAGAATTTTTTTATGCATATACTGTCTAGATATCTGTACTGTGATTATCTGTGACTGTTACTGAAGATAATGAAATTTTGCTATGGATCAAATCTATGAATAACAGCAGAACCATTTGCATGCATACTCATGACACCTGAATAGCGTATTTCCCGCCCTGTACTTGTTCCTGCTGCGCTCTGAACCAAGCCGATAACAAACCTACCAGAGGCTTGAGCATGGCAGGAGTGAGCCTTAAGAGGACTGATGCACTTTGCACATAATATCTAAAGACATTCATGTTAAAAGGATCTGTAGGATTATATTCTATATTAGACACTTGATTTAGTGCTGATATAATTTTTCCTGGGCAGAAAAATTTTATTCTTTCACAATCAAACTCATCAGTTTAAATTCATCTAAAAAAACAGACATTAGCATATTCATTATCAGGATGATTTAACTATATTTTAGAGCACTGTAGTAAATTAGATTCACATCTCAAGGATTTTACTCTCTTATTTAGCGATGTTTGTAATTGGAAAAACTATGCTTTCCTTAGTGATGCCTGTAGTTGGTCCAAAAAACTTTTTGTTTAAACCTTTCTTTTAAAATAGCATTACTTTTTATGCTGTTATAGTGCATTTTAGCAGAAGCCTCGAATATAATCATTATCCCTGTATTCTGCATACATGGAGAGATACAAACAGCCCCCCCCCAATCCCTTTGATACATGGAATGTATCAGAGGCAGACATTAAATAATTACACTACATAATACAGTAGCTTTGTAAAATGCAGTGCTTTGGAATATTCTTGTAAAAAGTTAAGGCCCTTTCTCCTTCAGGGAACTCCTGAGTTTCTGTAATATGTTTATGGTTATCCTGTCTGTAGTCCACCATGTCTTCTTCCCCGAAGTACATTCTGTCTCTTACAGAGAACTGAACTGGTCCAGTGACTTGAAGGTCCATTTCCAGGAAGAACTTCTGATGATTTTTTAAAGTATGTAATTAATTTTAATGGAAGCTGTGTGTTTGAATCCCCTCGACTACTCTGATAATCTCAGCTGCACAAGTGGTGCTGATGATACAATTTTCTGCTGAATCAGAATGTAATGGAAATCCATGTGTGTTGTTAGGGGAAGTCCTGCCTGCAGAAGGCCTGCTAGCTTGCATTCATCACTTCTGCAGACAGAAAGGGAGGAAGGGAGGAAGGGAGGAAGGAAGAGGATAGGAGTAGAAAGACCCTTAATCACTACCCATGGATCTACGACAAGACTTGACTGTTGCACTACTGGTAGAAGTGACGGTCTTGATCTGTTGGGGGTGGAGGAAGAAGCCCATGAAATACAAAGTCTAGAGGTTTAATATATATTCAGGTTTTTTGTGGAAAGCCTTGACACTTTGCCTGAGAAGGGCAGGGTGGGGTGGCAGGTGGAGGGGGGCTTTACTCTGGTGGAAAGCCTTCAGAAAATTAGTCTGGTGTCATTTTGGGAGTCTTTAATGGTTTACAGAGAGGGGGAATTTTACAACCCAGTGGTTTGTGTAAGAGACAAGAGGCCCTATTCTGCTTCTACAGGAGTTTGTGTCTTATTTCACTAGCCATTACACACCCAAAAGCTCACCTCCTCCTCCAAGTGAAGTGGGCTTCAACAAAGCAGCCTGGGTCTTCACAAGTGTGTAGAGTCTTTAACCCTGAACAGTCCAGTCTATTACAGCCGTAATACAGACATTGCACAACAGCTGGGACCGTGGTGATCCCTACAAAGTATTTTGATTTCCTTCTGGGAAAAAAAATTATTATTAAAATTATTGTTAAAAGCATGAGATATTATCATGAAAGTTGCATTCATTTCATGTCAGTGTCATGATATTACTGGAAATCAATATCCACACACTTAAGCAACTTCTTCTGTTTGTGCGTGACAATTTATTAAGGATAAATAAAGAAGTGTTCCTTCAGACTGCAAGAAGTAGAATGTCACAGAGCATACTGCAGATTTGTTCTTTTTCTTCTCCCTAGCATGTGCAAGGAACTGTGAGATTAAAAGAGGTTGGCCCTGTTAAGAACTAACTTATACTGGAGGGGGTGTCTTTTCAAAGCACTTTCTCTGAGGGAAAAAAAAAAGCTGTTTAAATATTGCATTGATAACATTTAAAATGATATTTCATCATTCCTTTCCCAGAGAATGATAGCGATACTATAGCAAGTGACAGAAATAACCTTTTAATAAAAGTGAATTTTTATAGTAGGACTGGATGGCTCAGGATATTAGTAATGGAACATAGAACCTCTCCCTTCTAGCTCATCCGTTCATGTCCGTCCCTGCCTGGTAAAGACCCAAAATTATTATCATCAGATGGCTGCTTGGGGGCCCAGAGGAAACGAGTTGGTGGTCTTGGTCCAGTCACTGGCACTAATTGCCATCCTTGCTGACAGTCTTGTTATACAGGCGTGGAAGCAGCCCTGCCTTAATGAACTATTACACAGGTTTTCTATTATACTCCTACAATCAGGCACCTGAATGCTTTACAGATATTAGTCATACTGTCCTCACAACAGCACTAGTCAGCAGGGACATATTTACCCCTGTCTGCAGATGGAGAAGCAGAGGTACAGAGCAGCTGTACTTAGTCATGCAGGAAGTTGGAGACAAAGGTGAGCACCAGGTCCTGCTCTCCCAATTCAACCCTGAGTTGCAGTGCCACCTCCCCAGCTCATCTGAGCCATAACAAGGATGCCACCAAACAAGAGCTGGTGCGTCATGGAGAGTGGGCTCTGCAGCTTAGTGTATTCCATATAATGTTGGCTCAATAAATATTTCGAAGTATTTGTACTAGTCCACAGGGCAGGTGCTGCTGCGGAGAAATGTTTCAGGGGCCCACATTTTTACAGGAGATGTATTTTGAATAACGGGGAAAACAAACTTGCCACTTCTAAGAACAATAGGCCCACAGCCAGTATTTCTGTGAATCAGATGGTTTGTGACTGATGAGGCTTTTTTCCCAGTTTGGCATAATAAGCAATTTACTTCCTCACTGATACGGTTATTGTCACAGCTTTTGCACTACTGTTTGATAGCATTGATTAGTTTGTGCTATGCTAATTTTTAGCACAAGGAGGGAATTGATTTACTTCAAGCTTAGTATATTTTAGCACTGAAGTGGAAATAATTCCATTGAAAATATGGAAAATGAGCAGTCACCTTAACAATTGAATAAATGGCTTGACATTTGTGGGGCTAAAGTATTCGATAGATAAGAAGATTTTCATATTAAAAATAAATCATTGGCCTACCTATTATTTAGCTAGGCTGGGAATCATGAATAAAGGGTCTCCCACAGAAAGAGAGAGAAGATTATTGATTGTGCCTCCATATTAAAAAAATTAAATAGGTGGCATTTCCTAGTTCCTTATGGGAAAAAGTCAGTGCATTTAGGTTATGGTCAGAATAACTCAATAATTTCTAAGGTAGTTCTTCTATCAGAAGGTCATAGGTGATGTGATTTCCTGTGTTTTCTGCAGATATTGGGTAAAAATTCTCTAACAGGGATTCCTTGTATGAATTATTCACAACTCAGAAATGTGCTCTGTACTCAGCTACATTAAATGGAAGCAAAGAACTTGCAGGAGGCAGGAGGAAAATAACAGAAGAGTGGAATCTGTCTGGGGAAAAAAAAGGTTACATCAGTAAAACTGCTAGCAAAGGCTGCTGTTATGTCTAGTGGAACAAAACATATTGTGAAATAAATATTACATTACCATTCTTATAAAATGGAACACAAAAAACATTCTAAAAACATCCGAAAAAGGCTGCCTGTCCAGTATGAATTTGGTTTTTTACAATTGCTTTACTACTTAACACATTTGTCTTCAGGGATCTTCCTCATACACGGCAGTATGAAGAAAAGAGGTTGCTACCTGGCTCCAGTTTACCTATTCACAGCATCAAAGAAGAAAACTAAATGACATTAAATTAAATTACTCTAGTCCTAGCTCCATCATTTGATCGTATACTCTGAAACAGAGATCATGTATCCTCTTCTGTGAGGAAGGAAACTATACACATGAGCCTCACTTTCTGGGCATGCAGAATAAGCCTGCTCATTTGAAGAAAGTCAGTATTTGTAATTAAACCCAAGGTCAATGGGAACTTTCTTATGAACCAATAAAATGCTATTGATATATTTTTTGTTAGGCCTCAAGTTTTTCAAAGTGCGTACCCAAAATCACTTCTTGTCTTGCTTTCAATCTCTGCAGCATATTTGCTATCTGTAGCTTGCAAACCAGAACACTTCCTCACCTCAAAGGGGTTTTGTGAAGATAAATTCATACGTGTTTGTATATCCAAAGCAAAATACTGTAGGAGAATTGTATAGGAAGTTCAGAAGGGAATTAGTAATAATGTATTCAGTGCTGCATTTGAATGGTTCACAGTAAATAATAAAGTGAATGAAATGAATAGACTGAATGGTGAGAATAAAAGAAAAATGAACAGCCATGTATTCAACACATTGAATGAGACCTAGTTCCCGTAGAAATAAGTATGTAATCTCGTCTTTAATATCTATCATAATACATTCCTATAAAGGACACAGATTGAATTTACAGAGGAAGCTTTTGGTGTAGACTCTTCAGTCATGATCATATGGTCTGCTTTTGACTTTAGGAGTTTTGGATTGGGAAGTTCTGAGATAAACTTTTCTAATTTTTCACGTCATAAGAATAGTAGCAACAAGAACATAGAACAGCTGTTTATATGTGCCCAGCAATTTCATGATCAGTTAGAATTAGATATGTTGCAGCTTTAAGTTTCTCTTTGGGTTTGTTCCTAAAGCCTCATCATGGAAGGTCGGGGGGAGGGGGGGGGTGCAGGTGAGATGCCCAAAATAGCAGCTGTTGCAGATGTGAGTTTCTCGAAGACATGAAGACACCTGAAAAATGTGGGTTCGGGGTCCTGTGAAAGTTTACCCTTCATGAGGCTTATTTACCCATCTGAGTGGAATTATTGGAAATAGATTATTTTTGATGTAGCAGTAGTCAAATGCCAAATCAGGGGAGAGGTCTGTGCTTCTTAGATGTCTGAAAAGTGTTGGGGACCCATTCTAGCCAGATTACAGTTTGTGGTCTTGGGGAAGGAAAAGAAGAAATGGATTTCTCTGCCCAGCTGCCGGATTACCTCTGCTCAGTTAACTAGTTGAGATTCTTCTGCTCCTGTTGTACTAGTGTTGAAAGAGTAGCTGGAACCTATGGTAATTGATAAGAACATGTCTCTGAACTATATATATAATGGCCAGTCTTCGCGAACGAAGAACCGGGGAAGGTCTTTACACCTTCCAGCCTGCGCATTGTCTGACAGGGCTAACGAGCTCCACCTGCCCGGGGAGTGTCCCTGGCTGGGAACCGAACCCTTGGCCTCGGCGGTGAAGGTCCCGCAATCTAACCACTAGGCCACCAGGGGCTCCCATCTCTGAACTACAATTTAAATAATGACCTGGTGAGGTTTCTTTCAAGTGGTCTTATTTCAGCACAGAAATGAAAACAAGATCATGGTGTCTTTTTGGTTTTGTAGGTGGACACTTTACCTGAAAGCTAATCCTTGAATTTCATTGATAGTGCCCTCTGAAATGAAAAAAGTTCTTGTGTGGCCAGTCTAACTCAATTGTCTGAAGTTGCCAGTTATTTCCAGAACAGGAAAAACACATACTACAAATTTCTGGAATAGAAATAAACAATAAGCCAATTGTGAGCTTTGTCTAATATTGTTTGCTGATAGGTTTTGATGGTTTGCTCTGTTCTACCATCTCTTCCACTCTTTCTCTCAAGGTCTATTTGCTTATATAGGAGGTAGAACAAATTCTTCACAAGAAATGCAGGAATAATTTCATTTGACATACAAAATGGACTGGTTTTCAAAAAGTGCTGAGCATCTACCCTTTTAAATTTGGGCTGCTTCCAAATGTTAAATAGCCAGAATTACTAGACACTTTGAAAAATTGCATTTAAAATACTAATATCGTTAGGCTGTGGCAGATGAGTAATCCAACTGTGATTTTTTAAACTTGGACATAAACTAATACAGATGTAGTAAAGTGTCTTCAAAATGTAGATAAATCATTTTGCAATATGCTATGTGTGTGCTCTCAGATATGTGAGAGTATGTTGTTGTTTTTCCTGTCAAGTTTGGTACATCCATATTAAAGGATGTCCAGTTGCTTCTTTTGCACCATAAATCCCTAAAAATATAAGAAGATATGAGTCGATGTAATCTTTCCCTAGAAATATGAACAGTAACATCCTATCACAGAGGAAAAAGTAATTGAAAATAAGATGTGGTAGCATAAAGAGGGAGCACAACCAGATCAAAGGAGCTGGTTCTAAAATTGAAGTGGGCCCCAGTTCATGGCTCCAGCATGGCACAGAGTACTGGAATACTCTGCTCTGTTTCAGACACCTGTCAAAAGGATATGTAATAAAGCGTATATACAGCATAGGACAACAAAAATTTCACATTTGTATTAAACATTTGAAAGAGGATTTTTGGCAAAAAAGGAACACCTTACAGTATATACAGTTCTTGGAGAATTAATTTTTTGGAACTGTCTGAGTTAGATTTTTGTTAAAGAAAAAGCAATACTAATCTAAAATTAGGGTCTTTTACATGATTCAGAGACACAGAGAGCCTCTGTTCCTTGGAGAGCAAATGATACAGATTGAATATTACAGATATAACATGAACAACCACAGAGTGATGTAGAACACCTGTAGAACTTTAAAATAAGTGTAACAATACCAGTAGAGGTAATAGGAAGTCACTGCATTGATTTTTGCCTTTTCTATATTAGCCCATTTCTTTTATTTCTTTATGATCTCTTTACTTTTTCAGAAATTGTATGTTGTATAAAGTGATCTGCCTTAAAAAGAGCACAATCAGTTTTAGGTGGGAATAAAGGGGCTGTATGGAGCCACTGCTAAACCAGAGAAGAGAATAGTTTGATAGCAGATGATTATTCACCTCTTGCTCTCTGAGTAGTCCAATCATTAAAAAAAAAGTTTTCACATTTTAGTTTCACTGGTTACAGACCTAATGCCCCTCTCTTGGGTCACATAATGAGAATTAGAGGCATATTTCTTACTGCAGTGTTGAGAGACCATTTTCTGGCAGCTAATTAATGTTCCATCCTTACCTAGACTCGAAGGAATTTCAGTCTTCTTATTACTTAAAGAATTTTTTTTTAATGAGGGAAGCCTTTTTCAGTAGGAAGTTATATCCTTGATATTTTAGATATTATTGTTCTATCTAACAGTATTTCAGAATTCTTTATAATCCAGGGAAGCTCATTTTTTATGTAAAATATTTTAATTACAGTTCTGAATCTCGTGGTACTTCTAATTCTTTAAACAGAAACACACCACAATATTTCTTGGGTTTTGTGGGTTGGTATTTTTTGGAAAATCACTTGTATTTCAACAGTAGCAGGTCAGCTGATATATAAATTTAAAAAAAAAGATGAATAAAGGAAAAATCTGCAAATCAACAGAACAGTCTGAATTAGCTGAGTTTGAGAAGAGAGTAAATAAGACTCTGTGTGACACTTTATATAAAACTCAATTGGCATCAAAGGACCTAAGAGGAGGACAGCCTTTAACTTGGCTTAAGCTGGTTTTATTTAAATCATGTAGATTTTGTTTCACTTCAGAATAAAAATAGTTGCTGTCTCTTTCTGTTTGCCTTTTGGGGATGAGAAAAAACCTCACCATGCTAAGGCATAGTAGTGGACTACATAGGCAGTACAGAGCAGATGCTTTCATATGCCTTGTGCATCTTTTGGTCTGCTTGTTTAGGAGAACATGTTGACACAGAAAAAATGGTGGGCTAGAGAAATCTATTATACTGGAGTGAAATAGATACATGAATAGTCTTTGCATGGCTTGCAGTGGGACAGTGGAATAGCAGGAACTCTCTAGTGCTGACAAGAGAAAGGCAGTGTGTCCTAGCATGGAGAGTCCTGAACTCAGCAGGATCTTCTTTTTTTCTGAAAGAAAGTGTCTCAATCCAGTGATAAGCACCATGTTTCCTCTCACCAAGGAGCTGCCAGAGTAATTCATGAGCTTGTATCAGCACACTTAACTTCTCACTTGGAAAAGAAAAATACAATTTGGCACACCACTCTGAACTGTTACCAGATGCAGAACTCAGTCTGTCAGTGCCTTTTAATGAAAATGAGGTTATAACCATCAGCTCCTTCCAACATGGCTTCTCAGAGGAGCAGCCATTCTGCAAGGAATTCTGATAACTCTCCTTCCAGGTAACTGATATCACCTGAGCAGGAGGATTGGACCAGATGATTCAGATGGCACTTCCAACCTCAACCACTGGGTTGTGTGATTCTGTGATTATGAAAATGGCAACAATTATGGTAGCACAACCGCACTGAGGGATGCAGATGTGGTAATTAGGGGGCTCTAAGCACAGATCTAGGTCTTGAAAATAGTGTGTTTTATGCCTTTAGGAAAGCAGTTTTGTACTTTTATTGGATTTACCAGTATCTATAATCGTGGATCCTTTTACAGGACCTTCCCCACCACTCTGTTTTGTAGATTAATTAGCTAATATTTCTTCAGTGATTTGCATATGTAAATGCTATATAAATACTAAACAGATATTAACTCTGAAACTTGCTCTTGGTGCTCATATCACTGTAGTAAACACCACTTGCTTTCTCAGTGTACAAAGTCCAATAGCCTTTGCCTAAGGATATACCTTGCCACCCCTGCAAGGCAACTTTTCAGTAGTCTTTGAGGGGTTTGCATCAAATGGCACCCAAGGATGCAAATCCTGTCTTACACCAGCATATCTTTAGTTTGATTTCTACTTTCCAAATAAGAAGGCTTTTCTTCCTGTATTGTTATTTTCTTGGTCATCAATAAAACAGAATATATAAAATTACATATCTTGTTTTGTGCTATGTTTTTTCTTTTAACAGTAATTGTGGAATCCACCTTGTGGTATGTTTCAGCACACCATCTATATGATGCCTGAACCATCTTCTCCCTTATGGGTTATTTGCAGTGCTGTACATAGCTCCAACTTACCTGTTTTTCCCTATTAGTCAGTGTGAAAGCAAGCAGCTTAGAAGCAGCAGATCTCTAAAACTTCCACCATCTAGAGAGGAAAGACCTGGGTGAAAACAAACGGTCTATATTTTCAGCCAGAAATAAACAAAGCATGGACTATGGCTCTCTCATTTACGAGGGAGTTTTATTAAAGAGTTAGTGCAAGCTTCAGTTTGCAAGATATTCAGAACCATATGTATGCATTAATTAAAGGAATGTGGAGGAGGAGGAGGGGATCTGAGAAAATAACAAAGCAGCAGTGTATGCGTGCAATGATTTTTCATTCTGTTTCGCTTCAGCTCTGCCCCTGCAACAGAGGATCTAATCAATCTGCCGGCTATTAAGTTTGTTAATTGATAATGCATACTAATTAGGCTGTGCGCAGTTACTTAAGAGACTTTGCTAAGGTGATTGTAGGCACAAGTCCAAATGGAGTTTAAAGTATTCTGTGTGAGGTTAAAACCCATCAACCAGAATAGATGGATTTTATATTATAACAGAAGGCACAACATACCCGTACGTATTTAATGTATTGCACAGTTATCCATTGTTACATATCCTAAGTCTACCAAACAATTAAAAACATAAAAACAACCTCTAAAAAAAGGTAACTAAATAAAGCATGTGTATGAATATGTAGAGATAGTAGAGGTGGAAGGAAGCTGAAACCGAACTGCTCTTAAAATAAATATATTATTTTTACACTTATGTCCAGGAACAATAGTACATACTTCTGCAGCAAGGGAGGAGCAGGCATGATGAGAACTCAGTCTAATCTAGCTTTATGAACTTTGACAATAAGCCACATAAAACTGACATGCCTTTCTGCCCCCATCCAACAGGGCAATAAACCAGTAGTAACAGAGTAGCAACAAGAACATGCCAACTATGTATTTGTAATATATAGAGAAAGTCAGAGCTATTATTTACTATATTACTATATTATTAAAAACCTAAGAGTCTCCTTTCCGTTTCTAGCGACTCTGTCTGTGGTACAATTTGAGGTGCTCCTGACCTTAAGGAGGTAATTTCTTACATATTAATAGTCTTGGTCTTTCCTCCCCCTCCTTCTTCTTCTTTTCTATGCATCATATAAAATGAAAGTTCTTCGCAATATAAATTTGGAGTCGGCAGGCACTAGTGATGGAGGTAGTGGGCATTTAATTAGGGAATGAATTGTATTCTTATGGTGTGACCATTGGACCTAAATTCCAAGCTGTAGTGCTTTATTTAACTATATGAAAATGACTGTGTGCCACAATTTAGTATGTAGGAAACTATTTTTAAGCACTGAGTACTTAGAAACCAAAAGAAAAGGAAAAAGAAAATTCTGTGCAACAAGATATGTCATACTGAAGGAAGAACTATTCCAGTAAAGATTTCTTTTATTATCTGCGTGTAGTCTATGAACATACTTGGAGTGATAATATGTACCAACAAAAAAGTTTTGGTGTGCATAATTTGTAGAACAATAAGGGTATATATCATATGTACAATCCACTGCTCTGTGCGTGTAAGTTATATATATATTATGTCAAGGATTATGAGAAAATTACTTTTTATTTGTTTCACACCAGTCAGTGGCTTTAATTTGTGTATAATACAAGTCTGGGGAGACATAAGGACACTCATCTAAATGACTGAGCTGTAACCCAGAGGGGCCATTCATGAAGATATGGAAAGATAGTGTTCACTAGGTTTAAAAAAAAGACAAACGAAACCAAACCAAAAACAATCAATGGGCTTTGCGATATTAGCAATGCAGCCTCCATAGTGAGAGTGTAACTTTTAACAAAATTTCTTGATGTTTTCTTCCTCTCAGGATTCTGTAGGAACTGTATCTTCTACCTTCTATCCCTTTAAGTTCTTCAATTAACACTCTGTAATGAATGAGTAAACAACAGGAGATGAGCTTAAAAGGCAATCAGATAGAAGGGAATTGTTGGCGTGAATGAGTAATTCTCACTAGACTTCTACATCTCTAGAAGGATACAATGTAGACAATTTTACAAGGGAGTTTGATAGCAGGACTGTGGAAGTTAGGTGTCTGACACTGGAGACAATAGCATCTGATTTTTTCCCTCCAAACACAGGCACCTTTCCGAAGCACCTCCACTGGACTTTGCATCATGTAAGGCCTTCCTCTCCTTGACGGGGCAAGGCAAGCACCTCCAGAAAGTAGTTCTGGTCAACCAAGACCAGAATTGCCCCCGGGAAGCTCCTGTTGCTCTATGGACCTCATCACTTTACAAGGAAGGATGAGGTTCCTAATTGTACTGGAACATGTGGGGTGAGAGTCTACAGGCTGGGTAAATCTGGATTGAACACTCTCACCTGTTTCCATAGAACAAGGTGTTTCAGGGGGAATAGCTTCATCTATCTGTCTATTGGAACTGTAAAACAGGTTACACCACTGGTCACTCCTTGCGTGGTGACCTCTCATGTCAGCAATACATAAATGTTCTGGAGAAGCCTATCTTACACCAGCAATAAGCTGATCTCTTGTAATTATGAAAGAAGCTGGATGAGTAAGTTTATTGATTAACTGAAGGGGAGCTTAGAGTGAGGTACAGCATGGGTTCTTATATTTTGATGCGTGGTTGAAACGCTAAAGAGAATTCACTTAGCCACTGAAGAGTCTACTGTAAAGCTGTCCTCTCAACAAAATAAAAGAACAGCAGAGGTTAAATCATGCTATGCCTGTTCAAAAGACCTGCCTGTTCAAGGAATATTGCACCTGCATTATTGAAGAGAGTTCTGCTGTGATGTCTCTCTTTAGTGCACATCAGTGAGATTTTAGCCCATAATGTCAACTAAAGCAAAGTGAATAGTAGGAAAAATGTTCTGCAAATATTTGCTCAAAGTGGAAAGTGGATTTCAATTAGACCATGTTTGCAATGCTTTCACATTTGCTTTCCAGGAACACTTGAGTGCTCAAGCTTTATTAGTATGAATAACTCATGAAAAAGCGAATGCAAGCCCAAATATTCACCAAAAGCAGATTTTGAAGAGAAAATTCGCTGGAGAAGTGTGTGACTAATTTTGAATAAGAAGTACTTTTGAGAATTTTACAATGTTACTATCTCTTTGTGGGCAGTTTACAAAGAGAAATGAAGGTAGCATCTGCGGATAATTTTCAGCAAATAAAATGTTCGCTCAGCTCTAATGTAAAAAACCTCCCAGTGATGCTGTCATTTCTGTAGGAATAATATTCATTGTTTCTGGTTTCTTATGAGACAAAATTCTTAGCTTGTCATCTAGGGCATGCTTCACAGAGGTTCAAGCACCTAGGGTTCCCATGAACTTCAATAAAATTTGAGATTGCTTGGTACCCTCAGGACTGGATACCTAATCACTAATTCTTGCTTGTGTATTTATTCCTGCTGTAGTTATTACAGGTTACACTTTTAGAAAATTGTCTCTACTCTCTCACTTGTGTCATCTTAGAATTTCTTTTTCTTGATCAGCTGGGTGTAATGTACAGCATTTAACTATGTTTTTCATTGTGCATATTTTTTACTTCATGCACTTCATTACTATATTCTATAGGATTGTATTTAAGATTAAAAAAGGCTGCAGGGAATTTGCTGTATTGTGGTTTCATAACTCAGTATGGGTTGGCGTTTTATTTCAGTGGGACTCCTAAGAGTCCTGATTTCAATTAGAATACAAATCTTAGAGCTAAGGACAGAGAATTTACAAAGGAAAAGAGCGTTACAGAATAAGTAATACTAATTGTAATCGTAGACTACTAGGAATCAAACCATATCTGAAAATGAGTTTTCATAATTCCTCCTTTCCAACTTGTTGACTCATTTCTTTTACACTTTCACTCCCTTTCTGAGTGCTTCTGTCCTCTTTCATGAGGGAAGAAGGGACATTATTGCCATCTGCTACTGTTACTTATGTTGTAGATGGCAAGATAAGGGGCTCCTCATCTTCCTTGATATCTTGCTTGCCTCTCTATATAGAGAGCCAGAAGCAGAAGCAAAGCAAAACAAAAATAAAAGAGAAAAATGCTTTGCCTTTCACTTTCACAAAACAGAGGAAAATTATTAACATTCAGCTTCATGCTCCAGTGTGAACTAAATTATATGGACTTAAAAATGCAAAAATGAAGATGAATGAAACTCTCCCTTGCTTAGCGATCAAATATAAAATAAACATTTGCCTAAAATGATTGCCATTGCTTAATACATTTTATATGAAATAAGATACTCTGTTGTACCATTTCTCACAATATATAATGCTTTGTTTTTCTTCAATACTATTTTGCTGATTTCTAAAATATTAAAATAGATCCTTTTTGCCTGTTCAACAATAATTTCTTTATATAAACAAATGCTTGTAAATGCTTTAAGAAAAGAGGTATTAAATTGGTTAAAACACAAACCATTAGTAAGCCTTAGAGAAAAAAAATCTGCAAAAGTGAAAACAAGAAGGGAAGAACACAATGCACATAGTAATTATTGCAATTCATCAAATCATAGCATATGTACTAGTACTGAAATTATATCACACAAAGAGCACAGATTTTTTACATAGCCTGAAAAATTCTTTGCTGTGTTACAGTGTGATGTACAAATCACTCATTTTATGTCTCTTATAAGCATATATGCATGATCTCTCTAATGGCTATGTTGTATTTGCTGTTGAATACAGTTTATGCAATTTCTATATAGATTCTTCCAAGGAGAAAATCAGAAAGCAGCTGTTCGGTTCCCATCATTCAGTATTTTACAAGGCAATGGAGCTAATGAAACTCATATATTATTATAAGATTTTATTAAAAAAATGTTCAAGGAAGCCTGGAATAATGAATAAACTCCAGTCCTGAGTCTTTCTGCATACAGCTATATCCTGTAAAGGCACTAGTCAGAGTAATATCTGGAATGGGGCATTCCTTAGGTACAAAGTGAAATCTCCTTTACCAAAAGCCTATTAACTTTTGAGAGCAGTGTACACCTAAAACTGAAATAAAATTAACCTCTAATTTACATTTTCATGTTCGTCATCGTTTCTTTAAATGATGTTTTGAAAATGCCTTCTTCCAGTAAGTATACAGATATTCATCCTTTCTATTTAAACCAGAGTTCATCACTGATATAAGCTTTATGGAAAAGGATCAGGAAAGTTAAAAGCCCATGTAGTAATTCTGGCATATGAATTTTTTCGGTTGTACAAGTGCACACAATGAATTTTATATATCAAAGTGTAAGTCTCACAATCCCAGCTCTTGGATCAGGTGAACCAGAGATCTTCAGTTCCCATGCCTCTCACTTAAAACTGAAGTGATGTAAAATGGAATTGAAGATTTTGCTTTCTATTTTGTTGTTCATTAATAGCTTCAGTTTACTTTTGCTTTTATGATTTTGTACAGAAAGTCATTGGCTTCAGTAGGGTTTCTCTTGATTTATACCAGTGTAAGTAAAAACTCATATTGGCTTTTTCTCTCACTGAAGATGTTGCCCATGAGATGTGCCAGAATAATGACTCAGGAAAATGAAGTCATAGACTAGACAAGGCTCCCAGAGAACGAGCGGCCTTGCACACTTCACTGGTCCCCACAGCAGTGTGCGGCGATCCTGCCGTGACGAGCATTACCTAGGGAGGTGCCTGACATTCTCCATGCCTGCTCAATCTGTTCTGCGTGGAAATAGGGGTGATAACTGTGTTGTGGACATTTGTCCTCAAAGAGTACATTTCTCATACCAATAGGCTATTGACTTTCAGTAATTACAAACTTAGAGAAGATGTTTATTGGTGTGCTGGAGATAAAAGATCTCTTGTCCCACTACCACAGTCTTCCACAATGATTAAAGTGCAATGCAAAAGAGACAAATTTGGGCCCCTTTTCTGACCCATCTGAACAGGGTACTGGTATCTGCCCATATAATCAAAAAAACATCATAGAGAGATTTATTTCACAATGGGTCTTGCGTCACAATACTGTAAGGCAGTTTGATAATGATAATTTGTCAAGTTTTTTTGTCCTAATTGGATGTTAGTAAGGGATACTGAGGATGAGAAAAAAAAGAATATCTGATTAATAGCCTTACCTTTATACAAAATTAGAAAAAATATTAGTGAAACTTTATAGTCTCAATAGTTTTGAAAGATGAATTTGGCCAGTTATAGTACTTGTTTAAAATATAACAAAGACACCTGGATTATAATATCTTTTGCACAGTGGATGTCATATTATGTTTTTTGGTGATTACGTCAATTTAGTATTTCACGTATTATTAATAATTTCTCATTACATAAAATTATTACTAAACTGGCAATTAAGTGAATGTGAAGGATCCATATGCTGAAGTGTTGTAACATTTCAATTATGAACTTCACATCAGATGTCTTCCAATGTACATCAATAACATTAATGAACAACCTTTTTGCCAAAACCACCCAAATGCTTTCCATTATCTTATTTCATTTTCACAGAGCCTTGACGACATCTTCATAAATATTTAGATATTAGCTTTTTGAGGAATCAGGTAGTCTACTTTCTTTCTCTATACAGGTTTCTTCATAACCCAATAGTTACCAAAACTAGACATTAGCATTTCAGCTAATGGCAAATCCTTATTTCAGCTTGTCTTCGTCTATTTGATTCTATGCTTAATATTTTTCTTTGCATTTATACTTCCTCCTTATTGTTCAAACTAAAGTCTCTCTTAAATTAAGGACACTTCCCTGTTGTTCTTCAGAGACAGGTTTATTCTCCTACTGTATCCAAATATTTCTCAAACAGTAGCCAGGACTGTTTGTGCACTGTAAATCATAATACTATCTTAACTTCTTACTTTCACTCTATGAAGCATATAGATTAATTGTTATATTTTCTGTAAAAGCATAAATTAAACAATTTTTGAAAGACAAAGAAGATTAAGAAAAGTAAAAAGTGAATAAAGCAGACAAGTAGTATGCACACAAAACTCCCTCCTCTCTCAGTTGTATGTTTCCCCTAGTAAGGACATATAGAATACTGCTGCAAAGCAAAAAATATTAGTAAGATAAGGCAACTTCAGAAATGTTCCTCCCTTTGGCTTTGGCTTTGGCTTTCTGGTTTAATCCATCTGGGACTTCTGCAATTTGTTTCTTTGTGCTTTGACTTGACAGACTGTAAGACTACCAGTATGACATATATCTTGCCTTCCTGCAAGATGTTGTAGGAAGTTTTGCAAAAAACCTTCCAAGATCTGCAGAAAAGTTGAGAAAGTTTTACCAGGTGTCATTACTGACCGGTGTTTACTAGACAGTCTGCTGTTCCTCTCACTTGCTCGTCTTTAACAATGACGCATTTTTATGTGCCACTCTGATAGTACTGCAAGGTACAAATACGAGATAAACAAAAGGTAGATAATTTATTTCCCATTAATCAGTGGTGATGGTTTCTACACAGATGTGTGAGTCAGTCGTTGTGTCCAGAAATCTCCAGCATTGTAACACTTGTATGATACAAGTTAGCACCAGAGGGAGAAATATCAATGTCTACATTCATCCCAATGAAAAAAGACATTCAAGTTTGAGGTTGCTTCTCCGTGACTTACCACACTTGAATGAGGTCTCTAATGAAAGCTCAACAGAGATAATTTATCTATCATTTATTTTTTTGACAGTGGGTTTTAAAATCTTGCCTGGCCACTCATCACTGTGATACAATGGTGTTCTTTGTATTCCTTGCCCAGGAAACTTATGCAGACACAGGGATGACGACGTCACATCACTGCCTTGGAGTCCATACCATGTGGATATGATGTGGTGCAATCCCACAAAGTCTCTTAGCACAAGGTCATTTTATTCTTCCCTTTTTCTATTCACAGACACGTCCATTCTTTAAAAAACTATAGCCTAGACATTTGAAGTACTATAAAGCAGGGAGGTTCAGAGGAAAAATCTTCTTCCATATTATTATATTTTTGGGTTGGAAGAAGGAAAGTATACTCCTCCACAGGGACAAAAAACACAGTAATACCACATAGAACATTGGGACTTTGTCAATAACATTTCATAAAAGTACTAAAATATCAAGTCCCTATTGCATTGCTGAAGATAACTCACTTTTAAGAAAACACTTTGATTAGGATTTTCAGAATTGGAGACACATTGTAAATTATTCAAAATTCAGATACTTGACTTCTGATTTCTAAATTTTCCTGATAGGTTTCTGAAGAGAACATGAGTGGCAGCATTTTTTTCAACATAATCTTGTTTTTTAAGCTGTCTTTGAGAACTCCAAAATTAATTTATCTAAAATCACTCATAACTTCTACTTTTTTCTCCATTATTTTTGAGAAGATTTATTAGATATAAAATTTTATATGAGCATTTCTCTGTACTGCTCTATACGCCTAGGTGACATAATGTTAGAAGTCATAATATATTCAGGTGTTTTAATTTTTTAATGGGAATTTTAGGTTTGTTGAATGGTGGACTTTTGCAGAGCAGCTATTAACCAGAAATAACACTGGCTCTGACAAAGTTCTTCCAGATTCTTTTTGGTAGCCAGTGAAATTTCCACAGGTTTGAAATTGGCAATATGCAACATTGAGCAGCTTAGGAAAGGGAAGAAGGGGCAAATCAAGGTGGTTTTCCTAGGGGAGTTTTGATACGTGCACATCGTCAATCTGCTTTATTGTCCTCAATATACTGTGTCATTCTTCCTCTCTCTTTGTCTTTCACTTATGGACTTCTCACACAGCCACTCATTCATATACTGATCTGCCCTTCAGCTCTGTTCCCTCAGGTGATCATCTGTTGCTTGCCCATGGAAATCCCTTATCTCTGTCCTTTTTCCTGTGCACAGAATCTCCCTCCATGACGCAAACAAGTTGTCCTTACGTATTATAAGTATGAATGAGAAGCACCTCCAAGGAAATTGTCAAACTGAAAGATGCAAACCAAATTCTTATACACTATTGTTATATAAAAAGGATACCATCAGAAATATGATCTAGAAGTTAGGCTTATCCAGGTTTGGCTACAGTCAGTATGCTGTGTTTTGAAATGAGGTAAGGATAACTATTTTCTGATAGTTAAGCAAAGGGTATTGGTTTTCTAGAATAGGTTAACATTTCAATTCTGGTGGAAAAAAAGAAAAAGAGAGATGGAAAACTTTAATCAAAAATCCAAATTAGTCTAACTCAAAGTAGCAGTTATTTTATGCTATATGGGAATTTGTTCATTTGATTTCCTGTTATAAACTTGTCCTCATATAGGATGTGTTGCACCAAAAGCTCTCTTCTAAGAAATGGCAGTGTAACCTGAAGATTTATGTACTGTGGAATACATACTAAGGCCAGAGAGCTCTAGGGAATAGATGAGACATTTGGCAACTGAACAGTAATGGAGCACACTGGTGATGTGCTCAAAGAGATATATCTGGGATATCAAGTGTGGGTTTTCTTTAAAATAGAATTTGAGCTTTTTCATAGAACACTCTTCATGTGACCCTGTAAGTTATTAAAATTAAAAGCATAGTTTTATATATTTTGGAAATGTTTTTGAAAAATATAACTACTTGTTTATTTTTTATGAAGTTCATGATTTTTTAAATTGCTTTGAGTCTAATTCATTGGTAAACTAATTCAAGAAAAGCCAATTTAAGTAGAAGAATCTACCTTCTATGAAGCTTCCATTACCAGAAAGTTCTTAGGTGATCAGATTAGTGAGCAACTATGTAAGTTAAACTGTTTTGAAGTGACTTTCACTTCAGACTTAACTGAATCTTTCCAAGACTGTGAACAGTTCTATTTGCAGCACAAATAGACAAAAAAATCTAACCCCACAAAAACTCAATACACAATAAGGTATGTTCTTTGTCCAACAAAACCAAAACAAAATTAATATGTTAAATAATTTTTTCTGGACCAAAATCAACGTTTGTCTTCACGTATTATTTAACCCCATAAGACATGGAAATGAGAAAAAATATCCGTGTATTTTTCTGAGTGGCAATAACTGATATTTTACTAATTGTTTAAGACAAAATGCTGAATGGAACTCTTCCAGCTCTACCCCTTTCTAAATAAGAAAGTACTTGTAGTTCATATAAGACTGCCATTTTACTGAGAAGCCACATAAATCACAGAGCCTTTGAATCTGTGGGAGGTTGATGACAACATTTCTGTCTTTATCCTGTATCTTTTTAGAAATCTTAAGTGTTCAAACGTTCTGGGATTTTTAAAATTGGAATGGAATCAACATCTTTTCCAAAAAAAATAAAGTCAGCCTTTGTTTTCACAAAGTCTTGCTGGTATTGATGTATATTGTTACCTTCCAGCTCTCCCAGGTAGTAAGCTATCCTCAAAACAGCTGTAGCAAATGTGCCCTGACCTTGCTAAAAATACAATTTAATCATCCACTGTTGGTTAGGTTCAGTCGGCCCCACCATGTTGGCACTTGCTCCTGCAGCTTTCTAGAATGTAAGTATCATTTTGATTTCATTTATCATTTTTCATTTATTATTTTTCCTTTGAATCTATTAACTGTTGTTACTATTCATTCTTTGTAATAATGGAGCATCTACACTCCTTGTAGTAACATAATACCTGAAATAAAAAACAAAACCAGTACGCCACTGTGCATAGAACTGCACAAGTGCAGAAATATAGAGTCTTCAGGAAACACGCAATCCAGGCAACGTAATAATTCTACCATGGGCAACGTAACAGAGCTGTATAATGTTGATCGGTAATGGTGGGAGATCGGCTCATCCATTAGCAGCTTCCACATACTCAGGCTTGTTTTTTTTGGCATCCCCATACAAGAGAACTGTGCAGTGCAACATGAGGATGGATAGAAGGAATCCATTATTATGCAAAGAGCAGCAGCACTGGGTAGAGTTCTGATAAAGTCTTAATAGTGTTGATATCTACTAGTATCTTCCAACTCCCACAGAATGTAGCAAACTGTCCTTAAAAGCAACTTAAACAAATAAAACTTTGACTTGAAAATATACAACTTATATTTTCATCTTGGCCTTTCTGTGTTTCAGCCAAGAACCTGATATGAGGAATGACACCATAGTTAATGTGAGAAGTTGCATGAAAGCACAGCATTGCTCAGTCTCCTGCACTGAAGGTTATATTATTCTGGACTTATAGAGAAAGGCCTTGGAGGTACTGTGTCTGTCTGGCTTCCATCAGAGCTCACTTGCAGGTCTTTTAGGCATTCTTTGTTATGGGCTTCATATATGTATGAGTGTTTTACAAATTTTATTTTTTGAGATCTAAGGTTTGGGGATTTTTTTGTAGCTCTTCTTACTCCATTTATAATCTTATTTGCCGAAAACATCACTCTGGATATTGGTTAGACTTTTGTAAGAGTAATATCATACCCCACTGATCCTGAGTCTTAAATGAGGCTTTAACTAATGTTTTCTTTGAAAATCAACTGTGGTTTTATACTCCAATTGAAAGTCCAAAACTGAATGTCCCAGGATACTCCCTGAAGCACTGACATAAATTCTTGGATTTATGTAGAGCTGTCACACGACAGGATCTTTTGGATCTTCCACACTATTCCAGCACACCAAGAAGAGAATATAATCAATGAGAATCAATTCATAGCCCAGCTTCCCTGCAATTTGTTTTTCAGTATATGTGACGCAATGACAGTTTGTCTTTATAAAAGTGTGATCCTAAGTCCCAGGAGCTAGCGGGTGTGGGGAGATAAGAGTTTCTTCTCCCCTTTGCTGCAGGATATCTTGGCAAGTGTAGTTCCCAGCTTAGCAGCTGCAAGAAACAACTCTTCTGCCCTCTTTTTCTCTGTGTGAGATGTTTCTCGCACTCTTCCTGGAGTGGGAGCATTGCACTAGGGAGGATCATCAGCAAAAATCTGCAGCAGGGCTAACAAAAAAAAAAAAAACTAATCCTTTCACAATTTTAACATGGTGAAAAGACTTCATGGAGAAAGGAGGGAGGCCTTTCCACCTCCCTAACATACTTTTTGGTTAAATCAAGTGGTAAACATAGCTAGGGTACCCTACAAAAACTTTTAAGTCAAAATCACTGAAATCAGCTTGAATTGAATATTAAGCACAGCTTCCACGTATGCTTTACCAATGAAAAGGTAATGCCAACGTAAGCAGAGTTAAGTGTTAGTATGTGCTAAGATTAAATACACTTCTTTCCCCTGTGAAGGGCTGGTTTGGTAGTATGCCATAATGATGTTTTTCTTTTTCTAGAATCGATGAGTCTGGGGAAGCAGACAATAGAGTAACAAACTGGGGACTTACCAGAGGCAAAATAAAGTATGCTTGATGGACTTCTGACAGAAATAAACAGTGTAAATCAAGTTTATTAACCACTCAGACATGGAGGCCAGCTGCAGTCAGTCCCCAGTGTAATAGAAGAAAACTGAAGACAAATACCATTTGGAAAATACAGAGGTATTGTTGCCAACTCTCACAAGACACATCACTCTCATCCACTTGCTGCTCTGCTCCAGAGCATGCCCAGAGCTCCAACAGCTTCTATTGTACTGCAAGGTGGTCTTAAACTGCAGGAGGGAAATTAAAAAGGCAAAGGATTGAGCTCCTGGCTTCCCCTGCAAGTTGCCTTTGCTGATGCATAATTTCCCCATCACTCCCTGGGATGTGCCTGCACCTAGAGCCCTATATAACAGGAAATAAGGTCTAGTCTTAAGCTCACATTCAATCTCCTAAAAGTTAATGTCTAGGCAATACTGATCTGGATACTCGTGTTTCCAATGCTTTTTTTCATGGGGACAGTTTACAGGTAAATGGAGATATGACAGACTGCTGCTGGCATTGGGAAAAAGCACGGTTTAAGTTAAAACTGAGTTCATCAAACTTAATTAAATTTAATTACATTAAATTAAGCTTCTAATTACACTGTTCACATCGAAACCATTCAGATCTTTTTAAAGACATTTTTAGTAGTACTGAAATTTTCCCATTTGTTGTTCACCTCCCCTGACCTCTGCCTGGAGTCTATGTGTGCCTTGGAGGAAGGCTTTCCCTACTTCCTTGTCCCAGCATATAAAAGCTGATGTTTTCTTTTGGATATGACCATAAAACACTGAAATATCATGAGGACATTTGCTCTTAACTACAAAGTCTTGTATTGTTTATACCACATGACTATAGTAGATGAAAGCTTGATATAAGATACTTTCCTACAGAGATCTATATCATTTCCACGGGTACGTTCATCCACTTTGAAGAGAGAGCAAGTCCTCTTTTAGAGCAGACTTTCCCCTTTATAGATTTATTTCTCATTGACTCTACCATTATACAATTAAAGCTAATATAGGTAATTTAAACATTTAATTTATTTAATGGCATTGAAGAGAGTCCTTAAGGTCAGAGGAGATCTGAGGTCCTAGTGACTCACAGAAATCATGATTCATGAGTGATTTCTTGCCTGTGGTGATAGTTAGCTGGATGACATTGGAGGATAATGACCAAAAGTCTGAGAAAGAAGCTGCCAGGAAAGCATCTGCTGCCAGAAGTATGTAAGAAACCTCAGAGAAGTCTTGCTCATGTGGAAACAATATATTTTAAAGTTAGGGGTTTTTTTTAAATAGAATGAGGTGGAATTCCTATTTCCTTATTGCAAGGAAGGCTTTGTCTCAAACATTTCTCTTTTGGTTTACATGTAGAAAATACCCATACAAGCCATGTATGAAAACCTGATATGTCTCCTGGAATAGCAGCTTAGGAAGCAGACTGAAAGTACAAGGAAAAAAAATTAATGTAACAATAGTACCTATGAAGGGCCAAGCATTTGCTAATGAAGTAGACATATATCAGTAGCATGAAAGGTGTAAATGTAAATGTAAACAAATAAATAAAGACACAGAATCTAAAACTGAGCCAAATAAATTCATTTTCATTCTACTGAAACACATGCCATGGATGAAACTACGCAGAGTGAAGTGCCAACTCAGGAAACATTTGGTCATGTGTCTCTATCTATTGTACCTGTTTGTATTTCTACAAAAAGGCTCTGCACCTAATGTTTCAGAGGTGGTGAAAATCCATGGTGAGTCAAAGATGCCAGAGGTAACTGCCTCCAACATAGCCTGTAAAATGCCACTGGAGGAGCGGTCAGTGAGTTCTGCATCTGCATTGCCTTCCTGTGACACCAGTGAGTAAAAGGCCCTTCCAGTAAGTCTGAGCACTTAGACCTGTGGGTGTACAAAGTCTGCCCATCACTGCATACTTGCCCCTGCCTCACTGGTCCGTGTCCCAGTGATGCGTCCACTTGGGATTGGCTGTGCTGTTACATTCAAAATGGGTTTGCCCTAATTTGTTCTCTTCTGTGCTCTTCTGTGAAGAAGAGCATGTATAGGATCTGTGTCTTATATCACATCTAGAAGCTGATTAGAATAATGCTATACCAAAGTGTGAAGGGAAGAAAATTTTGAACTCAAGGGCCTTCAGCTGGGAAATCCTATACACTGACACTGCAGTTTAGCATTTCCAAAGTAAGTCTGGAATCTTCGCTTAGGACACAACAGGTTGGCCTGGTTACTATGACAAATGAAAGATAGAAAGAGCGATTCTGTGTTGGAAAGCTGCTTAGACCTTTGCAAGAAAGAAGACATTTCCAGAGTCTTATAGGTTCACAAAGTCTGACATAAGTCTGTACAAATTTACAAGTCACCGTAAGGCTATCCAAAATCCTCTCACTCTGTTCCCAGGCTACCACAGTATCACTCTAGCATGTCATAACTTACATAAAGAAATACATCAAGTTGTGTGCAGGCATGTTTTCTCTGTGAATATGCTTAACTCTTAACATAAGGAAAATAAAGCCTTGCTTCATGACCTGATAAAGGGCAATGGCTGATAAATGTAAAGGGTGTGTTGTATGTAAGGAATTGCAGAAAGAGGTCTACACTTATGAGACACCTGAGAAGCATTATGACTTTCTCTGCACTCCAGGATCTGGTTGGTGGCCCAGCCCTAGAATATTGTGGTTCTTTGAGGTCACTGGTAGCTTAATTTAGATACTTGGAATAACTTTAACCACATAATCTGAGAGTGATACAGTGTTTGATTACAACAGACTTGAATCTAAAATCTACTTGAACGTCCCTTGCTAGAGACCACAAAGTTTGCTGGGAGGTAGATTTTTTAAAGTTGCTTTTTTTCACAACATTATCATTTTAGAACAGTATGGGACATTGTTGTACTAAAAGCCTTTTCAGTATTAGGTAGATCAGATCAAAATATAAAGTAAGGCATTTGCCATAACTTTTCAATTTATCTAGACAATATTGCTACATAAAGTCAGAATGGCAAAAAGTGATAGTCAGTTGAAATTGTCTTTCTTCAAACTTAGTAAAAACTAAGGCAAGTTGTATTTAGAAATGGCTTCAATAAAATAAAATAATAAATCAAAGTAAACTAAAACAAAAATGAGATTAAGGCCATGCACAGCCCTACTAACCCCAGCATCTTACAGAACACCCACCCTTTTCAATCTAGCATTGCCCAAGTCAGGTTTTCATAGCTCCTTTCTGGTGTGTACCAGAGCTTAAGACACAGCACCAAGGACATCCTGATGAAGATGAATATCCCGCCCCCAGCTCTGGCTCTGGAGTAGGGGGGAGGAGGCAGTATATTAACAAAAGAAATACAAATACTACGTTTCCAAGAAAATGTTAATTTGCAAACTAAAGGGAAAATCAAGCTTTGCAGAGTCAAGTTAAAAAAAAAAAATCAACTTTTTATGTAGAGGAAGAAGACACTTCCACCCATAGACAATTTTCCCATTTCTTTAGCCCAGGAGGGAATAGAAAAAGCAATAGTATACTTCATGTCAACATAAACAGGAGACAAAGCGACACAATTTTGGGTAGTATCTGACAACGTGCATTTCTCTTCTGACAAGAAAGAAAATGTAGTCAATGGATTTCTGCAGGTTAAAAATATTGACGTTTACTGTTTTGTCCTCGTCATACCGCTTCCATCAGAAGAGCACAGATGAACATACCAGATAAGTTTTAGGTTATTCAGAGCTGCCAGCAGTGGCAGAGGACAAATATTCTACTTCTTCCAGGATTTGTACTGTGCAAGTTACTAGCATCTTTACAAACTAGAGTATATAAGAGAGGTTCATTCTGGGGAAAAAAATTCTTTGAAAGGAAGAAAAAGATAAAGCAGCCAACTTCTCTTTAATTTATATTCTCCATTTTAGAGTTTCTTAACTCTCTCTCCACAGAGATGCTTTTTTGTTTGGTTGGTTGGGTTTTTTTGGTTTGGGTTTTGGTTTTGTGTCTTTATTTTTCTTTAGTTTCTCTCTTCCTTAGTGCAAAGCATTTCAGCAATGTCATTTAAAGAAAGTTGAAGGAAGCCAGTGATCGTATTTATCCAGAAAAAAAGAGGAGCAAACTAGTAAAGACTTCTTATCTGTATGCTTGAGGATCACAACACTCCTTGAGCAGACTCTTATGTCATCCAGGATTCCAAAGATTATCTTTGGTATTTTGAACTGCAACTCAGAAATTAAACTGAAGGTCTTACAAGAGTTTTGCTGCTTTATGGTTTTAGGTATGAGAATAGAATAGAATAGAATAGAATAGAATAGAATAGAATAGAATAGAATAGAATAGAATAGAATAGAATAGAA
>JAWMRA010000090.1:46822508-46830645 GCA_035584735.1 Pseudotriccus pelzelni | reverse complement strand
AAAATAAAATATAAAATTTAATAAAAAGTAGGAAAACATAAAAATAAAATATGAAATTAAAAAAGAATGAAATGTAAAATAAACTTAAAAATAATAAGAGAAAAATAAAACATAAAGCGTATAACATAAAAGATAAAATAAAAATATAAATATCACAGAAAACACTTCAACTGTGCAAGAGCATCAAGGGTTCTGTATGGAGACCTCGTGGTTGGGTCACATTTACTCTGTGTGTGCAGGGTGGTAAATGAATGCTTAGAAAATACGAAATAAAAATAGAAAATGTAAGATATAAGATAAAAAAAATAAATTTTGATATAAAGTACTAAGACATAAAAATAAAATATAAACTGTAAGGCATAATGCATAAGGCATAAAAAATGTAAAAGATAAATTAAATATATAAATATCATAGAAAACACATCAAGTGTGCAAGATCATCAAGGGTTCTGTAGGGAGACCTCGTGGTTGGGTCAGATTTACCGTGTGTGTGCAGGGTGGTAAATGAATGCTTAGAAAATAACAAATAGAAGTTATAAAGTAAAAAATTAAATTTAATCAAAAGTAGTAAGACAAAAAACCCAAAATAAACATAAAGCATAAAGAATACAAAAATATTTAAAATGCTAAATATAAAATAAAAATATAAAGACCACAGAAAACACATCAACTGTGCAAGAGCGTCAAGGGTTCTGTATGGAGGCCTCGTGCTTGGGTCAAATATCCTCTGTGTGTGCAGGATGGTAAATGAATGCTTAGAAAATACAAAGTAAAAACAGAAAGTGTAATACATAAAATAAAAAAATAAAATTTAATTAAAAGTAATGACATAAAAATAAAATATAAAACAAATATAAAGCATATGACAAAGTATAAAATAAATATAAAATATAAATTGTAAATGGAAAATATAAAATATAAATATACAATGTGAAATAGAAAATGAAATTATAAAATATTAAATATGTAAAATGTAAAGTATTAGGAAATAACTATGAAATGTAAGATATAAAATAAAAATAGAAAAGGTGAAATAATAAGTATACAATAAAAATATAAAATAGGAAAACTATGAAATGTAAAGCATAAAATAGAAAATAAATACTAAACATCAAATATGAAATAAATAAAATTTTAAAATATAAAAAAGATAAAATAACTACGAAACGTGAAATGTCAAATAAAATATTAAACGCCTGTGATGGAGCTGACTCACGACACCTCGAATTTGTACCAGCTCCGTTCAGAATATTACGTAAAAATTAAGAATGGGTCTTGCCAAAGATGGAAGGGACTTTGTTCCCTCGTGCCCTGTTGCTTCCATCTGTCCCTCGTGGAGGCACCATTAAATGGGAATGAACGAGAGCTGGAAAAACCGGTCCTGCGTTGGCTGCAGCCACCATGTACATTTATTTTAAACTGCCTCAACCTACACCCGCTGCCACTTCTGCTCATTAGCAGGGACGATTTTGGGGCTCCAGGAACGATGTGTTACCCAGCAACGCACCTGAGGAAACGTGCTGACATTCTCCGCCGATTTGCCCGAAAATCGACGCACAAATTTGTGACGCGCTGCCTAAGGGAAGAACAAAACGGCTGGCTTTTAATTGTCCTGAATGGGAGCTCGGTTAACTCGTTAAGAAAATGGAATTAATTTTGCTAAAAGGTGCGGATTTCTCCGTACTGCACATCGGTGTGAGCGATTTGCTGCAGTTCCTCCCTGCGGTGGGGAGTCAGGCCACGCTTGAGCTCACACCAAGCATCACCCCGACGATGCTGGGACGGTCCGGATTTGGCTTTTTTTTACCTTCGCTCCTGTTGTCCGCAGGAACACTCGAGGAGAGGCTGCCTGGAGCCTTCCCAAGGAACAGAATCCAGGTTGTTCCTGCGTGTCCCCGTTCCAGTCGGGTCCATCTGCCAGCGCAGCCGCCCCGGAACGAGGCCAAGGCCTCCCCAGAGCGCTCTGCTAAACCCACAGGCTGGGACTAAACACCCGACTTTGGAGAGGGGGAAACTTCATTTCAACCACCACCCCCCACCCCGAGTTATATTTTATTATTTTTGTATTTATTTATTTTATTTTTTATTTATTATTATTATAATTTATTATATTATCATCATTGTAATCATCATTATTGCTATATTTATATATTATTATATTATATATTATTATATTATATTTTCTTATACACAATATTATTATATAATGTAAATAAAATTTATATACATTAAATATACTAGATATATACATAGACATATACAGGATATAAAGATAGTGTATATATACACACTAGCATATACTATATACATATATAGATTGTTATAAATATATATAGTAATAGAAATATTATTTAAGAATATATTATATAATAGATATATCTATATAATAATACATAATAGCAATACTGTTTATTCTATCTACTCTGTTGTGATGATAATAATCATCATCACAGATAATAAGAATCATCAGCACTCCCCGAGTGCTGCTGCCCAGCCACCACCAGGGCAATTTGCACTAAAAAGCAGAGGAAAAGCTGCTCTGCTGATGGGGGGCAGCTCTGCCAGCCCCTCTGGATTCCTGGAGCTTTAGTTCCTGGGGCTGGATTGGGGAGATAAGAAATCCAAGCTCTCCGTGCCAAGGGAAACGGCCCCGAAAACGCGGCTCAGCCCCGCTCAGCTTTATTTCTGCTCGTTCAGGAGCCACGAAGAGACGCTCTCAGCACACACCGAACGTGAGATCAGCAAACCCAGCAGCCGAAAGTCCTTTATTAAGGTGCTAAAAAGTGGAGAAACAACAAACAGCTTCAAACCCACCGGCTGGTGAAAGTTTAATAGAGCTTTAGATAAAACTGAGCTTGCAGCATTAATACAAGAGTTTGTTCTTCCGGATCAACGTGGCCATCGATACGGTGAGAGGCTGCACGCTGAAAACGCATTTCTTTATTTCTTTATTTGATTTCACTATGTACAATTTACAGGAGAATTCAAGCGTAAATTCAGCAGGAGACACAGACCGGCTGTGCAATCAAACAGTACCTTTAAGTAGCACAAGCGTCAGGGCTGGGCTCAAATGGCAATTGGTTTGAAAAAAAAGCGGCCACACCAACAAAACTGAAATATTAACAACAAATGACTTCCTAAAATAAATAACTAAAGATTGTTGTTGCCCATGTTTGTATTTATCTCTTATTAAAGACCTCACTGTCACCTCAATCCAGCCTCCAAACCTCGGGAACTCCGTATTCAACAGGGACGGGTGAGTGTTTCGAGCTAAAAACCAAATCCTAGCTTAGGATTTCCACGGCATTAATTTAATAAAAATCAGGCCCCTTCCCCAGCGTCTCACACACTTCCAGGGATTTTTTTAGAGGTTGCCGAGTAGCTCTGGAACTGTCGGGACGTTTCCAGCTCCAGCCCTGCTGCTCCCTGACACCTGTCCTCAGTCCAACCTGGGGAGCACATCCCTGCGGCTCCCACCTCATTCGCTCTGTCCACGCATTCAGCACGAGGGTTCCCAAAGGAAAAGGCCACTTGGCTCTCCCGCTGCAGGCACGGGAACCCAAAGGTTTGGGCAGGCAGGATGCAGGAGGCCCTGGGACACAAAGAAAAGCCGAGGGGACCATGAGCCATCCCAGGGCGCTGGCAGGAGAGCTCAGCAAAGGTGGGACCCCAAAATCGCACCTGAGCTCCTGTACCAGCCACAGAACTGCAGGGGATGGAACAGAATGGAACAAGCCAGAAGGGAATAAAAACGGGATGGAATAGCACAGAATAGAATAGCATGGGAATAGCATGGAATAGCATGGAATAGCATGGAATGGAATAGAATGGAATAGAATAGAATAGAATGGAATGGAATGGAATGGAATGGAATGGAATGGAATGGAATGGAATGGAATGGAATGGAATGGAATGGAACGGAACAGAATAGAAGAGAATTTTTCAGTTGAAAGGAACCTACATCAGTCATAAGCCCAATTGCCTAACCACTTCAGGCCTGACCAAAAGTTAAATCATGTTATTAATGGCATTGTCCAAATGCCCTTTAAACAGGCTCAGGGCATGAGCACCTCCCTAAGAAGCCCATTCCAGTGTTTGACCATCTCTTTATGTTCCTAATGCTTCCTAATGTCCAGTCGGAATCTCCTATAGTGCAGTTTCAAATATTCCCACTCATTCTATCACTGGGTTTGAGGAAGAAGAGATGAACATCTCCTATCCATCTTCTACTGATTAGAAAACTCTAAAGACCAACAAGGTCACCCCATAGTCTTCTTTTCGCCAAACTAGACAAGGCTCAGACTGTCTTAAATGTGACTTCCAAGACTGCCTCAAAGAACTGTGAAAACATTGCACATCAAAAGGGGAAGGACATAGAAGACGAAGACCTTTCAGGACCCTGTCTACTGAACAATAAAAGATGTGAACCCATTCTAATCAGTCTTACATTAGCTACTGACTAGAAGTATGGAAGTGAATACAGTTGTCATCAGCAGAGTCTGTATTGATCCCATAATAAGTAATTTCCACTCAGTTGGACTCAGTTGGACAGGGATCCTTGAATACCTGTACCTCTGCTAATCAACATAGGGTTTTTTATAATCAATCCAGACCCTTTTAGACTGTTGCTTTACAATGACTCAAACCTAAAATACGCCTGTTTCTCCAGAAGATAGGTAGGTATCTAAAGTTTATCAAATTAACCCCATCCCTGGCTTTTACCAGGATGGTAATGTACTATGATGCTTTCAGAATATCTGGAAACATTCTGAGGTTCATAATTTTGTCAGATATTGTCAAAATTTGATTTTGACTTCTAGAATGTTTTTCCATCCTACCACATATACATGGAGAAAATCTGTACCATCTTGAATGTATTTTTTAAAACAAAGCTTAACACTTATAGGTCTTGTTTTAAACTCTGTGAAAGCCAGTGGAAAAACTCTTGTTTTCTAAGAAGGACTGGATGAAGGCCCATATAACTCTTCTTACAAGTAGCACTAATAGTCATTTAAAGAAAAAGTAAGTGTATACAGTCCTGTTTCACAAAAAGGAAAATTCAAATGAAGAATTGCAAAGGGAAAGCCTTTCTAAAGTATCTGTAAATTCAGGGTGCACATCTTGAGATAGAAAACCTTGTTATCACAGAATCAGCTAAGTGTCTAAAGAGTATATTGACTACAGTCATAATGGTGAAAATTCAGCAGTTCAGATATTCATGTTTCTTGTGTCTTAGAAAACAGTAAACTGTAAAACAGTAAGCAAGTAGAAGAGATGAGATTTGAAATGCAGTCTTTTTGGCTTTACTGCTCAGACCACTCTGCCTCTTATACTGCCAGGTCATGAAAATGCTGAACTTTGATGTATCACGTAGAAACACTTATTATTCCATTTTTATACTGTCTTAATCTGTAAAAGGAACATATTACAATGCAAATATAAAATAATCTCAATTTCTTAACAAGACAGAAATCTCCTTTTCCTCACAAGAGCCTAAGAAATAATGAAGGAGTTTATGGTTCAGCCCAGTGATATCAAAATGTACCTTATATGGTGCCAACCATCTTCAGATTATTAATGTGTTTCCATTTTTCCAAGTACAAAAGTAGGTCATGTTGAAGATTTCAACAACAATACAAAGCCATTTGAAATTCAATTTGATGAACAAAATTCAAGAGGCCAGCCTCCCTCTTCTCCTCAAATATCGATAAATTTATCACCCCAAACAGTGATAAAGAAATAAATAAATCCCCAGGCTTTTCCTGACTGATCTCTCTAAGCATATGTAACAACATAGATCTGGTGTGAGGACTTACACTCACATAAAACAGCCTGGAAAGATGTGAGAAGGTAACCTGTTGCCTTCAGTTTCCTGCTGGATATCTGACTTGGTTGTCTGGTTGCTTTCTGGAATGCTTTCAATCTCAACTTTGAGTGCTTCTCTTTGTAGATTGCTTACTCAATTCATCAATATAAACAAAATAAAATTGCTGATCTTTTGTTATTAAGTTAGAATCAGTTGCACTTTTGCTTCTTTCATGTAATTTAGAAGAGACATGTAATTTAGAGAGACAGTATTTCTACCTTTTCCTTGCTAAAGTCAGTGGCACAAGAACCTGAAAAAATAAATCCATTTCTTACCTGGGTAGAACTGTTGTAATTCCTAGAAAAAGGAAATCAGCATATAGCCCTTTAGGATTTGTTCTCTGTGAGGCAGTAGCACTGACAATATAGTGTAATAAAGTAATGTCCATCTGAGGCATCCGTATCTAATTACCATAAAGCACTTCAAATCCAAACAAGAATGAAATTTTTCATTCATAGACACTTTTATCTGATATTTCATATGGATTACTAGGAACATAGAGTACCAAATAATACAAAAATAAAACAGTGACAACGTACAAGCTTCTGATTTCTATCCTGAACCTTTTCCTCTGTAATATCTGTTATTGGATGATGTTTGATGGGTAAAACTTTTCTTTCCAGGAGAAGGCAGGTCTAATTTATTTTAAAGCAAGGTTCTATATTTGTTTTAATCATATCCCCAAAAGCTCTTAAATTTTGTTATTTTTCATTTTAGAAGTCTTTGGTCATCAGTAGGAAGATGGTCAAAATTATGGCTGGATGATACAGTGGAACAGCTGGAACAGGTCCTGGTTCCCCAATATATTTGGTGTTGTTTTTGTGCTGGCTTTCAACACACTTGAGTCTGTGGGACATCTGACTCTTTGTGACACAGCAGGTATTAATAACGGACAGTAAGTGTAAATTGCAGAGAAGGTACTAGTGTTCTTGTGAAGATACAGAGTCCTCTGTATATTGTTTTCTTTAAAGGAGAAGTTAAGATATTTTCTCCTTCCTGCAGTTATTTGTCATCACCATAATGCAAGAATCACACTGGGCTGCATAGCTCCAATTATGCACAAGTACAATGTTAAATGTTATGATGTAAGACATAATTTATTTCTCCAGTAATTCATTTCAGTATGTGTGTGTGAACATTTTTGCAGGCTTCTGACTTTCCAGGCTGCAAATTCTCTCTCTCTCTTTCTCCTATTGACCACTTGTTAAATCTTTCTGTTTGTTTCCCACCTTTCCCCTGGGACCCACAGACAGACAGCCTTGCCAGATTCATTTTCTGATCAAAGCTGTTTGATTTGGTCAATTTTGCCACATTGGAGACGTTCTCTATTACAGAGATAAATAGCCTTGGGCTAACTGTCAACGAAAACTTGTAAGCTAATAAATTATTCCAATTTCTTCCTGCGGATTTCTCTGGAGACAGCCCTAGGAAATACACTTTTTGATTAGTAAATTTCTCTGTGTGTGTGTCTGGACATTCAAATGTGTCGACTTTGATTAGCACCATTGCTTTTCAAGTAGACGCTGGCTGAGGGGCTGTCAGTTGCCGGCAGCCCTGATGCATAATGCATCAACTGGGCCCGGAAACAGGAGCTTCATCCAAGGCTGGAAAGGCGGGAAAATTGTCCCAACAGCCCTTTGCACTGTGGGAGCAATCTGAGTTGCAAAGACTTTGCTGTCTGCAGACAAAAGGCCCTGGAGAGCAGAGGAGCCTCAGGAGAGGGAAATCAGTAGGAGCAAAGAAGGGTGAGGAGAGAGCCAGGCAACTTGCTGCCACCCCCTTCACTTCCACATCCTCCCTTATTCCCATAAAATCACTTCTTCCTCCTCTTCTTCTTTTTCCTCCTCATCTTCTTCCTCCTTCTCTTCTTTATTCTCCTCCTCCTGCTCCCCATCCTCTGAGGAGGATCAGATTTCGCTTCACCTCTCACTTGGATTCCTGTTCATCTGCTGTTTGCCTAGTTAAGGACCTGCAGGTTGTTATAGAAACAATATTTTGGCTATAACAAATCAATCGGTGCGTGTGAACACAAACATACAGATCATTTATCAACTGCAAAATACCCTAAATTATGACCTTTCTAAAACCTATCAGAAGGGCGAGGGAATGCATAACGTAAATTAAACTTTGAAGGGTCAGCGATTTTTACTTTCACTATTCATCTTTCTTTCACCTTATAGGTTTAAGAACAAGAGTGCTGTGTAATTACATTTCAATGGGGTGCAGCGGTTCATTATTCTCTGCTATACCAATCTACTGCAACATTTCCAA
>JAWMRA010000090.1:46757988-46769038 GCA_035584735.1 Pseudotriccus pelzelni | reverse complement strand
TTCCTTGTAGACAGCTTTTCTCAAGAGATAGCCGTCACTGGCAGTGGTGAAAGTCAGGGCCAGCCACCAACACAGGACAAAAGAATGTGAGGGAGAAAAAACCCTCTGCAGACCTTCCTGAACTGCATTCCACTGAAACTGCATTTGTCTTTCTTATTTATTCATTGAAGCTATTTTTTTTCTTTCTTGATGATTTTAATACTCATTCAGGGGAAGTTCTTTCAAACATAGTCCCAAAGGGGTTTTTTTTTTCAAGAATCTGTCCCCTTAAGTGGTTAGCCTCAGCAAAGTGTAACCATGAAGGAAAACAGCCTTTGAACCATCAGTCAATTATAACTCCAGGACTGAGCTGCTAGTGCTATTGTTGCCTCTTCATTGTTTTTACCAACCACCTGACACTAAGGGGACAGGTTCTTTTAGAGATCCTTGGCAGAATTATGACAACACTAAGCTGTAGTGTTTTAACACTTAGTTTAACCATTAAAGAATAGTTTAACAATTAAAGCTTTATTTTTCTTAGTAGAATTTTATTATTATCATAGCACGGAACTTATGATTAGAATGGCTCAGGATTTCTACAAGCAGAATCACACAGAATAGATCAGGTTGGGAAGGGACCACAGTGGGTCATCTAGTCCAACCTTCCTGTTTAAGCAGGATCATCCTAGAGCACATGGCACAGGACTGTTTTAAGATGGTTCTTGAGTATCTCGAGAGAGGGAGATTCCACAACCTCTCTGGGCAATCTGTTCCAGTGCTTGGTCACCTGCACACTAAAGAAGTTCTTCCTTATATTCAGGTGGAACTTCTGTGCATCAGTTTCTATAGATTGCCTCTTGTCCTATTGCTTGGCACCACCGAGAAAAGCCTGGCTCCATCCTCCTGGCACTCTCCTTTCAGATATTTATAGACATTAATGAGGTCTTCTCTGAGTCATTTCTTCTCGAATCAGTGTAGTGCAATCTAGAAGTAGCAAAATACAGAATTTCTAATGCAATTTGACTTATGATTTCTGTTTACCTGGACCCTCTGCAGATCGGATTGGATCATAGCACATGGTTTGATGTATCAGTATAACCACAATCTAGACTCAAAAATCGTATAAAAGAACACGAGTCCCTCCCTCAGTCCTCGGAGGCAGCAGATGATGGCAGAGGTGTCCCTGGACACCGGGGGGTCCCAGGTCTCTCTGCCCAGAGTTCCCCCTCAGGACCCTTCTCAGCCGGGTTTAACAGTGTTCAGGGGCTGTGAACGCTCCCGCCACGCGGCCAGTGGGGTCACCCACAGGGGTCACCCACAGGGGTCACCCACAGAGATCACCCACAGAGATCACCCACAGGGGTCACCCACAGGGGTCACCCACAGAGATCACCCACAGAGATCACCCACAGAGATCACCCACAGGGGTCACTCACAGGGGTCACTGACAGGGGTCACCCACAGAGATCACCCACAGAGATCACCCACAGGGGTCACCCACAGAGATCACCCACAGGGGTCACCCACAGAGATCACCCACAGAGATCACCCACAGAGATCACCCACAGGGGTCACCCACAGAGATCACCCACAGAGATCACCCACAGAGATCACCCACAGCCTGGGCTGGCCTGGAGCAGGACCTGCCGGCGGGCAAGGGGCGGGGTGATTGGCCTGGTGCCCAGGGACCGTGAGGCCAGGAGGGAGAGGAGGATGATGTAGCTTTGTCTCCTTGGGGCACAGAGCCTTCTGGGCCTGGTAATGAGGGGAAAGGGCACAAACACGGTTCCAGAGAAGGGCTGTCCGGCTCGCGAAATGGCGTCAGTCAGGATGAGCACGGTACCAGGAGTCGGGAGTGGGAGGTGCCGGTCACACAACACCCCAACACTGTCACGGCACCAGTCATAGCAGCTCCAGTTGCTGCATCCCACGGCGGACTCCAACCTCCCCTCGGGTGCGCGAACAAACACCGAGCGGGCTCGGCGGCTCGGCCGGCGCTCCACAACCCCACACCCAGGACCCTCCATTGCGCCAGGGAAGGGGGAGCGCCGGGCGACCCCCGCCCCGCTCCTGGTGGTGCCGCCCGTGCCGGTGGGGTTGCGCATGCGCGGCGCGGGGCTGCGCAGTCACGGCGCCTGCTGCCGCCGCGCCGCCATGGCCGACCCGCGCCTCAGGCAGATCAAGATCAAGACCGGCGTCGTGAGGCGGTGAGTGCCCTCCGCCGCCGAGGGACGGGGCTCGGCGCGGCCCCTAACGCAGGGAGCCCTGCCGCGCCTCCGGGGGCTCCGCCGGGCCGGGCGGAGGGGCCACAGAGGGGCTCTGTGCAGGGTCGGCCGCCCCAGGCGCGGGCCGCGGTGCTGTGAGGGGCTGGCGGGCCGTGCCGGAGCGCGGCCCACGCTCGGCCGCTTCCCTGGGAACAGGCCCCGCTTTCCAGGGACGATGGTTAAACGCGAAGTTCGTGTCCCTTCGTTAGTGATTCTGAGAGGCGAGGGCGGTCACGCTGCCCCGTCTGTGTGCAGGGCAGTCGCGAGGTATACTTGCCGAGGTATGAAGTCTCACCTATTTTTTTACCAAAGCAGCGGTTGAATTATTTATTTCTGATTCAAAAGTTCCTATCGCAGAACCAGTGGTATCACAGAATAAACTAGGTTGGAAAAGATCTCTGAAATCATCGAGTCCAACCTGTGAGCAAACACCACCCTGCCAGCTAGACCGTGGCACTAAGTGCTATATCCAGTCTTTCCTTAAACACCTCCAGGGACGGTGACTCCAACACCTCCCTGGGCAGCCCTGTTAGATTCATCATCGGAGCGTCGATTTTCCGGGTTTTTAATACAGTCTTTATTTTTAAGAAGAGTTTATCTCTCTGCATCGCTCTTACGGCTGTAAACACAAGGCTTTGACTTGAACTGTTTGGTCACAGTGGAGTTTATTAAGGTTACAAAGACTGCACTGGCTCAGGCAAAGACAGAAATTGGCGTGTGTGTTGGCTGAACATGTTAAATAGTGCAGTTTCTTGCAATGAACTTTATGTTATGACTTAGCAAATTTCCATCAGACAAGTATATTTTTTTGTACACGATTTGCTTTGAGAGACTGGATTTGAAGACTAAAAGATCGTTACTGCTGGTGTTAGTTAAAGGCACTGGTTAGTTAAAGGTTCCTGGTCTCCAGACAGGGAGCAAACCACTCAATTGTATGCGTTTCAAGGCTAGTACAAAGAAAGGGATGAAAACATTTTGGAAAATGGAACAAATGCAGTTGACAGGATTCAGATTTGCTTTTGAAGAATGGCCGTGTGTGTGAACAAGCAAGTCAGCTTAACTTGTTTATCTTATGTGGTAACAACAGGTATATCTGCAGTTATTCTGCAGCAGCTGGCATGCTGTAAGTGAACGTTACTTTAAAAAAAAGGGGAAAAGAGGAAAGGACTGTTATCTTACGCTCCCTGTGGGGAGATGGTACAGTGGCTGTGAGGGCTGCACACAGATAAAAGAAGAGGTATGGCTCAGTCCTGCTCCACCCTTCTTATCCACCCAGAAGCCTAGTTACGCACTCTGTGACAGTGGACGTACATGTGGTTTGTGTTAACTTAGGATCATCAACATTGTGCTGCTATTTTGGAGTAGGACAACTGTATAGATATTTTTTTTTTCTGCTGTGGGAGAAGATTTGTGTAGAGGCTTCTTAAACATTCTATATAGTGACTGACTTAACGAGTCAGCTAATTTTCCTTAGGTTTTTTTCTGTGTTTAGTAAGGCACACTGAATGTAGCCTGTAATGCTGATTTCCAAGCATGTTCAGTGCTCAGGCAATATGAATATATAAAAAAAGGTAGGGGTTGAGAACCTTTGGGGCATACAGAACTTTTTAGACATTTTGTTTGCTTTTTTAAAAGCATCTGTTGCAGCACATTTTTTCCTCTTATTAATTACTGAACTCATCAGCTATTCTGTTTTGGCTTTTTTTTTTTTTTAGCTGTATATCATCAATGCTTTTTGTACTCCTCTCAAGAGATGGTTGTGGGTAGTTTAGTTGCCCACATGTTTCTTACATTGCTGTATATCAATGAAAGAAATTGAAATTAGGAATGGGGCGAACCTTTTGCTTTTTTGACAGATCTGGTAGCCAGGCTCTTGGTGATTGTATACTTTCACGAGTTTATCATTCAAGAAAAAGTAGACTTGATGAGCATGAATAGTAATGTTTTCTGTATTTCTGACTTATGTCCTAACAAGCAGTACTTGTGGTTTATTCACTTCAAAATGGTCTTAGTCCTAGTAAATCCAAACAATAACCTGCTGAATAACGAGGAAATTGATTAGTAAAAAATGAAAAACTTCCAAAATATCTTATTTCCATTTCAGATAGGAAATTATTTTTAAAAATACTGCAAAGAAAGTAAGTTAGGTTGTGTGAAAATAACACTGACATTTGCCCATAGTTTCCATGTGATTAAGTGGAAGTGACACCAGTAGATTAGAATGAGACTAAGACAATTCACATTGCAATTGTGTTAGTTTAACTTTAACAATCTTTTAACATGCTTGTTTAAATGTGGCTGACATACCATAATTACAAATCTACAGGCCTTGATTATAGAATTTTACATCATGAACCTATAGGGAAAGTGTATTGATTTTTGTGAAGCAATTCTTTTTTTAAATTCACCTTTCTAAAACTGTGATATCTTCCCAGGATTGTTCTTTTGCCTTTTGCACTGGTGTTATTATTTTTTTCTCTTTGTAAGATATCATCATATTGCAAAGCAGTTTACACTGTGATAGTCCCCCTTTGCTCTAAGCACAGGGTGTTCTGCAAGTTACACAAACTCTTGGTCTGATTTTATATATAAATGTGAACAATTCTCTCACTGAATTATTTTACTGGCAGGGATACATTTTGTGCAAGAGAAATCTGAAGAATGCAAATATTCCTTTTGCTGCATGCTGACTCTATTGATAATTCAAGCACAAAACCAGTTCACATTCTTGGTTACTCAAGAAATTTATTTCTGGTGAAAATCAGAAATTTTATCCATCTTCTGTCCGCTGTATGAATTATGGTTGCTTTCTTGCTTTTGGCCACCGGCACTCTCTCTGATTCTTAGCATCAGTATGTTGATAAGAAACTCACATTGCTTTTCTTTATTCTTGTTGTAAGATTGTATGCAACAACTGCTTGTAAGCTGAATTAATGGGAAGGGATATCTCATATTATTTGGGTATTGAGGAATGATCTGCAAAGCTGCTCAGCCAAACTGAGTCAGCATGATAAAGCGATTTAATGTATGTACATGGCACATCTGAGAGCTCAGGGATTCCAGAGGGTGAATATACTGTATGCACTGTTGGATACAAGCTGACTCTATCCAAATTAAATAACCCTTTTCAGAGTGCAGATTGCACATCTGTTGTCTAGGGTTGTCACCAACTCAGACCTGGAGTCTTAAACTTGTGTTTAGTGCTACCCAAGTGTGGTTGTTGCGGTCCAGAGCTATTTATATATGTTTTAACAACCTTTTATAGTGTTCCTGACGTCAGAATCAGATGCAGAAAGTCCCAAGTTGGCCCTGCATTCAAGGGTTGAGTAAGTCTTGGAGACTTACTGGCATAGTCTCTGTCCCACATAAAAGAACTGCATTATGTGAACTGTCTGAGAAAAGAGTGCACCTGCATTTACATAGTGCTGTCTGAGATAATATCTGTGGCATACACAGACCAACCTGGATAAGGGTCTAGAAACAAACTTACTTTTTAAATGAGATTCCTATTTCCCTGCGTTTTTCAAGACATGCTTGCTTTTTACTTCAGGAATAACAAACAGTATCCATGCATCTCTTCAAAAGCTGTGACGAGCACAATGGTTGCTGTGAAAATTGCATAGCATGTTGTTTTGTTGTTTTTTTTTTAAATGCGTTTGATTCCATTTGTTTTACCTTTAGAGCAGACCTAAGCAATGATTCCATTTTAAAAATATTTCACAAATTTAAATTAGTAATGATCTAATCTATTAAAGATTGCCTCTTTTGCATTCCTTTTTCATCCCATTACCTCTTATTAAAAAAACCCAAAGTAAAACACATGATTTTGGTATGTCAGTTTTTTTGTATTTACAATTTTCTTCTGTCCCCTGAGGCAAAACTGTCTTAGTATGTCCATGCTGACCATAGTAATCTATTGATGTCATCACTTTAACCTGGGCACCAAATTTATGGCCATGTCATTAGCGATGTGATACTAGGGAGGAAGGCGCTTTTTTTTTTTTTTTTTGAGAAGAACATGTGCAAAACTGTGGCATTGCACCTTTAAGTTATTTAAGCAGTCTTTCAGAAGTTTGGAGATATGATAGTTCCAGTTGCTTGGCAACACTAGTTTGGTGGCATTATGCATATGTGTTATGCTGTTGTCTTTTTCATGGCATGGAGCCACCATTAAACAGCTACAGATAATTATTTTCTGTTGAATTAGAATGTGGATCCATGGGAAAAACTAAGAAAAATGTATTAAATTTATGGTAGTTCTTTGTATACAGTTAGCTGAATTACAACTGTGCTAACAACCATAATCCATCCTGGCTTGACTTTTAATTATTAATAAATTGTGTGCATTGTATAGGTGGAAATCTCATTCAAGACACTGAGGTTCATTGTTTCTTCTTTTAGCTGTATTAAGTCTCTTTCCTGATGCATTGTGAATTGTCTAGACACATAATATGACCCTAATTCTATTTAATTTTTCTCATTACTATAGCACTTACAGCTAGTTATGCCCAGTTGGGTGAGGCAAGGAAGGGAAAGAAGTAGATTTTGTGGATTTTTTCTCTAAAACAAAAGGTTTTGACTGAAGATGATGCCTGGGTTATAGAAGAGGAAATTAAGATCTTTGGTAACCCCAGTTGCTGGCATCGCAGAGGCCCTGTTTCTCATTCTTCCGTCTCTAGGAGTGAAGTTCTTGGGCTCCTTAGCATTTACAGCTTTCAACTTCTGTCCCATTCCATTCCATGCCATTCTCTCCCAGAATTTTTGCCACTCCAGAGCCTCTTCAGGGTGGGCTCATTAACTTCTCTCCAGCTTGTCCTCAATGTGTCAGAAAGGCTCTTTTAGCTCTCTTGGTGGACTAGCTATTCACTTCTTTGCCCCCAAAAGTCCAAGTTCCTTCTTGCAGCACGTTATGAAAATCTTGATCCCTAACCAGCATCTTTTGCTTTTTGAATAGCCTGTAACTTAAGAACTTTCATTCTGGTCATATCTGTTGGATTCTTCCATTCTTCTGCCCACTCCATGCTCCCACTGGCTGCTGGGATTCAGAGATGACTTAGCCAGACAGACTTTCTCAGCAGGGCAAAAAGGGGAACTTCAGTTGTTTATATGACAAGGACTTGAAAAAAATTTGAAGGAATGTATTGCAAGAACAGGGTAATAACTGTATTGAAAGGCAAGAACAGAAGGAGAAGCCCTGAAGATTCAGAGAAATCTCAAGTAACAGATAATAAAAAATACCTGGTTTTAACATTTTTATAACTTGAAATCATTTTTTTACTTCAGAAAATCCTGTAACTGATTTCCGTATTGTTCATAGTGAGTAATCCCTGACAAAATCCAAGCTTGCAAAGTTACCTTGAAATGTCATGGTAACTTAGTTCTGTAAGCTGTTAGATGTGTGGGGGGGGGACACACACTAAAAATTACATATGTAGTTGTGTAGGGTTACATCCTGACTCTTAGAAGAGAATGTTTATCTTTGATGATGATTTTGTGACTAGAAAAGAAAATGAGTGCCTAAATTTGAGATCCTGTCTAAATCAGAAAATAATCACCTGTGGCTAAGAAAATGTGGCAGTTCGTGATATCTGTGTCAAGTATTGGATTTATTGCCTACTTCCTTCATCTTCATTCATTGACATTTTCTCTTGGGCCCCAATCTGTAATGTTTGTGTACTTACGTAGCTTTAGTGAACCCAAGAATGTGTGTAGGTAAAATTTGCAGATTAGGGACTTGGTACTTTAAGCTCTGCAGGTAATGATTGCATGTTGTCAGTGTTACTACAGCTGCTGAATTACTTGTGCTATAATTATGCATAGTGTTAATACATGGGATTTATTATACTGTAAGAAAAGCTGTACCTTGTACAGTTACACTGTTATGGATTTTTAAGTTTGAACTAAGCATAGATACTTCATTATCTAGTCAATACAGGCTGTCAGCTTTGGGTTTTCTGTGTGCTTAGGCTGAATTCATGGCGTATTAGCCTGCACAATGGTTAATAGTAACATTAGTTCTGAAGAGATGCATGTCCTTTCAATAGTGAATTTGCTCAGTAGCAACACTGAGCAATTCCCCCTCATCTTATTCAAAGCTCCGCTTGCTCCGTCCAGCCAGGAAAGTGTTTATTGTGTTGATTTTTCCAATGCTGGAGATAAGTTTTCATTTCTTGGCTTAAGCACATAGGTGCTATTCTGGCTTATGTAGAACCTGAATTGTTGGCAATTGCTGGATGTTGGAGGAACATTAGGAGTAGTAGTGTGTGCTTGCTCTGTCGTTGTACCGTTATACCACTTTTATTCTAAGTATCCATTCCTGTCTGTGACTGTGGCTTAGGAAGGTGGAATTTTTATCTGTGTACAGAGGATCCTAATTTCATTATGCATTCAGAAAACCCCTGTTGTGCATAATTTTTTCATCTGTCAAACTTCAGATAAACTCTATGCCCTTCTTACGATCAGAGTGGTAGATCTACTTGCTAATGATGTAGCTATGGGAGATGACAGTGCTGATGTCTGTGGACTGGGGTAGGAAGAGAGGTACCTTGTGGAGTGAGAAACAAGGGCGATTTGGGGTTCTTTATCCAGCAGCCAGAAGTTGGAACAGTCTAACCCAACTGCAGCTCTGTACCCTAAACAGACTGGGGGCGAAGTCCCTGGAGAAATCAGTGTGAGCCTAAATTTGGTGGTCTCACTTCCCTCTCCCTCTCTCTGATTCTCTGGTCTCTGACACTAGTTTTCAATTGGTAAGCTCACTCAATTTGCTTAACCAAGAGAAAAAGTTAGCTTTTTTTTTTTTCCTTTGTTACTGTTTAAATTTCCTGCTGTTTTGGTGAAGCGAATTGCCATAGAGAGATCATTGAGGATTAGTGCTGGCAGAGATTATGCTGGGGCCAGGGAGGGGAGTACCTCTGCTTACCAGTGGTCAGCTCTTCAACTATCTTGAACTATCTTGTGTTGTTTCACTCTTCAGCTTAGGGAGCTGAAGTGGGGGAGAGAAAGTGAGTAAAAGAAGATGGATGAGGAAGTAAATCATAACAGTATGGAAAGGACCTTTTTCTTCTCGTTCTGCCTTAAGATTCTGTCAAGCCCTTTGAGCTCTTCTGGGTTTAGTCTCCAGCTTTAAAGTTATAAAACTATGGCTTTCACAGAGAAAGCACAAATTCTGAAATGGTTTGTTAAGTTATGGGAACGTTAAATATGTAAAGGATTTTAAAAGGGCACCAGCCATAGCCAGGAGCTGACCTCTTGTCTGTAAAACATTTATGGGTTAGTTTTGTTCTTCAGTGTTAAAAAGTCTTTAACTTGATTTCTAGAGGCAGGAAGTGCCTCAGGACACTTCCACAAGAAGTGTCACTTTAAACTTCATTTCTTTACATTCTTTCCCTATCAGCTGACTGCTGACTGGCACTACAGACAAGATCCAGGATAACTGGATCTTATGTTTCTACTTTTTTCTAGTGGAAGGCTAGGCAAAGCTAGTCATTCTGTTCTATTTGGGTTATTTTCATCACTTGTTTCTAGGGGTGTAGACTTCTGCTTCAGGACCCAGGAAAAATAACCAAGGAAAGCAAGTGTGTTGCCAGTAGATTTAAATCAGGTATGTGGGAATCTTCACTTCTGTTGAACACTTACATGCAGTTCTGAAAGCTGAAACAAGCTAAATAAATGGAGACTTGATGTATGAGAATAAACTTATACTTCCTGTATGCAGTTGTTTGTCAGTTTTTACTTCTTTAACTTTGGGTATCCAAGGAGATGAAGGACCTGAGGATTTTTGATCAGTAGATTTATTTTTAAGGGGGGGAAACAAAAGGAAAAAACTAGTCACAGATTGGTACCATAATTATTTGCTATGTGCCTCAAATCAAAAGCTCTCATATATTTCTTTGTAGTCCATGAAACTGAAATCCATGCTAGAAGGCAGACTGGGATATGGAAACTGTAGTAAAATATATTAAAGAATGAAACTTTCTTACAGATGCTTTTTTTTTTTTTTTAACACCTGACCCAATTGCAATGCAAAAAATGGTATAATATATATATATTATATATAAATATAATAGATATTTTAGATTGTGGCTGTCTCTTTGTTCTAATATTTAAATAACTTACTCTTGACAGAAACATTGCTAATTTTTTTAAACAATCATTACTATCTTAAATTTGAGGCTTTTCTTGACAATGTAGGGTAAAAGGAAAAGACTGAAGTGTAAAAAAACTTAATGGCCAGAGGGAATACTGAATGCGATAAAAAGAACAGATCCATACTGGACTTGGAATGTTTGGATCTTTTATAGATGTCTTGATAAAACTGGATTTGGCCAGGTTTCTTTATCTGCTTCTCAAAGATTTTCCAGCATCTTGTAGGTGGTATAAGAAAGTAGTTACTGTTTTCAGAACTGATCAACCTTACAGGTGTATCATATAATAGGCAGTGGTTTGCAAATATAATTCAGAAGATGAGTCTTCTCCCATTTAGGAATTTGTGGATATTAGGTATGTAGTATAAAAGGAAGCCCTTGTTTTATGGGGCTGTGATATCTTGGTTAAACCATAAGAATGTCTTTAAGCCTTTCAGATAATATTTTTGTACATCTTTGGCACAAGAAAGTATACAGCACCATAATGTCACAAAAGTGTTTATGTCAGTCCTGTGGATGTCCATGAATTCTGGAAGCTGTTAATGCTGCATGTCAGGAAGGAGGGAGAGCCATAAGACACACACTAGCCTTACTCCCTGGAGTGAATGGGAGGTGTTTTCCTGGCAAACATAGTTTCTGAAGAATGACATCAGTATAAACTAT
>JAWMRA010000090.1:46745488-46752988 GCA_035584735.1 Pseudotriccus pelzelni | reverse complement strand
TGTCAAAAGCAGGGAGAGTTCCTACTATTGCATTATCAGTATATTCTCTGTGGAATTTTTCTCACAGTACAACTGCAGTGGTGCTTTTGTGGCAGCTTAGTTCAAAAAAGGTTCTTGTCACCCCAGTAACATTCTGTCCATCCTCAGAATTTCTAGTAGGGCACTTAAGTGTGACAAATTATGAATGAATTTGCTCTGATGCGCTACTGTGGTCCTGAAGCTCTCTACTAGACCTTTATTTATTCTCTTTTCATTTGTATAATATATTCTTTGCTTCTTGGATCTGATTATGTTATTTTGGATGTTAAATTCTCCTTAAACAACCTGATGTAGGCTGATCTGGTTCTTTTGTTTGGGGAAGGATTTTCTTTGGCATGATCTCAGGTCTACAGCAGCATTTCAGTGTTTGTTCTGGTCCTGAATTAGCTGATGAGAAATGACTCCTTTATTTTTCAGATACTGAAGGATGTTTTGGTTCAGATCTAGTTTTATGTAATCCAGTATATACCTAATGAACATAACTAATAAAGTAGAAGATGCAACAGCAAAATTGCAGTAACAAATACAGGGATTGATAATGGGATTGCAATGTTAAAATTACTGTAGGGCATCACACTACCTTAATATTTCTCTTCAAAGTTATTTACGTTACTCTTGAATCTGTACTAGTTAGCAAAAAGCACTCTACTCCCAGGTGTGGGTCCATTATTAGGATTAAAAGATGGATTCTTTTTCCTTTGAAAGACATAAAGAAAATGGTTGTAATGTAGATTATGAGACTATTGTTTTTGTCTGTAACCCCCAAACCATCATCAAGGTAAATGGAGAAAATACTCAAATAACCTCAAGACTGTGAGGCTATGGTGTAATTTGGAAATTTCACTTTTTGCTATTTTATATGAAAAATAGTATGGGAAATAATGGATTTAATGGTATGAAATGTAGTGATGAGGAAAAAAAACAAGAGGGGATCGCAGCTGGTGAACTTGAAAGTGCTGTTTTCTTCATTAACATATGATAACTTTTTTCGAAGTTACTACTAAAAATGATGTCTGTCATTATTCACCTAATAATGCAGGTGCAGTGGTCTTATTTAGTAAGGAATGGGGAAGAGGAAAGACCATGTTACTGTAACAGCCAGTGCAGTTCAGTTGACCTGCAAAACTATTAGAAGTGGGATGATGTTAAGAAAGTCTGGCAGTTGTCGTCTTTACAGACATTTAATATTTTGAGATATATAGCTTTCTTCTCTGAACTACCATCTTCATCAGCGTTGGTGCAGATCCACAAGGCAGCTTTCTGTTTCTGTTAGGCATTTGAAATGACATACCAGTACAAAGATTTTTTGAGATATTCTATGTAGATAAGTCCACAAATAATCTTTAAACTAATCTTTAAATTTAAACTAGTCTCATAAGAATCTTTAGACATTATAGTTGAATTCAGCATTTCCTCCATGTAGTTTTTTTGCAGTGGTTAAGAGCCTTTTTTTATAAAACTGTGTATTATCTTACCCCTGCTGCAGTTTTCAGACAGGAGGCTGTTATCAGTGATCTGACTTTTTGTGTAATAGAACCAGATTAACACAGTAACTTGGTTTAATTGCAGGTTGGCAAAAGAAAAAGTTATGTATGAAAAAGAAGCAAAACAGCAAGAAGAAAAGATTGAAAAAATGAAAGCTGAAGCATGTGATGATTATGGAATTAAGAAGCAGGTAACTATCCTAGAACTTGTTTTATGAAATCCTTCTTTGTTTTCATTTAATCCTTAAATAGAAGAATCTCCTGTCCCTTTTCTCAGACTCCTGTTGTATAAATACTGGACTAAAATCTTGTCAATTACAAAAGTCATAATAAGCAGCTGTAGAAACTTCCTTAAACTGTTAAATTATAAGGAGACTGCATATGGATGGATTATTACTTAGCACTTTGTGTGAGGATGGCTGTCATGGGCAAACGGCGTGTCTGAGGCCATCATGAACTCTTTCTCAGAAATACCAAGAACCCCTGGTAAATTCATGGTCTGGATGCCTGTAAGTAAACCAAGTGCTTGTTGGTAAGTGCAAATGTTACAGAGAAGTGAGAATGCTTGACAGTTAATATGAAGATGAAACATTTCAACTCTTGAGGATACTAGTATCCTTTTGGTAAATTCCCAGGCATCAAAAAAAAGGGAGCAGTGGGTATGCAGCTACTCCCCAAGAGCTGCTGGAGTTTGTAGTGAAGTCACTGACTAGGAAGGGACATGCTGTATTTTCATCTGCTTAAGAATATGATTTAATGTTACTATTACAGCATGACTACATTTTTTCTTGGAAGGTAGTGGTTGTTCACAAGGATAGTAGTTGCAGCCAGTTGGTACATACTCTTTTGGAAGAAGTGTCACATTTCCTTCTCACTTGAAGGCAGCTAGAATTTTGGAGATTTGTGTTTACCCTTTACAGAAGTGTGAAATGTCCGTGTTTCGCTGTGGTCTTTATATTCTTTCAACTAATTATATTACTTTTTAACTATGTTTTTTTCCCCCAAATGTTTCCCAGATGTTATCTCTCAAATCTTCTCAGAAACTAAAACTGTAAATTAAAGTTAATTTCACTTTTTTAACAGTCTGGTGGGCTTGTGTTCTAAAACATAACCTATTGGTGTCCTATGTTCATTTTTAAACCGTGGAAGAACTGGTTAAGCAAAACTCAAATATAAAATTAACAAAAGATAGAAGGCATTTTTAGAGGAAGCTAAACCAACTTTTTTTAGTAAGATCAATTTTCAGTTCATGTGTCTATGTCCTGCCTTGCTTTCATTATGCATTCTTTATTATACAAATAAAGAATTTATATACAAGAAGAGAATTTTATTTCATAGAGCAGAGCTGTCTTCTGCCTCACCACAGACTGAGACTTGAAGATCCTACAGAACAGTAGCCTTTCAGAGGATCTGCTGGTGCTAACAAGAACTAATGAATGCAATTCCCATTTTTAGTGTCGCCCATTCATCAGCTTATTTGACTGCACCATGGTATTTCCGCAGTGACCTGCAAGATATCATCAAAGTCAAAAACAGCGTTGGCTGTGAACTTCTGCTGGAATTAAATGTTCCATAGTACTTGAAGGTATTCTCAGAGAACAATGACAAAAGCCTTCACAGAAAACAGTATTCATTCATTCAGAAATTGCCTGATCCACTTTGAAAGCAAGCAGTTCCTCCAGTGACATCATCACTTCCTATTTGTCTGGAATATAGCAATATTTTAGATTATTAAAAATGTGGAGGCTCAGAAAGAATGTGCACACTTTTCCTAGGATCAAATCCGTTATTCTAAAAAAAGTTATATAGTACTAGGAGTTTGCTCAGAACCATGTTTTGGATAAAGTTAAGAGTTTGAGATTTTTTTCAGGAAAAATACCCGCAGTTATACAATTTAGGAATTGCTTTTAGTTAATTTCTAATCTGAATAACTCTTAAAATACAGTTGTAGTCTTTGGTAATAAAAAGTAACATTTTGGGAATGGGAACAAATTCAGTCATTTGAGACTACAAGAATAGTTTTAACTATTACTGTAGCTGAAGCATTAGCTAAATGATAGAGGTATATATATATAAAAATAAATATACACACAAAGGAATTAAGAGTTCATGGAGAGATGCTTAAAAAGCTTAAAAGCATTACGTTCAGTTTTCTAGTTACAACTGACAAGTAGAACAAATGCTTTCACAGTACAGAAGTGAATATGGAAAATTTTGCTTGAAAGTGGATAAATGCTATTCCTACAGCACCTGTAGTCTTCAGGGTATATCTGGTCCGTAATGAGGGATCAGTCACTTTGTTGAACAATGGGGTTTGACGTATTATTTTTCTTCTAACTCCTTGTGCAGTGAGGCAACTTGTGGTTCCTGTGGACTCAAGTGTTCTCTAGCTGAGGCAGTGTCCAGCAGGGTTGGTTCGCAGTTGTTACATGTTGGCCTTCACCTGCACTGTCCAGAAAGACTTGCTTAATGAGGAGCAGATGTAATATCAGAAAAACAAAAAGAACAGTTTTCTTTCAGTGCTGGTAGATGCTGACCAAGCTTATCATTTCAAGATTCCATTGTGAGGTGGACTTTGTTATGGTAAAAAAATATTAAAATACTTTTGATTTATTCCACCAAGTGTAAATTCTGCTTATGGTTTGTGCACAGTCATGAACTCTTGACTGGCAGCAGCAAGTACTGCAGTTCTGCCTCCCTGTGGATTTTTTCATAACGAAGCCTTAGTTTCTACACAGTTGTAACAACTCTCAATATATGAAGACTTTAAACAGAACTTCATATTACGTTAACAGAAATTTTTCACACAGTATCATTCGAGTGCAGACTAACAATAGGAACAGTAGCCTTGTATATTGATGTGGTTGTTGACGGGTCTTGTATATAAATAAACATCCTTTCCCAGCTCATGCTTTTATCTTGAGACTTGTGAATGTGGGAAAAGTATGAGGTATCCTCAGTGTTTCCTCTCTGTGGGATTGCAGATATACTCTGGTAGTTTTGTTATTGTCAGCATCTTTACTGATAAGAGATAAATTTTCTCTTTTTTGGAAGGTATTCTACTGTTCCAAATTACTTCCTGAGTAATGCCATTTCTAGATGAATTAAAAATCCTGTGGACTTCACACAGAATTCAGTTACGTGCCTAAAAGCATATAAGAATATATATGTCTTGCTAATACGTAATTTTTTCAAGTATTAGTGAAAACTGCAATGTTTCTTGCTTTGTTTAGTGAAAGAGTATCTTGTGAAACAGCAAAGTTTCATTCTCACTCATTGAGTAAGATTAGATCAAATGTACATTTTCACATCAGTCTCATTATTTTCGTCATTATTTCCCCCCCTAAGAATACATGATCTTTGCTTAATAATATGAACTCTAGCTCTAGGTGCTTTTAGGTCTCTATCCTTCTATCAGATGTGGCTGTAATTTGTCAATAAATTCCAAGTGTTTTAGAGACTTTCTGTTGGAAAGTAGTTTAAACCAGTAATACTTGTCTTAGCAAACAATTATCTGCATGTCTCTTTTCCTCTTAACCATCCTTTATTTACCATCTTTGAGTAGATCCATACTGTTAGGGTTATCTGTGCAGCAATCAGTGGACAAGTGATTATGTGACAGTATTTAAAAGCCAGGATATATATTCATGTGTGTGTATATAATTGGTACATGTATGAGTCATTTACGTTTATTGTGGTTATTAGCCTATCTCTCCTGTTTAGACCATCACTCCTGTCATGTGAAACAATATTGCCTCTATATCCTGTGACCCAGTAGTTTATCAGGCTGTCCTTCTAAGAACAAGGAAGGACAGAAAGCCCTATTGAGGTTTTCTTGTTTCCAAAATATTTGTGGATCTGCATATCTCTAAATCTCTTGGTTAGATATGGGTCACCTGGGAGAAAAAACCAAATCTACAAACTTTGCTTCTCTCTTTTTGAAGCTGATAAAACTGGTATCCTCACTAATACGATGCACGTCAGGCTGAGCAAAATTGCATCCTGCTACAGGTACCAGTACTCATATGAAGTAACACTTACTGTATTCTTGAATTATCAAAAATTTCTTTCCGTCCAAGTGCTTGGGTGATCCAAAAAGTAGAGAACCTGCCTGATCTAAGCAGCTCTGTTATGTCTGTCAAAAGTTAAAATAATAGCATTCAGCTTTCATTGTGGAATGTGCTAAAAATACAAGTTGCTAATGTTTAAAGCCTGATCATTTTACCCACTCAGTTGTTTCTCACAGGTTTGGCTTATTTTGAATGTGTAAATTGTCTGATTTTACTTATGATGCCCTTCCTACTAAGCAAATGGTAGGTGAATCTGTGTGTTTGCACCTGTTCTGTCTTATCTGTCACTGCAGTCTGAAATTTATTGAAAACGGATTGAAGGCTACGCAGTAGTGCATTAAGCACATACTTCTTTTGACATCTGATCTAATTTACAATTTCCAGTCATGTTTCGTAGATAGGCTATATACAACCCAACAGTTAAAGAGCTCCATCACAGCTGAGGAAACTGCTTTATTTTGAAATACGCCAGACATCTGTTCCTTTAGTAGAAATAGCTTCAGTCTTGAAAGACAACTGACTAGAAACATGGTGGGTTGAAGAACTGGCTTTTTCAGTACACCTGAAGGAAAGGGGATGTCATCCTCACCATAGCCACAAGAGCTCTTTTGGTCCTATATGCACTTACTGGCACCAAGTTCAATTAGTTTCTCTCTGTACACATACTGGTGCTTTGTTTCTTTACACTGTATTTACATGCACTTCAGTTACTCCAGATTTTTAATAATTCTGTTTGGCATTGTAATTTACAAAAACTTAGCAGATATTTATGGTTCTTTCCACAGATCAACTTCATGTTATAACTTCCATTGTAACATACTGTCCTGATTTCAGCTGGGACAGAATTCATTTTCTTCCTTGTAGCTGGTACAGTGCTGTTTTTTTAGTATGAAAACAAATGTTGATAACACACTGATGTTTTAGTTATTGCTAAGTAGCATTTACCCAAGGGCTTCTTGCTATCTTGTGCTCTGCCAGTGAGCAGGTCCACAAAAGGCCATTGAGGGACCATAGTCAGAACAGGTGGCCCAGACTGGCCACCAGGATATTCCATATTATAGAATATAGACATACAGAATGTCATGCTCAGTATATAAAACTGGGGGAGCTGGCTGGGAGATGCCAATTACTGCTTGGGGATGGAATGAGTATTAGTTAGCAGCTGGTAAGCAGTTGCACTGAGCAACACTTGTTCCTCTCAGGTTTTGTTACCCTCTTTCCCTCTCACTATTATCAATACATTTTGTTTCAGTTATTAAATTATTCTTATCTCAGCCCATAAGGTTTACTTTTTTTTCTGATTCTCCTCCCCACCAGGGCAAGGGCAAGTGAGAGGCTGCCAGGTACTTAGCTGCTGGCTGGGTTTAAACCACAGCCCTTGGTAGCTGGAGTTTGAGTCACCAGGTGCTGGTCACTGGAACTGGACTACCTGCAGTGCATGTCACAAGGGCAGAAGTGGCTGCAGTGCCTGTCATTGTAGCTTGAGTGGCTACAATTGGTGCCTTAGAGTTCAGTCAGAAAGTCTGACAGAATTTTGATAGAATGTGAAGAGCAAACACTTCAGAAATAATTATTTGAGCTTTTGACTTTGCTTTATTATGTACCTTTGTAGTGGAATTATCAGCATTACGTGAAAAATGTGGTTTATGCGGAGGTTAAATAATACTCGTTCCACATAATTCCTGTTCTAGTCTTCAAGTGAATATAGTTCCAGGATTTATCATCATTCTGATTTTTATTTATCATTGCATAACTGCAGGAAAATGTAAATAAAATTCAGGTACCCTTCTGGATCTCAGTCAGATGCTGTTTTGAACAGAATAACTGGGGTAGATTTGTTCATTTCTCAGAGCAGGCAGAACTTCAGCTTACAAATTCTTAGATCCATATGCCTTCCCAGATGGCTT
>JAWMRA010000090.1:46727043-46740200 GCA_035584735.1 Pseudotriccus pelzelni | reverse complement strand
TAGCCAGTAATAGGACCGTTCATGAGAATCCAAAAGCTGCAGAGTAAACACCATTTGGCCTCTGAAGCAGTAAACACCAGGAAGAGAAGCAGCGGAGGAGTTACCTTCCCCACACCAAAACAACGCAGCAACACCGCTGCCTCAACAGCAGCGACAGCGACAATTACCGTGCCTTCCAGCAGAGGTTACATCGGCAGAACTACCAGGCTCTCCAGAAAAAGCTTCATAACTTACAGTCCCGGTACCTTTGTCCCGGGGGCACCGTTTCCAAAGCAGCGCGTTCTCGCAGAGCCACCAAATGCCCCGTGCAGGGAGCCCGGCCCACGGATCCCCGACAGTCCCCAGTGACACCGCCAGGAGAGGCGTCCGGTGCCACCGCCACCCCTGCGGCCCGGGCCCGACCCTCGGCACCGCTCCCTGTCACATCCACACGGGACCCCCACGCGATACTCACGCCAAGCCTGGGCGGAGGCACGCGGGGCGGGCCCGCGACCAGAAGCGAGAGGGGCCAGCCAGCAGCGGAGACCAGCTCCTGCGGCTGAGCGCCGCCCCGGCCCCCGGGTGCAGGGACGCCACAGGGGCCGCCCAGGACGTGGCGGAAGGGCCCGCGGTGCGGCAGGAAAGGACGGGAAGGGAAGAGAACGGAAGCGAAGAGAAGGGCGGGGAAGAGAAGGAAGCGCCCCTTCCGCCCGGCCCCGCGCCACGCCCCCGCCGCTCACGGGCGCGCGCCCCCTAGGGTCCTGGGCGGGCGGAGAGCGGCGCGCATGCGCGGGGCGAGCGGGCGAGGACAGGGCGCGCTTTTTCCGCCCTCAGGGGCGGCGGAGGAGCGACGGCGGCACTGGGCACGGCCGCGGCTGGTTTGCTTTCTACGGTAGCTGGCCGACTGTAATTCAGCTGCTGTTCAGGAGCCTGTCAAAAGTATAGTATCTGGCTTAGATACTATAAGTACCTACATACTATACTTATACTGTATCTGTATAGTATACTTACATACAATCGGTTAGGATTGTAGGTGTGCTAGGATAAACCCGAGGTCACGAACGGGCTGAAATGCCTGCACCCTGAGGAGTGAAAAGTTCAGAAGACAGAAGCAGAATCACGGAATCATCAAGGCTGGAATAGACTTCGAAATTCATTCAGCCCAGCCACCCACCAGCGCTGTCTCTGTAACCACTAAGCCATTACCCAGCACCAGAACCAATCGCCCCCTGAACATCTCCATGGATGGTGTCTCCACGACATCCCTGGGCAACCTATTCCAATGCCTGACCACCCTAACAGTGAAAAAAATTTTCTCAGACCTAGTCTGAATCTCCTCTGTCTCAGCTCAAGGCTATTTCCTCTTCTCACTGCAGGCAGAGACCTGTCCCCACCTCACAACAACCTCCCTTTCATGTGGTTGTAGATGGTGATGAGGTCCCCGCTGAGCCTTCTCTTCTTGAGACTAAACAAACCGACCTCCCTCAGCCATTCCCCACCAGATACATTTTCCAGACCTTTCACAAGCCTTATTGCCCTTCTCTGGATATGCTCCAGCACCATGAAGTCCTTTTTGAACATGATTCCTTCTTGAGAAGGACGATTACTGGAACTGGGCTCATGGGCTCTTGCCATGAGCAGGTAATGAAACAGTGAGCTAGTACACACCTGTGCACACACTGTTGAAGCTCTCTCATTTGAAAGGGAAGGAGGAAGTTGAGGTCTTGCTCAGTTTTGAGTTTTTTGTTTGAAGACTTGCTCAGCTGACAGCAGGCAACAGCTGAAGTTGTCATTCTTTAAGACTGGCTAGTCACAGATTTACTGGATAAGAAAGAGACAAAACACTGGCGCCCAATGTAGTGGGGCTACAAATGGACTGCGAAGGGAAGGTTCGGGCTGCAAAAGGACTTAATAACCTTGGCTGTGGCATGGGATCTTTGCATAAAGGTCAGCCCATGGCTATGGTTAACATTACATTTATGAGAGACAAATCCTGGGGTCATACATGGAATAAGGCTGCAAGGCAAAGTTCAGCCACAAAGAAATTTCCCTGTGAATTTTTAATTTTGGTCATTTTGACTATTTATTAGCCAAAGCAGGCGTCAGGGGTTAAGGCTAGTTTTATAGTTCAGAGAGAGACAAAATCTATAGGTCTAGGTGACATGGCACTGCAGATAAGCTTCCATGAGAGAGTTTGGACTGCAGGAAGTATGTTCTGGGCAATTTCAGAGTTAGAAGAGAGACAGTTCCTGGGGTTCGAGTTGTGGTGGGTCTGCAGAGGGACTGCCTAGGAATGGTTCTGCAGAAGAATTACTCTCAAAGACTTGAATGAGGGCCATGTTTAGGTTTGCCTGGGGTTAAGGCCTTGGGCACTTTTAGGGCAAGGAAAGGTCAGTTCCTAAGGGTTTAGCTGAAGTAAGGCTGCTGAGAGAAGATCTGGGCTGCAGAAGGAATTATTTGGGAACTTTTTTGTCTGAGCCACATTTCAGTCTGTCTAGTGTTAAGGGTCTTCTAGCGCTAAGGTTCAAAGAGAGACAAAGCCTAGAGATCTACGTGCAGCAGGGCAGCAGGCAGGGTGCTGGGGGAAGGTGTGGGCTGCCAGATCAGTTCTGTCCTGGAACTTTTCATCTTTGCCACAGGTTTTCCATGCTTAAGGTCTACCTTAAAGGATACCTGGCCAGGGTTAGGATTAGAAGAGAGACAAAGCTGAAGGGTTCTGTTGGGGCGGGGCAAGGGGGGCTGAAAAAGGGCTTCTGATGGCAGATTTGGGCATCACATAGAACTCCCCTTAGAGATTTTCCATCTTGGGTGTGGTTTGGGGTCTTTGGCTATGCTCAGCCCACAGTTAACATAGGGATAACAGATACGGTTTATAAAGGATACAACTTCCTGGTGTCAGTTGGGGTTGGGGGTGATAAGAATTTGAACTGGGACACGTTAGGATGAAAGAAGAGTTATGCCCTGTGGAGTTCAAGAGTGTAAGTTAAGTTTAAGATAGTTTAAACAGAGAACCAGTAGAAAAATAAATCTTTAGCGTCCTGAGAATCCTACCAATGCCCTGTTAAGTAGAACTTGGATTTTGGTCTGAGTGCTGGCTTTGTCTGGTGTAGAGTTAGTTTTCTTCACAGTGGCTTGTATGGGACTATGTTTTGGATTTGTGCTGAAAACAATGTTGATAATATAAAGATGTTTTTGTTATTGCTGAGCAGCACTTACAGCAGAGTCAAGGCCTTTTCTGCTTTCCTTACTGCCGTGCTCATGAGGAGGCTGCAGGTGCATGGGAGGCTGGGAGAAGACAGCTGGGACAAGTGACCCGAACTGACAAAAGGGATATTCCAAATCATATGACAGCATGCTCAGTACATAAAGCTGGGGGAAGAAGAGAGAAGCCAGGGGCATTTGGAGTTATGGTGTTTGTCTTCCTGAATAACTGTTACTCATGATGGAGCCCTGCTCTCCTGGAGATGGCTGAATACCTGCCTGCCCATAGGAAGCAGTGAATTAATTCCTTGTTTTTGCTTTGCTTGCATGCACAGCTTTTGCTTTCCCTATTAAACTGTCTGTATCTCAACCCATATGTTTTGTAGATTTTGCCCTTCTGATTCTTTCCCAGATCCTGCTGGTGAGGAAGTGAGCAAGTGGCTTTGTTGCCAGCTGGGGTTAAACCATGACAATCTGGAACTCAGCTCTCTTTCTATGCTATTTGTTTGAAACCAAAGGAATAATTCCTGCTCAAGGCAGAAACTTCACGTCTTAACTGTTAAAAGTAAGTGAAATCACTCCTTATAGCTGGAGTTTCCCATCCAGCCCATTCAAATAGTGTTCTCTAGACCATTTGACCATTCTTCTCACCATAATCAATTAACCAACCATTAACCAATAACATGTCACTCTTCTAGGATTCTCACATTTGCCATGGGGCCAACAATAAATATAACCTAAAGCAGTCAATATACCTCATAGCAGACAGTGTTTACAGCACTGTATTAAGCATCAACATTTTTTATACAGCAAAATGGAAAAAAAAGAAAAAGAAAAAAGGAAAAAGGAAAAAGAAGATTTAGGAATGCCTTTACCCAATTAAAGTAACTTGTGTTACTATGTTTTTTACTGGTCTCCTCCTTCCCTGCTCCTTGGCATAAGACATCCTTGTACTTTGTGATTGTATCAATTTACATTACTAAATATCTTTTTTTTTTTTCTGGCTCAAACTGCTCAGTCTTAAGGATTTTTTCCCCCATGTCTTGCCTGCATTGACTTGTCAACATAGCTACACTTTTCAGTGAGGCACCTGAAATAACCTGACGTTTTACAAATTGCCAGCAGTCTTCTGAGACAAATCTCTGTGCTTTGATGTGCTGAGAGCTGCTCTATTTTTCAGTATCTGCTGTCTTACTTCCTGATCCTGACTGTGATCCCAGCCAGTTTACAGATCCTCTTCTGTCAGAAAAGACGTACAAAGCCTTACTTTTGGATTTAGTCAGGAATCAGGCTGCTGGACAAGAGACACTTAATTGAACAACTGTACAACATGGAATTTGAGAATTTGCACCAGTAACTCCAACAGATTTCGCCAAACAGAATAGCATTAGGACTGGTGTAAAACTCCAGCCCCGGGAGCTGCTGGCTCATGGGATTGGTTAAGAGCTTTACTTTAGTATATAGATATAGGGTTCTTTAATACCTCAAGATAGCATCAAGAGAATAAGCCACTGGCTTATTTCCAAGGAATTACTTTATTAATTTAGGGGAGTAAATAAGGGGACTTGGCCGGAGTTCAAAAGGACATCACACAAACTAGACAAAATGTTCCACCACAATACTGACGCAGCATATACTATTAATCCAACAACACTGAAGTCAAGGTCCAATAAACGAACAACACTTAAATCAAGACCCAATCCCTCCACCTCCAAACCACCCTAAGCATCAGGAAAGGAGCAGAGAAGGAGGAACAGAGGGATCAAGAAGAGAGGAGAAAGAGGGAGAGACAGATTTTAGAGCTACCACAGAAGCCTTGTAGAAGAGCAGCTCTCACAAGTCCAAGCGGCAGTGCTGCAATACGAGGCGGACACATGCCCCTGGTTTTATTTGCTCTGATCTCTATGGCCAACCCCTGAACTGCTCTGGGGTTCCAGGTCAGGATGAGAAACAGTGTTCTCACTGCCCCTGCCGGTCTGAGGCTGGATTAGGGACTCCAGGAGGTGTGGTGTGCTCTAGTTTTCCTGGGTTGTTTGACTGGCAACTACACTGGGGCTGTCCATGTGTGCTCCAGGGGCTGCCACGAGGAATACGATGCCACCCCACCTCCATTAAGTTCTACCCATCCCTTCCCCCTAAACATACACACTCCCCACAAGTGGGTTCTGACCCAACATTCATTGATCTGGTGTCTAACATCCCACCCCATTGCTGACCAGGACCAGGTTTAATCATCTCTTATTCTTGCGGTGGAAGCTGGCGGACAGAGGGAGAAAGAAGAGAGGAGAAAGAGGAAAGTATACACGAAAACCACATCAATAACCATATCAAACCTTATCAATAACCATAAACTAGGAGTTCTATCAATACAGAGACTCCAATCTGTGCAAATTACTCTCTCACACCTTCACTGGGACAGGTGGCTGGAGTGTGCAAAGCAGATTACGTGTCTCAGCTGACAAACTGCAGTCAGCCTGGCAGTAACTCTTCACTTGCAGCCACTGAATGGAGTGTGGAGAATAAATGCTAATCTGAAGGGGAGTTGTAGGGAGATGCTGAGTCTGCCAGGTAAAGCAGAATTTAAAATAAAAATTACTGTTCTTCAGAAGAAAGAATACACCCTTCTAGAAAAGTAGTCCACAGAAAAATGATGTGCAGTTGCTGAGTACCGCAAGAAATGTAGGTCTGTATGAAAGCTAAACAGAGTTGTGACCTATAGTGGCTGAAGGAAAGCAGCACTGTAATACGGCTTAAGTTGCCAGTCAGAGTTAAAGGCACATGGGACTGAGTACCTACTACACAATCTCTGGGGAAAAGTTTCTTGGTGCAGCAGTTTCCAGGGTAGAATGGTTTCTCACGCTCACCTAATACTTCTCTGTCCAAGCAATTTTCTAGCTTCCTACAATTGCATAAGGGGATGATGATCCTCTTCCCTATTACTCCAAAAGACAGTCATGTTCTGTGGAACGGAAAATATCCATCCTCACTGTATGTTCATACCTGAAAGTACTTTCTTGTCTCCAGATGCCTCTGGAAGTGTCTGAGAGGACAGCAGCATGTTTTCAGACTCCAGCATCCTTTAAGAGAAGGGAAGAGCTAACTGTACAGAGCTATTCTGGGTTAAATCCACATAAAGGATAAACCACACAGAGTTGCTCTGTTTCTTTATAATAACATCCTGTTTTGGCAACCCACCATCTACATCTCAGGTGCAACCTTTCAACTGTGCTGCAGTCAGTCTCCTACACTGTAACACTCAGGGGTGTGCAGGAGAGAATTCAAGTCCTTGGTCTAACTCAAGCAAGCTGAGAGGTTCAGATCAAGGAAAATTCCAAATAACTGGGCAATTTCCTAATAGACTGACGCCTTCAGAATTACCACATTAGTACAACAGGTAGCTGCACAGCCTCTTAAGACTGGGCCATTACCAAGAATTTACAACTAAAAGTGAACAGTCTGATCACCCCAAAAGGTACAGTTCTGTTCAACTGACAAAAGAAGTGAAAGTGTGTGTATTTAATATGTGGGTGATAAAAGGGTGTTCAATATCTTCAAGGACAATATTAGAAATCAAAAGCTTTCTGAGCCACCAGAGAAAGTTTAAAAAACTGCATTCAGCAAGGACATATTTAAATAAGGGAAAAAAGCAAGACTATACATGGTAGCAGCAATTTTCTACAACACAAGCACAAGAAAAAGTAAAAGCTGGACATTTCTGAAAGAAGCATAAGAATTTTAGTGAGTTGTATGCATTAACTTAGCTCACAAGACATGGGCAACAACCTTAACACTCCCCTTTATATTAGAAGTCTTCATCTAGAAACATTATCACTGCTAGAAGCTACAACTAAAGGGATGAACAAATAAGAAAGATTCAGAGGAAAATACTGAAAACTAAAAAGACTGAAAAATGGTTTCTGCAAAAGTAGGAACAAATCTAGATGTTTTAGCCTAGAAAAAATACTATGGGTGGCAACGGTAATAGTCTTCAAGCATATACAAGGTTATGGAGAAAAGTAATAAAGTTTTGCTTGGCAGAAAGAATAAGATGCAATAAGCTTCAGTTACAATGGAGGGGGGAAGCTGGAAGCGTTCTTCCATCAGGAAACAACCAAGACAAATGAAATTCTATTGACTGGCCAGGAACTCTGCCAGAGACGCCTTCCTAGAGATCTTGACTGGGCAGCTCTGTCACACTGATACAGGGACAGCTGATCCTGCCTCATACATTAGGGAAAGCATCAAAAGGTGGACAAGCATCCACCCTTCTCTCAGTGGCACTTACCCCTCATTCAAAAATACAAAAGATTTGTGACACAGCTGAACTACTCTGAGTACAGCATAGAGGTGATCCCCAGAGCACCCTCAAAGGAGAGATTTCATTCAGTAATACAAACCAGACCTTTCAGATCTTGACTGCGTGTTACAACACAGGATTCAAAGAAGCTGAAAATAGTTCTCCTTAATTAAAGGACAAGATGACAATCCAGATGAAGTAATTTTGTCTGGCTCTCCCCTTAATATTCGCATTTCTGAACGCTCACCACTAAAATGCAATGTCAAATACCTTAAATTCCCACTTGTTTTATGTGGGAATAAGTTATAACCCACTTATGTTAACTTTGTGCAAAAGTGACTTGCTCAGGGCAAAGATAAGAGGCCTGAAGTTTGAACTGAACTGAAATCAGAAGGATGGAACTTGCAAAGCAAGAAGTGAACTGTGTGGCCTGCTGGAAGCAACTACAGGGAAAGCAGCAAATTTTGTGTAAAGTCTCACCTTCACACAGACTCAGAGCAGGACTATAAACTTGAGAGAAAGGAGAAGAAAGCATGTAATTTATAGCCTAACTGTCTTAACAGCCCTTCTCCCATCAGATCTCTAAGGAGTACCCGCTCTTTACATGGACAACATCAACAGAAAACACAACAGAGAACTGGGTTCTTTTCCATGTCCAATCTTGGCTATGCTCTCTTCTTAGATGTAACAGAGGTCTCATGATAAATCCAAATCATGGGCTTAAGACATTGAAGGAGATAGTGAAAGGGATATGAAATTGTATTTAGAAAACAGGTGGAAAGTGGCAAATTCAACTACAGTGAAAAAATCAGCTCTTGAACTTCACAGGTTATTTGCTAGCACATCCAGGATCCAACATTTCACGGCAAACATCACCAATGTCCAAAATCTAGAATCCCTCAACATAAACATCACTTTTAACAGGAAGAAGAAAAACTTTGTTACAACAGTTTTGTTTTCTTATTGTTCTGAAGTTACTGTAGATGTTACATTTAGATGCAAAGAAACTCAATTTCCTCAATTTACATTAGATGCAAAGAGCCTCAATTAATAAGGTTAACAGAGGCTGAACAGGTTGAAAATGGAAAAAATAAGCACATTATTTATGTATCAATTACGACTTGCTCTCCATTTCAACAAAAGGAAATAAAATTTTCTCATCTTTCCTAACAATCCAGAGGCCTCCTCCTGCCCCTGCATAATTAGCGGCAAATTTCACCACAGCTCTCCATAAGTAATCAAAAAGGCTATCTAATTAAAAAAGTAATTAGTTTACACAGATAGATGTGAGTGGGCAGAGTAGTTTATGGAAATAAAATGAAATTCCTCTGGATGCTTTTAGTGACTTGGCTTTCTGCTCTTTTACAGCTTCTACACATTTCCAAGGGAGCAGGTTAAAAATAAGTAAAAAAACCCTTCATTTGTAAATTAAGAGAATATCTTTCAAAGCCAATAGATCAGATCTGTCAATTTTATAACTTGTCCTCTTTTTTCAACACAGAAGATAAACTTCATATTTTTGTATAAAAATCAATGCCTCCATAAAAGAACTAATGCGTTATGTTTCATTTTCTCGGGTCATTTACACAATACCCACCCCAATGTCAGGCACCAAACTGAACCTGGAAAAGGGAGGTTTGAGCACTTTCACCAAGCACAGCACAGGATTTTTAAGAAGCCAGAACAGCTCCTGACACCAGACCTGACCAAGAGGTCTTTCCCCCAATCACCCTTCCACCAGCAGAAGCCAGGGGAAACACAGAGCAGGAATGCAGTTTTCCTCAGGGTGAAGATACACCCTCACACTCCTGCAATTTCCCCAAATGCAGGAAACTCCACTGCATCTTTGTGGTGGTAGCAGGGAGTGTATTTTCACACTCCTGAGCTGGAGAACATGTGGGGGACACAAAAGCCAGCAGCCAATACTCGAGGGAAAACAACTATAACAGTAATCCTTGAAAAGAACTAGAAAGCTTTGCCAGGGAAATTGGCGAGTTAAGAAACTTCCTCCCTCAAAAGCTTTATCATGGCCAGCGCCTACTGAGGGACCTCACTTCCATTAATAAATCAAATACTATTTGTTACCTTCAAATAAATTGCAGTAAGAACTCTAACCAGGACAAGGGAGGAACCTGCCTTTTTAACAGTGTGGGGGAAAAAAAAACAAACTCAGCTGTTGCTGTAAACTTAAGTTTTAAATTAAGAAGGTATAACTGAAACTAAAGTTTTAAAGTGACACCAGAAAATACACAACTACTTATACCTATAAAGAATTCAGATTCTTTAAACAATTTGTTTTTAAAAGATCCAGAGATAAACTCTCATTTTGTTTGCCTTTGCTATTTTTAGAGCACTACCCACTCATTCAAGGAATATTGAGTCAACTGGCAATTTCTGGCTAAGGTGGACTCATGAGAATCCACTCTGAAGACATCTGAAATTCCACATGAATCCCAGGCACAGTAGATGGAACAGGGGGGCGGTGGGGGGGGAAGGAGCTTTTGTAGTGATGACAATGAAGCAATTTTCACACCAAAGCTAACAAACCTCAGATTACTTGATCAAACCGATTTTAAATGGGTAATTATCAACATTACCTATGCAGTGTTCACCAGCTTACACAAAGTGAGCCAGTGAACCTTGTCCATTTCTGAGTATTACTGAGCTTTTACAGAGACAGCATCTAGAAAGCATTCATATTAGGTCTTCACTGTGCCAGGGACAAGAGGGCAGACCCATGTCCTCACTATTAGCCCCTTTAAAGGAGCCTAGAACTGAGCTGACATGGAAACTACTTTTCTGTCATTGAACTTCTCACTAAAAGTAGTGCTGCCAAACCAACAAGACACATCATAGAAATGAGGAGGCAAGGTAAGAACAATTAACAGTTTTGCTGAGACTGAACATTCTGTGGATAAACAGAAGATTCCAGTCCCTTCTGCACCAAACACAGCACCTTTCAGAAAGGCTGCTGTTAATTTTTAATGGCAAACTCAGTTGGAGTTAGACCAATACTCTCTATTTAGACACCCAAATATCAGACTTCACTCAAAAATTGCAACATCATCAGCTGCCTATGATTAAGAGCACTTAACATCAAAGAGATGCTACTCTTTAGGTAGAGTTCCTTCAGAAATAGACAATCCACTTTCAAGTTTACATCTGCTTCATGAAGTTCGAACAGGAAATACAGAGAATACTCTGCAGCTTTGCAAGCAGAAGGAAAACCCACACACTGGCCAGATGCTTGACAAGTCAGACCCAGACAAACTGTACTTCATCTCAGTTTACCAGGCAGAGCAGTAGACCACTACTGGGGACAGGTTACAAAGAGCACGTCAATTTCATTTTGTTGATATTCAGCAAATCAATTAGTCTCTCCAACTTTTGCATAAAATAAGCCCCAAACCGAAGTGTTTCAAGTTTGTTGTCCCAGCGGTGATGTCAGGATTATTTCAATTTAGTACTTCTGTCATCTGGTAAAAGTGAACAAGCTACACTAAACTGAAGAAGCAAAAAGAACTTGATCTTAAGTTTACACTCAAACACACAAGCTTCAGAACTTCTTGACAATTTTAAAACCAGAAGTTACTCATCCCTGGATTATGCAATATATTGTATTACAGGTAGTTAATATGGTTAACCAAGCAGAACAATTGCTCCCTAACAACAGAAAAATCACACACACTGGAAGATTAACAAGTGAAAGATAATTGCAATCTTTAGCTGTTTCTCTAAGTCTTCTGCACTGGAACTCGATGGTGGTAAATATAATTAAGATGGAGAGGAGAGGGCAGGATGAAAAGGAGTAAGACCTGAAGAGCCTATTACCAGGCTTACACTAACTCTGGATATGCAAGACTTGGACTACAGGCTGAAGACGAATCCAAGATTCAAGCCAAAGAAAGAATCACACCCTGCCTTCAAAACCCAGCAGCTCCTCAGCACATACACGATGCTAAAAATAGAAACATGGTGAGATGATCACAAAGGACAACAGACTTTGCAATCCAGGATAACGACCTTATAAAGACCTCACAAGACAAAACATTCACCCTTTCAGGTTCTTTTTGAGCTACAACTAGGTAAACATTTTTACCAATGCTTACATAGAAACCAGCCTCCTTTAAGCTCTTATTTCCACTAGGAATCTCAATAAGCAGTCCAAGCAGCCCACTACTGTTTTCAAACAATGAGCTCAAAAAGTAACACACTCATCCTGACCATATCAGGCTATTTTAGCTCTCCCTCGCTTATTTTCTTCCTGCAGAGCAGAAAGCAGGCATATCCTGAAGACAGCACAAGAGACAGCTGGGAGCCACCTGAAGTAATGAAGGCCATTTCCAAGGAGGTTTCCTCCCTCAGTATGTCACCATCTCCTAGGCTCTCTCTCCCACATCTCTCACTGCTTCATTAGCTGTAAATGATGTAGCTTATAAACTTTCTTAACATTCAGAGAGGCCAACAATGCACACAGAGGCTTGATTTACTGATTACCAGCAACCAAGTCCCACACTTTGTTCTGTCTCCCCTCCCAGACCGGACATGCCAACACATGGCTTTCTCTCTAGTACCTCATCCACAAAGTGTGGAAATGAGTAACACCATCCTTGCTACCTTTGCCTCCGATGCTGAACACCCCCACACACACACACACACATAGTTACAATTGAAAACCACTCTCACACTGCCTGAGTATGAAAAGGGCAGCAATTATGACAGAGTTGCTGGACTCACTGACCCGAAAGGCCTCTTTCAGCCCAGCATTACAAGATGCCACCACTACGATCGTGTTCTACATTTTCTGTGTCTACAATGGTAAACTCTTTCATGGCATGACTCTCAGGTGTGCATTCACACAAGTTTACCCATCAATGTATTAACTACTATTCTAGGCTGAAAGTAATTCACCTAGAGCAAACTTCGTTAATGCCAAGTAAAGATAAACCCAGTCAGCACTTAACATGTTTGTGACATGTTATTGCTCCACTGTGTTGACTGGAAGCCTCTATTAATCAGACAAGTACAGTTCCTCCAATGCTTGTCACTAAGGGATGAGACACCTACAGTCAGACTGGCTGCAGTCATAAGACCATGAGCACAAGACCTTCCTCTCTCAATAAGTGAGACAGAGGAGGTTTCAGGGCTCTAATAATTTTATGCCTGATCACTACTCTACTGCCAAATAAAATACTTTTTTCTGTACAGTACTCCAGTTCCCCAAACACACAGTTTCTCCCAACACACAAAGTATCTTCTGCACATTACAAAATTCACTACCTCCTTCTCACCTGGAGCATAAATTAAAAATGGCTTTCTGTGCTGTAGCTTCCCCACCAACAGAGGATATAAAATTCTGGGTGCTGAGTCTCATCCTACCTCATGGCTCTCCCCTTACAGTAAACACTTACTATAGATAACCAGTGCTTTCGGTTGGGAAATGACAGCTAGGTTTAAATGTGAGGAAATCCACAAGACTTATGTTGAGATTTGTACAATCCTTCCTACAGATGAAGCATGAGAAAACTGTCCCACATTGACGACAACGTTAGGAGATAGAAATGCTTCTCTTTGCAGAATGTCGTTTCAAACATCGTAAGCCTCGACAGAACTATCAACCACTGACCAGGAGGAGAGAGACCTGCAGGCAAAAGAGCTTGTGTCAATGCAGAGAAGACAA
>JAWMRA010000090.1:46693808-46706122 GCA_035584735.1 Pseudotriccus pelzelni | reverse complement strand
TTAGCCTCTCCAGTAGTGTGCAAATTGAGAGATTTCATTCATGGATGCTGTAGTCAATCAATTATACCCAAAACACAAAGCCTGCCTGTTGGTTGTTGATGCCTTCCACACACATCCTTCTTTATGTTATAACTCTGACAGCAGCTGGTTACACCATTACCTACTAAATGAAAGCATCCAGTGTTGCAGATATTTTTTTTAAAAGCATCTTAATGTTTTGGTACCTAAGTCTTCTCTCAAAATAGTGTCGACTGCCAAATTTCATCAGTTTAGTGTTCTTGTTACTTTCACTAGCTTCTTATCAGACTCCACATTTTTATCAAATAATGTCATCCCAACTTGTTCTATCCATCATCCATAGCAATACACGAACCTTTGCTTCCCATTAACTGCACTGCTCTGATTCTTACCACTTTTGATGTTGCAGTTGTCCAGTCATTTCAGAGGTGGTCTTTCTAACAAGCCACAAATTCCCATCTCATCTTTAAACTCATCCTAGTCCTTATATTTTCCTATATATATTTCCTAAACTCAACCTAGTCCTTATATTTTACCTCTAGGTTCAGAACGAGTTTGTGAATAAAGCAGTTTAGGACCCTCTATGTGAAAGATTATCCTGCTTCCACTGAGGCCTCAGGGATTCTGACACATCACATACTCTTCTGGTTACCTGTTCCACATCAGGTGAAAAAGGATTTGGAGCACTATTCCTGGTTATGACTTTCATTCTCACCTCCATGAGTCTGTCATCAGGGGTGCCACTTGACCAATGAACCTCGATGAAATGACTTTGATATATCTAGGTTACATAAGTCTTCTCACTTCCTAACTGGCAGAAAAAATTCAAGCCCTCTGGCACTTGACTCATCAGCAAATTGTTTAGTGGCAAAAGCCTTCCTCCTCCTACTTACTCAGGGCAATTTTACGCAGTCCTGCCTTGTATTACAGTCTGCACAGTAGCAGAAAATCCCAAAGATGTCATGTTTGCCTCAATACATTCTCTAGAACCTCCCAGGGAAACAGCTTGACTGGCAAAGGCAATCAAAGTCCCACTTACACTATAGGTGAGCCATGATGGCCAGCGTAGCTGCAGGTGGGGCCAGGCCATTACTTCCACAGCTTTTGGGAGACTAACATTGTCTGGGAGTATCATCACGGGGTGCCTTTGTTTACTTCTGCGTCTGCCCTGACACACTTAAGAAAGCAACACATGAAATTTTCTCTCCTTTTGCATTCCCGTGGAGGAATATCCATAATGCACCATGTAGTACAGACTTATAAGGTGTTGCATTTAAGCCCAGACAGCTGACATATTGCTCTTTGACTGTTCTGCTTTACAGCATTATCCTAGAGAACAAGTGGCTCTCACTTACCACAGCTTTATCAAGGATTATAGCAGCACTCCTGCGTTTGCCAGAGGTGAGTTTGCTTTTGCGCACATTCACAGTTCATTCGAGTGCCTGCATCGGTGTTGTTGGGGCTGATTTTTAAAGTAGCGTTTGCTGAAACTCTTCAAGCCTTATGCTGGAGTTGTTGGTGCCCAGGATCTCTGAATATCAGATTACCAAGTTGTTACATGGGTCATTGGACCCTGGAGGCATATAGAAAATCCTCAGATTACTCTTTAAAATTTACTCTTATGAGCCGAATTCAAACTGCAGTTTATAATTGGTTGGGTAGAGGACAACAGATACAAGAGATGGGCAACACCTTTCACAGCAGGGTGAGGAGAACCCATTCCTCTCAATTGCCTAAGTGGGAGACTAGGCTGCAGCAGCTTTGCTGGTACCATTTAGGTATCATAACATGTTCAAATGTCCGAAATTTCACCAGTGTCCCTGCACTCAGTGCGTATTTCTGAGGACTCTAAAGAGTGACAAGAATAATCCAATGGGAAATTTGAAACTCCAGGTTTATGTTGAATTTAGGTTGTCTGTAGACAGCTGGGTGTGACTCAAACACTGATGCAGGACTTTGTCTTGCCTACTGGGCTCCAGTGTCAGGGCTCAGAGTCCAAAATGTAATCCCTGGCACAATTCAGTGGCCTGGAGTTGTTTTTGGTGAGTAATAATATCAATTCCAGAATATTACTACGGTTTATTTACTGGTCATATTAGTATGTGAGCTGATTCATATTGCCACAGGAAAACCTTGCTTGCATATGAATGTTATTATGCGATCTACTGCTTCTGATTTTTTTCTCACAGATTTTTTTTCTATTTTCTCCCTCCTAATCTATTTTTTTTTAGGCCAACAACCCTGCTTCAATGCCAGCATCTGCCTTTCTAATAATGTAACTATTTACTGCATCATTGTGCACTACTCTCATTTCATGTTGCCACACTCTCCACAACAATATTTGAAAATTGTCAAAACCCTCAGTGAGACATTTCTACCAGAGGGAAAATGAGAAACACAAATGGTGCAGCCTGGTTATCATGAAAAGGCACGGACACTGTTGTCACGCTGTGCCTCTACAGTGTGACCTCCTTCTGGACTCAGTCTGAGTCTCAGGCCGCCTGTGCTAGAAAAGCAGATGCTTGGTTTATTTTGCCAAGTGTGCTTTCACTACAAATGCTCTGAGTCCCTCTGGACAGTTCTGCACTGTGTTTCCATCAAAATTTTTTGTGTCCTTCAGTCAACAGAGTTCACTACTTTCTCCAGCAACAAATCCCTGTGCAGAAATCAGTGAATTATTATTAAAAGAGGAATTGCTTCTATTGAGTTATATATCCAGGACTGAGTAAGCCTAACTCAGGCGAAGTGGCATTAACTGAAGCAAATAGGCTGGATAAATGAGAAGTAAAAATAACTGAGTGAGTACATTGAATGGGTTGCTTGTTATCATCAACCATCAAATATTTTCCTGAGCTCAGTCCCCAAGCACCTCTGCCAATGTCTGCTCACAGTCCTTGTCATTGTGGTCCTCAGAAACAAAGAGATGCCCTCTCACTGTGTGGCTTTTCTCACTGTGGCAGTCCAGGACATGCTACAGTCGTCATGCTCAGGGTAGGGAAAAGAAGGAGCTTTAGGAGGAACGGTACGTTTAGGCAATCCAGTGTTTGGGACAGAGCAGACTCAAGAGTTTGTCTCCAGTACGTTGTGCTCTATTTTCATAATGGTTTTGGACTGCCATCCCACATACCCCAGAACTCCACCAAAGTTACCCTGAGCCAGTTGGTGACTGCCAAGTTGCTCAGCTGACCCGGCACAGAGGGTCGCTCCTGGCACTTACACAACTCCCTGCCTATGCCGGTGGCAGCATGTATTTCAATCTCCATGAGCTGACTACAGATGCAATGGATGCACTGGGTGTTATTCACACTGCAGAGGTCATAAACACTCTTCTTCAGGTGTTACACCAGAGTCCTTAACTGTACAGGTTGGAATTAACAAGATGCTGCAGAAGGAGCTCCCACAGAAGGATGCAGCTCAACCACTGCCAGACTGGCTGACACTCACTAGTGTCTGCTTCTGTGGTTAACTTGTCTGTAGAAATGTGCAACCTGCTTTTCCTTAAGTAGTGTGCTAGAAGTACATAGACCATCTCTTCTGCTACTGGTGGAACAAGGAGTCTCCAAATCAGCGGATCCAGAGGCCTGCTTTGTAAGCAAACAGTTTAAGACTGACCCAGACAGAATGTTCATCAGCTATCCCACAAGCTTCTGAGTAGAACAAGGTCATCTATTCCTGGAACCATCATGAACAGGAATGAGCGACATTTGCAATTTTTTTAAAAATATGTATTTGTAGTGGTACACATTTAGAGTCTCTCTTCTCAACAAAGAAGCCAAATACAAAGCAGTATTTGTAGGCTTACAAGGCACAGAACTGCAGGACGTCTGCCTGTCTTGGTTAATGTAATAAACATGATACTGTATCAAGTTATATTAAAAAACCAATTTTCTATTTATTTGTAAAAGTAGTTTGAAAATCCACCTGCGAAGTTATATATTATCCAATATATGATGTGCCTGTATAGGGAACTTTTACTAATGGTGGTAAGAAAAATGTGTACTACTAAAATAGCACTCACACACAAATCCAAGCAGAAGTACACATTGAGTTCCTCATAATTGTCAGTCAAATCAGTTACTGTAATGTCTTCAGAATAAAGCTGGTTTTATTTTCCAAGTTTTATTTAGCTAATCCAATGAGGCTATGAAATATCCCCAAGTATTAAGGATGTGAAGTCAAAAAGCTTTTTTTTCAGCTCAGCTATGCTGAATGGCAATTACACATTCTGAACAATCATACAACTTCTTTAATCAAATGAGGTAATATGAAATTGGCTACATTTTCCTCAGTATTTTCAACTTCACTGAAAAATACAATAATTAAACTCTCGGTACAATGACTTTCAAACCTCACAACCCCCCTCTCTTCTTCTCTTTCTGGATAATAAATCCTTATGAAAGCTGCCACCACGACTGAGACAGGTTGTGAAATTGTTTAATAATGTTGACTCAAGCAGTGACATCACTTGGAGACTTTTGGTTTTCTTGCAACATCTTTAAAGACAACTACAAGCCGCTTTGATAAGACAGAGGAGATACAGGCCCCAGCAGCAGGATGGAAGATGCTTGCTGCAAGAGGGACTCTACACCCCCATGGAGATTGAGGTGAATCAACTTTAGGGGGAGGAAACTGCAGCGTTGTCCTCTTTGTCTGTCTGTGGTGGCCTGTCTTACAAACCCTTCTTTGAAACACTTCTCTTGGGAGAGGGCCTCATATTTTGGAGGCCAGGAAGGGTGCCCAAGCAAATTTAGTCAGCCCAAGCAACACATTGTAATGTGCCTGGAGAGTAAAAACACCCAGTTGGAAAGCAAGTGGGTCAGAGCCAATTGCTTTCCCCATTCTGAGATGATACCGCCGCATCAGGTCCCGGCTACTTTCTGAACCCATGTGGAGTTTGCGCTCAGATTCCAGGAACATTTGTTTTATAAAACCAATCCTTTTACCAGGAAGATGCAAATCAATTTTAAGAAGGAGATAAAGAACGAGCCTGTGAGGTTCCTTCCCACTGTCACGCTTTTTCATCTGCACATAACATTTGCTTAACTCTGGTGAAAATTATCAGGGTATACCATTGGCTGTATACAGTGAAAAAGATGACTTCTGTTGTTCTTTGTGTGGAAGGTGTTGCCAGTTGGAGGACCCTAGCTTCAGTGTGAGAACCACACCACATTTCAAAAGGCAGTTCATTTCCCACAAATTACTGTAAAATAATAACAAACTTCCCAAATATGTTGCCATTTTAAAAGTACGTATCCAATAAATCTGAACATTTTCTGTTTGAATGGATGTGAAATGTCTGTCTCTCAAAAGCCAGGCTGTAATTCTAAGGATGCTGTGGAAAGAAGAAAAAAAATTACTAGCTCTAGTAACAGATGTGAAATTACATTAGATAAATATAATCATTAGTTTCAGTCTCACCCTGGTTAATTTGTTTGTGGAAATGTGCAACCCATTATTCATTAGGTAATTTTTCACACATTGATTAGAAAGCCATGCCGAATTGTGACCCAGCACATTGGGGTTTGCCTATCTCACAGTGAACTGTATCACTTACAATAGTGGAAATGGGGGACAAAATGTTTATCTCAGGCTGATTTTGTGCCAATAAGTAAAGTAAATCAATAGCCAGTGAAGTGTGAACAACATTTCTCTGCTGTATAATATGGTTTTGGGGGCAATTTGACATGCTACAAGGGGAAACAAGGGTCTTGAACAGAAAGGTAATAAAAGCAAATCATGCCGCTAACTGTTACTGAAGTCCTGTGTTTTTCTCTACACGGTCAGCTTTAAGACAAAAAAAATAATGTACATAACAGTCTAAAAACACTTAGACACTCCCCAGTTTTGTAAACATTGGGGATCAAGTACAAATGTGGTTGAGAGGGGCTCAGGTCTCTGGGACTGATGCTGACTCTGTGTTTAGCTGGGCCCCTTGGCTGTGCTGGCAGTACTGTCACTTCCCTAATAGCACTTGCTTCCACTGGCTTCTTCCTTCTGGTAGTTTCCCTTCTAGGGGGTTAAATTCTGAGGCTATAAATGTTTTTTCATCAAATCACAGGTGCAGTATTCCCACATCCCCATGAGATCGCTGCAGCATGGATGCAACTTATTTTAAGTGGCATTTACTGCTGATGTAAACCAGTGGAACTTCATCAGCTTCATTGTGTTCCACCCGTTTGCACCAGCAAAAAAGCTGACCCTTCATTACTGTTACTCAACCTTGACGTTTTGCCTTTGCGAATTGCAGGTAAGTTAAAAAAGGGAAGAAGAGAGAATGACACATTTGCGGTTGGTGCTATCAGGTCTGTCTTTTACATCCCTGAACAGTTTATTCTTTCCAAAAGACAGTTTGGGCAACGTAGGTACATGGTCAGTGATTTTACACAAGCATCCATTGTGGTGTAGCTTGTTTCATCCACACTGCTTCTTGTGTCAGACCAAAGTTAATAGGAATAAGCCAATTTTTTTTTGTGTTGGCATTTCTGTTGCATCACCTGCAATGCCTTGCACAGCTGTTTGCAGCAGTCCAAGCTAAAATACAATAATAAATTGAGGAAAAGCATTGGAACACATCCAGCCAGTCCTAGCCAGGAACCCTTTCCACCCTTGTGCTCATGCCTCTTGGTAACTCTCAGCTTCCTCCTGTGGAGACCCAAGTGCTCATCACTGTCCTGCGAGTGAAGACAGCGTAAAGGCTGGAGGGATACATCACCTATCTCCCAGTTCTAAAGGCTGGTTACTAGAGCTGAGACTCTACCAGCCATTAAACTGCATTTTGGCCAGTGCAAGCAGCTAGGGAAAAATTGTTCCCACGTACACCAAAAAGGATTTTGTGTTTTCTAATTCCTCCCTTCTCCATCACCCTAGTTTCGGGGTTGGAAAGCCCAGAGCCTGGGCCAAGCTGGCAGAAAAACTGCTGCAGCAATGAGGTCTCTTTGCACAGGGACAGAGTAGTTTTAGAGAAGGCAAGGTGTTTTTAAACAGTAGGTTGCAGGAGAGAGACAGGTTACTCTAGAGAAACACTGGGAGTTGAGAAGCAGCCAGTCCTGTTTCCTTGAGAGTGTTGGAAGTTATCTACAAGTGGCTTGGCCCCTCTAGAGGGTGGTTGCACAACCATCTGCCTGCCACAAAGAGGGCAGCACAAAGGAGTTCGTGTCTATTCAAGAATCAAGATCCTTCAGTCAAATCCTACACTATGTCTGCTGAAACTAGAAAGGCTCTGCTTCTGATGTATGTTAAAATAAAAATAAATAATTGATGTAAATATAAAAATCTATGCATCTTAAATTCAAAATTAGTTGCATTTGGGATTTTCACAGAAATAAAATTAAATTGTCTGAAACAATTGCTACCTGGAAATCTGAAAAATAATAGAACAGCACCTCTATTAAACGTATAGGAATATCTTCTAATACCAAAAGGGAGAGAGCAATATATATTTGTCATTTTGTAAGGTGTTTCCACCCAGCATTTTAAGCCTCAGAGATTTTCTTTAAAATATAGATTAAAATAACTTGCATTTCTCCACATAACGCAAACTATATTAAGGCAATTAACGTTTAATTAACAGCAGGTTTTCCTTGGCAGGTCAGATTGCTAAGGGCTCACTGTTGTTGCCATAGAAAGTGGAAGGCTGGGCTGTTTGGTTTCCAGAAAACGAGTAGCCGTGTTTGAGCCCTGACAGTCTGAAATCATCCTGGGTAGTCTATCATGCTCCAAAGGACAAGGAAAGGAGAAGGTGATAGTGGAGGAGGTGCTAGTGGTGGCTGCTGGTGTCACAGAGACCATCTCAGGCTGTTGGAGAATGTCATCTGCTTTAGAAATCAGTGTGCTGTTGTTAGGGCAATTCTTTTTAATTGAGCTGACTGTAGAGCTTTAAAACTCCTGTAAGCACTCAGTAAGCTAATTTAACTGTTTTTCTCTGGTATGCTTTCTAATTGTGTGAGCAGAGCAGTGCAATTATTTCTCACACTTAGGCTTTTCATCTTTGTTTTTTGTTGCTTCTCCCCTCTTCTTTCCAGATTCCTCACTCTTTTCCTTGGTAGCAATTTGGGGCTTGTTATGAATATTATCCAGGAATACATAGATGTACAAATCTCATTAAGAAGTCACATTGTTGCTCTGAATTGAACACTGTTGTGAAGATGATGCAAGTAATATTTGTAAGGGGATCTTTGAAGAGGATAGAAATACTGAAATGAAGATAAGAAGCTAGACATAGTGAATCTGTAATGACACAGACTAATGTCTGCTGGGGAAAGTAATAAAAAAAAAAATCTAAACCAAACAATCTCAGAAAGAATTTGGAAGAGTGTGGGGGCTCCCAAAAGGTAGCTTGTCTTTTCTCCTCAGCAAATGTAAGACAAGGCTCTAAATGATAACATCAGTGAAATGCAATAGCATCAACAACCTATTGTCATTTTCAAAAGTACAATTGAAGGATTCATGATTGGAAAGGAGATTATCCTGGTCTTCTCCTAGGCTTTGGTAACTGCAAGCAGAGCTGTTCCTACAGTCCAAGGCAGTCTGAGAGAGAAAGAGTCAGATTTAAATACATCCATAAATGGTTTTGGTCATGGCTGTATTCTTCACTTCTTTCTACAGGAGAGCAATAGAGCAGATTTCCTTCTTTCGGTAACAGATACTAACTATCAAAAGTCATCCATCTGTCCTGGTGAATTCATTAAGCGCCATACCTGCATATGTTTGACAGAGAGACTGAAGAAGAAAACCATAGTGCAGTGACAGACCTCAGGGAAAATGTGACCTCAGGAATAATATATACGTATATCAGTATGTATATGCCATATGTATGATGCATACTCACAGCAAAGGGTGTGAATTTGGATAGCCATTAAAAAATTTGGTCACTGCTGTGCTGATTCTGTTTCTCAGATTATGGAAAAAAAATACACAAAATGCATGAAGAAACTAGTCTGCTGATGACACAGGCCTGAGCAGCAGCTCAGCCTTCTGTCCCAGCATGGCATGGCTCTTCAATGGTGTTAGCTAACACGACTGGAATAGTGGCCTAGGAAGCCCAAGGTACACGTCTTGGATAAACCCAGATGAAAAACCCATAGATGGAAGGAAGGAGGTGCTATTTGCCTTCCCATGTTGATTACAGGAGCTGCAATAAGGAACTAAACCCAGAGTATGTGGATCCTTTTGGATTGCTCTTCCTTGAGAGACTCTAGGGAGCAATGCAGTGCTGTGGTCTCCAGAGGTGCAGCTGAGAGTCAGGACTGGGACATCATTGCATTCCAGAAGGTCTTCAGCACCTCTCTCTCTACCTGAAAGGTTTCTTTTGGTGGAAAATACTTCAGAAAAGAAAAAGAGGACCAAAGCAATTTAACACTATGTTTGTGTTCAAAAAAAGCATGGCTCTGCATAGCTTGGGCTTAGGGCAGTGAAGGGTAGTGGTTTTCTCTGAGTGCCAGCATGATTGCCTGCAAGGACAGCTCTCTCAAATTATGCAAGGAGTATGAGAGGGGGAGACAGTGGGTTTGTTTAGGTGTGTGTAGAGAGGGGGAGACAGCACATTTGTTTAGGTTTGTTACTGGGGTTAACAGAAAGAAACTGCAAAATCAGTGCAGAGTTAGCAAAGGCAGGTGATTCTGGAGCCGTAGCTCCCCAGTGTTCATTTAGGCTATGGACTAGCGCAAGGAGAAGAACTTTGAAAATCCTACCGCTATGAAAACATCCTATCCAAGGAGAAGTAGGATGGTGATTTCCTGATAGTTAGATTGCCTAGTGCCTTTCCTCTTCTGAGGTCAGAGCAGCATGATGTCTAGGGCATAGCAGTCTAGGACACCTCCAAAAGACATGCTCTGCCTGGGGGGTGAGCCACGGCAGAGCGTGCAAACTGCTGCTGGACAGGTTGCGTTGTTGCTGAGCTGTCTGTGTAGGGCCCAGATGTTGTAAATTGGTTTCCATGCCTTGTCTCCCACCTTCCCATTTTTCTTTTGTTTCACCGTTATTATAAAAAATTGGTAGATGGCTAATATTACAAGTCCAGGGCAAAACTACTCATACGTTTAGTGTAAGGACATTTAAATATTTAAAGCAGATGGTTCCCAATGACCTTACATGTCTCCTTTATAAATGTATGTACTGTCTTATAGAACCATCTGCATCCCAATATGCAGCTCATATGTTTCCAAGTGTTTCCTTGTTAACCAGCAAAAAACTTCATCTTCCATCTGACGTGAGATAAAGGTTCAAGCTCAGTTACGGTTGTGCAAATCAGCACTCCAGTTGGGAGCAGCATTTACATCAGGGCAGTGAGGTGTTGGTGCCTTACACTTTGCATTCCAGGTGGATCAACAAGGCTAGAATTTAGAGCATGCTGGCAAGATTCTTCACATGACCCGAGCCTGAGAAGTCCAACAGGAGAACAAGTAATTTGCAAAAGCATTGCCACTGGCAACGACAGGGCATACACTTCTCCTGATGCACCTGCATCACCTTGGCAAGGCTATCTGCAAAATTCAAAGCAGTGCAGAGTAATGCATGATTTCCTGTCCCCCTAGATCAGCCTTGCTCCTCGCTCTTTTCTCATACAGAAGAGCAGAGCTAAACTAGTAAAAGCAATTTTCCATTCTCCGAGGGACCCAGGGGAAATGAGCTCTGATCTTGTGCTCATCTCACACTCCCTTGATTCCCTCAAGTGGCAGCCTTCCTGTGCTAGTCTCCACTGTGCCGAGCTTCTCCATCATTAGAGTAGTATGGGTGCTTCACTCCTTTCAAAGAAAAATCCTTTAATTTTTAGGACTTGCCCTTTGACTGGCCATGTGCTACCTGCACTTTTTTTTGGTAGGAAATAATCTTAAAGAATTGTTCATAAAACATATATAAGTGGCAGGTAGATGGAAAGTGGCATGCCTCTAATTTAAATTTCGATTAGAAAAAAATACAGAAATGTATTATATGAGAAACTGCTAAGAGTTGTATGGAATATTGTGTTTTAAGATCTACTGTAGATCTATGTCGGTGCCTGTGAAAGAGAGGATAATTAGTGCCCGTACTCTCAGTCATATCAGACTAAAGGTAATGGGGTGTAAGAAATGGTTCATTAGGCTCTCTCAAGTACTTTTACTGTGTCCATACTATTTATACCAGCAGAAAAAATTCAATGTCTTTAAAATCAAGTCAAAGCATTTGCCTTAGATTCTTCAGTTTAAGAAATAACATTGAGTGATGATCTTTTAAAGTCAAACGGAAAAAAAAAAGTACATAGAAACCCCTTTAAACCAGTTTTATTAGCATTCCATGTCACTCCAATGCAGTTTACATGCCTTTGCAAATCCTGCCTCCTTCATTTGTGCTCTCTTCTGTATGTTTAGCATTCATGGGGGAAAATTTGTGGACACAGGAGGCAAGGTAGCAAAACCATAGCATTTATTTTTCAAGAGAAACATGCATATAGAATATAATTTCCTTTCTGGGCTGAACAAAAGAGTAAACTGTGGAGAAGAATAACAAATGTGAGCAAGGGAATGAAAAGAATGAATGAAAAAAGGGTTAACAACCCAAAATATATGTAGCTTAACTATATAAGGGGAGGATAGGATGCCATGCTACAAATGTTTGAAGGGTACAGCTATCAAATGAGGGTGGGAAAGTTATTTAGGCTGACAAAAGAGGTATAAGTAGGAGTAATAGGATGAAGTTAACAAATGAAAAATTTAGGTTAAGAATCAGGAAAAGCTTCCTGACAGCAAAATATATAATACAGCTCTGTAGCAATTTCTCAGGGGAAGCAGAGAAGCTCCATCACATGAAGCCCTATGCATTTAAAACTAAATTGGAAAAGCATTAGAAAATATAAGGAGAATAAAATATAAGGCACTTTTCTGTGCGCTGGAGGCTGGGCTGCATAACGAGGAGCTGATCCCCTGCCCTCTGTTTCCATTTTTTTCTGGTTCTTTGCTAAGTGTGCCATTTGTACTTTCTAGGAAAGTAACTAACACAGCAAGGGTAAATTTGGGAGTCAGTCTATTAGCATAAATTACACTATGTATCTACAAGGTGATGAGGGCATAGCAAAGACACACTGTACTAATACTGCATGCAATTCTGAGTGCACTCTTGAATATACCTCAGTTTTTGATTTGTAATCTTGGGCATCTCCATTTTGAGAATCTGGCCCTAGGTAAGTGCTTAGACTGGTGCCTTTGCAGTTTCTGGCAAGAATTAAATGAGCTCTGTTTGAGACCATGTGGTCCACACATGGGAGTGAGAGACTTTTACTAAAGCACAGACATGGTCTTGAATGGGGAGAGACAGTGCTTGGC
>JAWMRA010000090.1:46654425-46677005 GCA_035584735.1 Pseudotriccus pelzelni | reverse complement strand
ACCGGCTGCCAGCTGGATGCAGCCCCGTTCACCAGCACTCTCTGGGCCTGGCCATCCAGCCAGTTCTTAACCCAGCACAGAGTGCCCCTGTCCAAGCTGAGGAAAAAGAATAGTCCAGAAGTATGGAAGAGTACATAGGAGTACTTAGTTTCTCACTTTGGTGACTTGACTGGGAATGAACAGATTAGCTATTGAAATCTGGCAGAAAAATGCTCACCATAATCCTTGTGGTTGGACATTACAGCCAGAAAAAAATCCCTATGTTTTTAAACATTTTTGAACTGTAAGGTGAATTAAGTCCCAGAGTAACTTGACAACAGGCATGCCAGATCTGTCTCATGAAATGCCTACACGGAGAACATCTGCCTTTACAAGGACATGCTGCAGCTTGTGTGGAGGCTTGCTACAGAAATGATTGTGTGAAGTGGTTTGGTTTGTGTCACATGGAAGATATAAGTAACTGAACACAGTAAGTAGCTCTTTTTGGCTTAAACTTTATTTCTGAAGAGAGACTTTTTTGAAAGAATGCCTGGGAGAAAAAAAGAGAAAATGTTCAGAAAGGATTGAAAGCCTATTAAAATGTACCTCAAGCCAGAACACAGAGGAGACCAGCGCACTACTCAAGAATGTAATATTAAAAAATATGAGATAACCTGACCCAATGTTGGTGTCAACATAGCCTGTCCTATCGTAAGAGGAAGATGAGAGATGAGGAGTGTAATTTTGAGGCTCCTTGTTTATTCAGGGAAACTGATTCTCCTGAAATCCACATTCCTTTTACACCAGCTTTGTGTACCAAGGCTCCCAGTATCACTGGTCAACCATCTTAACAATTTTTGCGCCCTTTTTTTACCATTTTTGTCACAAAAAGCATCAGAGGACAGGCTTTTGAGAATCATTTGCACACCAAGTGGAAGACTGCAAGTCTCATTCAACTTTCCTTTCAGCTCAGATGCAGGATTTGCTAGTAATTGCCCTGGAAAACAACCATAGCCAGTCAGATGGGAGCCAGGCACTCCATGCTGCACCATCCATACTCTTCTGCCACAAAACTAGCCTTGAGAAAAACACTTCTAAGCTTCCAGATGTACATTGTGAAAGGATTTAAGAGATCAAGGCCAAAGAAAATGTGGCCCTCTCCTGACTTAACCTTACACATTACTTCAAGGGAGAATTTTTATGAAAAGGCAGCAAAGGATATGGCCTAATTCCACTGTCTTTTTGTGGCATTTCAGTAGTTTCATACAGAAATGGGACTCAGAATTAGAAAATCATTTTATTTAATGACATAGCATGAATTAGCATAGTAATATTTCTTAACCATGGTATGCGTAGAAAGGAACTGTTCCCTAGTTAATCTTCTAAATCATTATGGCTCATCAATTATAATTTTTGTTTGAACTTATTATGTAAAGTTGAATGACATTTTATTTCAAACTGTGCAGACTGAAATGTGAAAGAAAAAACCTCAATATATGATGCTCATGTAACCTGTGCTCCAGTGTATTTCTTAACTGGAGGCTGGCCTTTGCAGTTTGATCATATATTGTATTTTATGACTGAGCCTTTACTCCTTCAGATACTTAGTGGGCTAATTCCCAGTAACTTTATTGGAATAAATTAATAAAATAATGCAATATTTTCAAGGATTTGGCTTTATTCTCTTAAGGAAGATGAGCAGGATGAGCAGGAAGATTTTTTTTTTCATAATGGAAAAGGCATGAAATCCAATTGGCATGTGGCCCACGTAGTGTTCAGGCAACATTCTTACACACAGACTTGACTTTTAATGTTTTGGTAACACAGTTCAGGTAGTGCCCATTGGAAATGTGAGGGAAATACGTTGCTAGATTGGACCTTGCCAAATAAATGGTGAAACTTCCCCATCACCACCATACACAGTTCAGAGATCAGAGAAAGGGATATGTACCTTTTATTCCCATTTAATTGTATGGCTGAACTAGGTACCTAGTGGTCTTGTGACAACCTGGTACACCCTGACAGGAGCACAGGAAGGGATTTCCAAGGGTAACCACCACCTCTGTCGCTACAGGCTCCTTCTGAGCTGTCTGTGTGCCATTGCACAGCCCCTCAGGGGCTTCTCTGATCAAAACCTTGTTTTTGATTAGAAACACTTCCCAATTCCCAGCTTCCTTCTAATGTCTCCATAATACACAAGGGAGTGTTGTTATCTCCTTTTCACCTGTGTCTGGTCGAGCTGAATTTGTGATGTCATATGATGTGACAAGCCTTGAGGTTAAGGTGACAACTCCATGATCGTGCATGGATGTGAATTGGTGTTTTCTGAGTGGAGGACCAAACTTGCACCTGACATGGTGTCTGTCACATCTTGCTGAGCATACTATATGTTGGTCTTTATAAATCCACATCTGTACTATAAGTATCTCACCATGGTAGCTGTAGAGATCAGTTGCACAGATCACATCACACTGCCAATAAATTCATATGGCCAGGAAATGAGTGTCACCCCAAGGGAATTAAAGAATTAACAGTAGAGGGCATTCAACAACTTCTGCTTTGACAAAGTCCCAGAAGGCACCAAGAAGTGACCTGTCCTCTCATTGTGATGACTTAATGTGCTGTAGGTATTGCAGGTTTTTGCTGTAGCCACCATAGTATTCACTACGGCTAAGACAGTGCGTTTTTTTCCATTTTGAACCAATTTGCTACGTGCAAGAAACTGTGATCACCTGTCAGGCTATACTTTACCTCTCAAGAGGATTTTTTTTTTTTTCCTCAAGCATCTCTGAATTGGGGAAGAAGATAATACCTCGTGACCATTTTTGCACTTACCGTGAAGGGGACAGGCTGTTAAAATTATAAGTCTATCCATAGCACTTAAGCATAGCAATACTTAAATGTCACTAGAAAACTTACGATGAAAAGTGTTTGACAAAAAGGAAAACAACTAAACAGAAATACGTTACGTACACAGTACATGGCAGTCTAAAAGGGGTTATTCATAAGCCTTGTGAACATGGCTTTCTTTCAAAATCGGTTCAAATTCAAGAAATTTTTCATTTGTCCAGTCCAAAGCTGAGATCCCACCTGCAAGTGACTACAGCTTCGTCCATAAAAGTATAGTGAAATGACTTTTTAGAAAGATCATTGAGTGCTTTAGGGATGAAACACAACAAAGACAGATGAAAGTTTGAACTTCAAACAGTTCCTCTGTGCCTTCTGGTTACCCAGAGTCTAACACTGCTGCAACAATTTGGGTTTCATTGCTTTAGGAATTGTGATTGATGATACTCTGACTTAATAACTCCTCCTAAAGTACACTCTGAAAGATATCCAGGGCAGTGGGTAGGTCGGATTTTATTTACAACCTATTATATACCGATGTATTTTAAACAGTAATTTAAAGTAGCTGCATTTGTTTTATTAAATATGATTACTGTGTATTTGTGCTGCTGTACCCCACTGGAATCCTAAAGAGGGACAAAGATCCCATTTGTCCGAGTGCTGCACAAATACAAACTGAAACAGTTTGCCTTTCAAAGATGTTATAATCCAAATATAAACACAGGTTGCAAAGAGTTTCAGGTGGGGCAGCCCATGGTGCATGTGTTTAGATGCTACATTTGGTCAGTGCTGTTAAACAACTTACAGCACATTGACACAGTGATTTCTGAGGAAGTTGTTGGTTTTGTTGCAAAAAAGAGTTAGAAGAAAGGATTTGAGGGGTGGCTGTCAGGGTTTTATTGTGGGCACTCCTCCCACATGTACAAGAAAGAAAGCACATAGGCGTTCACTAGCACAGTTATGGCTGGACATGAGATAACTGTAAGGGAATAAACACTACAAGAGTGACAACAGACCTCAGCTTTTGAAGCGTGAAGCTGATGGAGAACGAAATGCTTCTGCAGGGAGCAACGCAGATGAGGAGTTCCATGGGGTACTGTGAGTCAACCTCTGCAGGAACCACCCCTCCTCTGGTGAATGGGGGAGCTGAAGATGAACCGTAGCACCCTCAGTACCTAAACAGAATTGCCTAAGTTAGAAGGTGCAAGTTGCGGTCTTTGCAAAGGTCTACCTATTACTCCTGGAAGGGAATAGAAATCCCAGCAGAATCGCATTCGTTTCATGTAGTCATAATATTGAATTCTGACTGATTTGCATTGTAACCCAGTGTCTGTTAATAGCCATGTGTTGTAAGGTTGTAATTGGATTTGCACTTTTCTCATGAATTTGTTGTAATGTATTTTACCGCAATTATGATCTTCAAAACTCAAATGCTATCTTTTATTGGATAGCTGTTGCAGGATGTCATCAGCTTATGGACTTTAATATCTGGAATACAGTATAATGTACATGATTTAATCAAACATCTATCATATTTCAATTTGGGTTTGAGGCTACTGCATTTGGATCCCCAAAATATGTACAAAATGGAAACTTTAAAAAAAGATCAGCTTATGGCTTTAATTTCTTTGTTCAAATCTACTATGAGGGCAAAGAAAATTTCTTTTTAAACAAAAGATTCAGATCCATTCCTTGTGAAAATAAATGATTTAGAAAAACAAGGTTAGAATGCCACCTTGGGGCTTATATTGCCATCACAGTCCACTTGAGATCACAGCAGCTTGCGATTTGTACTGCCAGATGAAAAAACCAAAACATTCACTCCATTTTCTTCACAAAGTACAGTCAGACTTTTAGAAATTCATGAAGGTGTTATTCCATTCTATGGCACTTGCTTTCTTAGTCCTTCAGCAAGAACATAGTACAAGAAATGGGCACTGAAGGAGCAAACCAATTTGCGTTGCAAAGAGAAACACAGCATTATGGCCCTGTGTAAGACACTATTTTCACAGATAATTGTAAATCAAACACAAGAAGTACAAAAATAAGCGAATTTATTCACAAAATATCATAGAAAATGCTGGATTACATCAAGCAGAGGTCACAGTTCATGGAAGCAGAAAAGTGATTGTTCAAAAACAAATAAACTGCAAAAAGCAGCAAATCAAAGCACTGAAAATAGAAATATACAGACAATATCTCTAATCCATTAAATTAGTATTAAAAGTAAGTCTTTCCACAACTTTAATTTAGGGACTGTGAATCCACTGTGACAAAAGCAAGAATTGATATGACTCTTTGCCAGAAATTACAACCAAATACAAATGATGGCTCTTAGAAGCTTATGGGTAGCCTATCCCCACTACTAGGATTAATCTGCACTTTTTGTGAACATTTATGAATCTGAACAGATAGGAGAAATGAATACCCGTTTTGCACACTAAGATGTTAAATCTAAAGACAAAGGAAGAGAGATTTTCTTGAGATGTTCACCAAGTCACCAGTTAGTTTTCCCTCGGTCATGAGCAGTGCAATACCCTTCTCGATTTCTCCCCAGTCTGCTGAAATTTTCCATGAAAGGGTGGATGGGAGCAGTGGACTATGTGACTCCATCTCAGTTTGTATAGTGAGCAGCATCACAATCATAAGACCCTAAAGCACTCAGGTACCTACTGTTGGATCCTTCCATCTGCTCCAGGGCCAGAGATCTGGGAACTTGTTCGTGTTTGTGTCATGGTGGACCACGACAGATGCCTATCTCTAGGGGCAGAGTTACTGTGTATTTGCTCACATCATAGATCACTTGATCAACAGAGAAAGAAGACAGCATGCAAAGGTGATCCCATATAACTGGACAACATGAATTTCTAATGTGTCTTCAGGGGTGGCTGAAGGCACTGACTGATAGCCTTTTCTTGCAGCCCCAAAAATCTACTAAAATGCAAAATTATTTACTTGTGTCTATGAATCTGAACTCATACACTTCTTTGGCCCATGGACAATTCCAGCATTTCTTGACAGAAGCAGATGATCCTTTCTTCAGGGGGGATCACTTCTGCTCTCAGATACACCACCATTACTGGAGCTGCAGAGATCCTCTTAGGATTCATGGAGTTAATTACTATCTGTAAGTTCCATCACCTCACAAGTTCCTAGAGTTTAGATTCAGACTTACCTAAATCAAGCTAATATCCCAGGTTTAGTGCAACCAGGACTCAGGCCAGGAGAGGGAAATCAATATCCTCAGGTGACACTGTTGGATGATCTCCTACCCCTCTCCTGAGGGTTAGATATGAGATAGGTGGTGATGTGATCAAATGCATCAGATTGTGGAAGGAATTCCCTGGTGGCACATTGCAGATGTACCACAGCACCCTTGAACTGGCAAGAGCCATGGGGTCCATTTTTTTCTCAGCGCTTTTAATCACCTTCAGTCACTAAGTGAACTCAAGCACCAGAATGATGCAAGTGACACTTAGCTGTTCTATCCCCCATCACCCAGGGCCACATTGTACCTCTAAGAGGGTCCATGGAATGAAATGGGTAACCTCTCTGCAGGAATAATGGATATCTGAGCTTCTGTATCACTCACTGGATTGGGGAATGCAAAGTTAGCCATTTCCTGAGGGGGTGGATTTAATCACCATCGAATATAAGGGACAGCAGCATGCATTTTTAAGACATATATGCTGGTTGTGGAGGACTGTAACGTATGCTAATGAAATATCATCTGTTGGCTGCACTTCTCTGCTTCTAACTTTGTTTTTTTAATATGTAAAATGTTTTGGACTGTATTTGATCTTGGCAGAGTATGAAATCCTTGTGGGCACTGTTCAACTGATACATTTATTTGACATGAAGGAAAATACTGTCTGGATTAGGCATGGATTTTGAAACTGAATCACAATTATATTTTAAAGGTACACAGTCTGATTTAAAGAAGTTGTCTCTAAAATAATGTTTTCTACTACCTCCTTTGTAAAGATCTCTCCAACCAATTTTTACAATAAAACTGATTGTAAATTGTTCACTTGTTACTAGTGATTCTATTCAATGAACAAAACCTACAGAAAAATCTGAGCTGTGTAAGTTGGGGAAGTTGTAATGGGCTTCAGCAATTTATAAGAGGTATGCAATTAACAGGACATATTGTAAATGTTAGTTTGGAAAGCAAGAGATAACCCAGTCACAGTTTCTGTGCCTAGTTACTGCAGTGGAGGCCAGTTTAGAAGTTGTTAGAAGGTGGGAAGAAAAATATTCCATTAAGTTACAAAAGCCTGGGCCAAGCACTGCCACATTTGTGGAAAAGTGTGCATTGTGTAATCATAACATGTACGGCACATTTTCTGCATATAGTTTCTGCATATAGTTAGCAACATTTCCATATAGTTTAAGAACCTGAGCACAATCCTTTGTCAGTGGTTGACAGCAACAAGCCATTACACTGCATCTTGACCCAGGAACTGGAATGCTGTGGTTGATTGCACTCTTCACCCAGACATGACAAACACAGCACATGCACAAATCAAACAGGGAAACAGAGAAGTTCCTTCTGATGCCAAGAAGTGTACAGTACATTAGATGTTTGAAGTAACAAAACCTGTTTTTTTTAGAGTAAAATAAATATTCAAAAGAGAAGTATATAAAAATTCATACAACCTACAAAGATAGAGAACTGCAGAAAGGAGAAAAAGTGCTGGAAGCAGACTGTGTCATTAGTTAATTCTTTAAATAAGGAATTTTAGGATGCTCAGAAGCAGAATTCTGAAGTCAGTTCTAATTAAAATGACAAAAAACACTCTCCTGAAGCTCATCTGTAGTGGGCTGACCATGGCTGGGCATCAGGAGTCCACCAAGCTGCTCTATCACTCCCCTTCTCATCTGGACAAGGGAGAGAAAATATGAGCAAAGTTTTGTGAGTCAAGATAAGGACATGAAAACATCACTCACCAATTCCTGTCATATGGAAAACAGACTTGACTTGTGGAAAATTTTATTTAATTTATTGCTAATCAAATCACAGTAAGCAAGATAAGGAAAAATAAGAAAAAAAAATCCCTTACAACACTTTCCCTCCATGTCTCTCTTCTTTCTGGGCTTGACTTTATTCATGAATTCTCTATTGCGTCCTCTCCAGTGGCACAAGGAGGATGGGGAAATGGGTTTCTGGTCAGTTCATTTCACATTGTCCCTGCTGTTCCTTTCTCCTCACAAGGAGGACTCTTCACACCCTTCCCGTGCTCCAGCATGCGATCCCTTCCCACAGGAGACAGTTCTCCACGAACTTCTTCGATGTGGGTCCTTCATATGGGCTGGAGTTCTTCATGAACAGGTCCAGTGTTGGTCCCTTCCACGGAGTGCAGTCCTTCAGGAACAGGCTGCTCCAGTGTGAGTCCGCAGGGGTTCCAAGTTCTGTCAGCAAACCTGCTCCAGCATAGGCTCCTTTCTCCACAGTGCCACAGGTCCTGCCAGGAGCCTGCTTCAGTGTGGGCTTCCCATGGGGTCACAGCCTCCTTTGGGCATGTCCACCTACTCTGGTATGGGGTTCTCCATGGTCTGCAGGCTGATCTCCAATCCACCTTGGACCTCCATGAGCTGCAGAGGGGCAGCTGCCTCACCATGGTCTGCACCATGGGCTGCAGGGGAATCTCAGCTCTGGTGCTTGGAGAACCACCTGCCTCTCCTTTACTAGCCTTGGTGTCTGCAGACCTGTTCCTCTCACATATTCTCCGTCCTCTCTTGGGCTGCTGTTACAGTTGCACAGGTTTTTCGCTGCTTCTTCTTGAATATGTTATCCCAGAGGTGCTACCACTGTCAGTGGTGGGCTCAGCTTGGCCAGGGGTGGATCTGTCTTGCAGCAGGCAGGCACTGCCTATATCAGACACCGGAGAAGCTTCTGGCAGCTTCTCACAGAAACCACCCCTTAGCCCCCTGCTACTAAAAACTTGCCGATACTTATGAAAGCCTTGCAAGTCTTCATGTTCAGCCTGCAGAAACCTGGTGCACTTCCACCTTCTGCCTTGAAAAATATATTCCAGTATGGTCTTTACAAAGACAGCGCAACACTGAGAGCCTCTGAAGCTGCCATGAAGGTCAAAGCTCAGCACCTATCTACAAACATAGTTTGTAGATAAGTTTGGCATAGTACCATACTGTGTTTTTTCTATCCTCTTTCTTCCGGATGTGTGGACTGTGAAACAGCAGCATAGGTTAAAATTAAGGGGGTAAAGTCAAGTTGTGTATTTTACTCACTACATTAAACCATAACAACCTTACTCATGTTGCTAACTGGAGTAAGCAGCATTCCCTGTACCCACATCTGGTGTAGGAAGTGCTTTTCCCTCTGTTTTTTCTGTTTGGAGATACTGCTATGAATACTGTATTTGAGGATTATAGGTCAACTGTAGGTAGCGTTATGCTGTGTGGTCCTTCCTTTCAACAAATGAAATCCCACTGGCTTTGCCCTTAGTCTGCAGGAACATCACTTCTGAGCTGGGAATTGGCATGATTGAACAGAAATGGAAAAGCAGAAGTATGCTAAAGTAGATAAACATCTGCTTTAAAACTGATTTATGGCTGTCATCACCTTCACTTTCTTGCGAAGTTGCAGAGAATTCACATCAGTTAACAAATGGCAATACTTGGGTTACACATCACCAATACTTATCAAACTTGTGTAGCAACAGTGTCAGGTCTGGGATGCATCCCATGCTGTACACACACAGGCTGGCCACTAATAGAAGTTCGGAAGGTATGTACACCTCTCCTACAAAGAAAGACTGAGAATATCAAGATTATTCAGGCTGGAGAAGAGAATGCTCTGAGTCAACCTTACTGCAGCCTCCCAGTACCTAAAGGGAGACTACAAGAAAACTGGAGAGGGCACATAAAGACAGGATAAGAGGTAGTGGCTTTGAACTGAAAGAGGGTAAATTTAGATTAAATACGAGGAAGAAATTCTTTACTTGAGGGTGGTGAGGCACTGGAATAGGTGGTGAGGCCCAGAGAAGTTGTGGATGCCACATCCCTGGAGGATTTCAAGGCTGGGTTGCATGAGGCTTTGAGCAACTTGATCTAGTGAAAGGTGTCCCTGGCCATTGCAGGGGCGTTGGAAATAGATAATCTCTAAGGTCCCTTCCAACCCAAGCCATTCTATGATCCTATGATTCAGAAAAGCACCATAATCTCCCGCCCTCAGGAAAATCTCAGGTATTGTGTGGTGTTGCTTATCTGAAAAACATGTGTGAAAAAGCAGCAGGGAAATTACCTGTGTATATTCAGATGGTCAGAGCAGTGCCTGTTGGGCATGTCTGTGCACCCTGGGGGGGGTTCTCTGTCACAGATGTCTGCTTGAGAATGGGGTTTGTGTGGCCTTTTGGGATGGGTTTTATGATCTTGCCCATGTTCATCTAGGACTCAAAAAGACTTCCAAGATCACTGCAGTACTTCATCAATTTCTATAATTATCTAGAGGGTGGGTGTCCAAAGGATGGAGCCAGGCTATTCTCAGTGGAGCTGAGCAATAGGACAAGAGGCAATGGGTGGGTGATGGAGCACTGAAACAGATTGCCCAGAGAGGTTGTGGAGTCTCCCTCACTGCAGACATTGAAAACCCACCTGGACACAGCCCTGTGCCACGTGCTCTGGGATGACCCTGCTTGAGCAGGGAGGTTGGACCAGATGACCCACTATGGTGTCCTCCCAGCCTGACCCATTCCATGAGCCTGTGGTTCTGAAGGGCAGTGGAGGAGCAGCAGGACAGCAAATCAGGTGTGTTTACTCATGTTTGTTACTCCATCCCGAGAGGGGCATCACAGGCCTCGGGGAGGTTCAGCGAGGGAGGACGGAAGATGTTCTCCTTAGAGAACATTTTGGCGGTTGTTCCAATGAAAACCGTCACAATAAAATGTTAGTAACTGAACTGCAATGCGGCAATCTACAATATGGTGTATGGTTATACCACACTTCTGAAATCGGAAGACAGCGAGGTAAAACCCCAGCAAACGTTCCACGGCCCGTCTGCCGCAGCTCTGCCCACGCCGCCCCTCACGGCTCACCCGCTCGGCCATCGACTGCTCCGGCCGCGCCCGGCCCCGCCCGCCAGCGGGCGGGTCTCTGGCGGCGCTCGATTGAGCGGCTGTGGGTGCGGGCGGCGGTGGCGGGGCAGCCGGGCCGGGCCGGGCCGGGCGCTGCCCATGCTGCGGTGGCTGATCGGCGGCGGCCGGGAGCCGCAGGGCCTGGCCGAGGTGAGCCCGCTCCCTGCGGGGCCTGAGGCTTGGGGCGGGCAGTGCCCTGGGGTACGGACGCGCTGTGCCGTGGCGTTTCCCGCGGGGTGGGTCTGGCCCGTGCTCCGCGCCGGCTCTCGGCCTGCGGGGCCTTCGGGCTGACGGAACTGGTTACGGGCTCAGTGGAGGAGAAGGAGGGGAGGGCAGAAGCACAGAAGCGAACCTCTAGTGCTGTGTCCAGTTTGGGGCCCCTCAGTTCAGAAAGGACATTGAGGTGCTGGAGCGTGTCCCGATAAAGGCAATGAAGCTGGTGAAGGGAGTACAGGTCCTATGAGGAGCAGCTGAGGGAACTGGGTTTGTTGAGCCTGGAGAAGGGAAGGCTCAGGGGAGACCTCATCACTGTCTCAGCTACCTGAAGGAAGGTTGTAGCCAGGTGTGGGTCTGTCGCTTCTCCCGGGCAGCAGGTGACAGGACGAGCGGAAATGGCCTGAAACTGCTCCAGGGAAGGTTCGGGTTGGACATCAGGAAAAATTTCTTCATAGAGAGGGTGATTAGATATTGGAATGGGGGGTACCCAGTGGGGTGGTGGAGTCACCGTCGCTGGAGGTGTTCAGGAGACGACTGGACGTGGCAGTTTAATGCCACGGTCCATTTGACATGGTAGTGTTTGGTCATAGGTTGGTTTTGATCTCAAACGTCTTTTCCAACCTAATTGATTCTGTGAAGAGCAGAACACCCACACTGAGCTCGCCCGGGAGCTGTTGGGAGCATCCCGGCTCTCCCCTCTTATCGGAGGGGGTTGTGTTGTGTAGCTGCAAGAGCTGCGTGTAAGTCCTGCCCTCAGTGAGACTGATAATATAAATTGTAGGCAGTGACTTGTTATTTGCAGTAACTTCTTACTTATGTGTCATAGTAGTTCACAGTAGTCTTCTAGCACTTCTTAGTTTCTCATCCATGAAACACAGGTTGTTACATAGCGCACTGTACACTGACATCCTTCCTGCTACTCGGATTAAGAGTTGTACTAGATCTAGAGAGATTGTTGGGTTTTTCATGTCTCTTAAGAGTTTGGTGAAGTTCTCAGACACTTAACAAGAGTTAATTAACAGTGTTAATGGGCTCCATACACACAGTGCTTTGGTAATTTAGACAAGTATGAGGAAGTAATTATTTTCCAGCTGCATGAGCAAGTCGTGAGTGTCATGGATGACTTCAAACGCCAGTACTTACTTAGGTGGAAGTTTGTGTTTGTGCCAGTTTGGAATGACGATGTGTGCGAATGTCTCTGACTTTTGTGACTAGTGAAAATGCTGGTTGCATTGCAGTCATATTTAGCAGGTTTGTGTGCAGTTGTTTTTTAAATAAGGATGGGAAATATGGTGCAGTAGGATATGCTAGAAAATTGCATTGGTGTGTGTCCCTCTCCAAAGTTTAAACTCTGACTGTGGTTTAGTTATACCATGTTTTAATAAAGCATGAACATGAACCAAAATATGTCCCAGTTCTTCCATTCTGCCGTTCATACCTGGGTTAAACCTGATCCATGGACTTTTGTTCTCATTGTTACCACTGTTTTGTGGAATGACCATAATAATTTTGCTTCTCTGAGAAAAAAACTGAATAACAAATACTGCTAAGAGTTAGTCCCTAAACTTCTTCCCTTCCCCACCCTTCATTATGATATATTGTTTCATCTAATGATCTTCATAACTAGTTCTTAAATCGGTAAGAAGGCCCATAGCAGTGTGTTGGTATGGACTTAGGGTATTTGTTTCATGTGATGTGACTTCAGACAGATGTGTGGAGTGGCATTGCACTGGGTGAATAGAGAAAGCCTCTACCAAGGCTATCCTGAGTTCATGAAATGTAAATTTCTCCTTGTCCATTTTAATTTTTACAGTGGAATTGAAACTCATTTAGACTTAAGCTTCTGAATCTCTTCAGTTGATGGCCATGGTGTTCATCTTAGGCAGGGTGGTTCTGGAAGTGGCCATCATGGCCAACAGTAGCTAATTTGTCATGCTCCGTGGTGCGTAAATTTAGTATGTATGTGTACTCTTGTGTTCCATGTTTTTGGTGAATTGCATTTGAAAATCCCACTTTTAAACACTTTACATCACAGGGGTTTATAGGAAGTTATGAAATTCAGATTAATATTTTTGGTTGTTTTTTTTTTTTTTTTCTTTTTTTTCTGATTACTGTAGTGATGCTTACAGGTCCTGCATAAAAGCATGCAAGTTGGGAATGGATTCCATTAGCATCACTCTCCAGCTTTTTCTTCTGAAATTGTAATTGCTGTAGGAGAGTCCAATGAGTAGTTTCTAAAAATAAATAGATTTATTCAGAGAAAGAATTCTCATGTAATCCCACACTTTGGTAAATATTAATGTATGTTTCCTCAGTACAGTATTGCTAATGTACTGAGATTTGCTTATAATATTTAGAACTCTTATTTTTTTAAGGCATGTTTTGATTACCTTTTAACAGCTGAACCCCAAGTTTTCAAGTTTGTCCAGCTTTTCTTTCTATCCATGCAGATTCTACTTGCATGATTTTAAAAGGAAACTGCTATTCACATGTGATTGCATAAAATGAGGAACAGTTGCTTCATGAAATGCATCAGATAGCACAAAACCAAGATAAAATCACAATAACTTAATTAAAAAATTAAGAACTCCTAATTTTTTCAAAATAAGCAGAGGTTTCTTTCTCCATTTTTTTAACCTTGTCATCCTTAGTTTATGAAAAATAGTATCATAGTACCAATATCAAAGTAACAGAAAATAATTTATTAATCCTGCATGAATATACTAAAATTTCTGGGAATAATGTGATTGTCCTTGCTATGGTATTGTCATGTGTGCTGCATGTTGTACAGTGTTCTGTAGTTACTGTTTTACAGTGTAGGTTTTGCTAAAGTCCTCAAAGAGGAGACAGTCTTGGAAGTAAGATGATGTTGGCTGTTGTGTAAAATAAATACAGAAGGAGAAGAGTGCTGCCACTGAGTTACTATTGAGCTGTTTTGGTTTTTTAAAAAATAGTGTCTAATAGTAAGTTGTTCTACAGTGTGTAAGACCTTAATTACAAAAAAGTTGTCTTGAGACAAACTGATGATTGAGATTAGCAGAACTATTATTCCTTGAAACTGCAGTTCTGTGCAGTATTTTATTGACCCTGTCTGATGATCAGCTTGCTCCAAGTGATTGATTGTCCTTTTAATTAATAGTCTAGGTGGGGGTAATTGCAAATGCTGTTCTATGAAATGATTAATCATTCTCTACATTTTTTTTAACCGATTGGCTTTGGTATTTTCTGAATAGAGTAGCAATGTATGATTTATATATTATGTAACAGAACAGCATTTGTTCTTATTTGTTTTAAATATGTTGTCTTTATATAGGATTTTAAAATTGAACAGCAGATGAAAGATATGAGATGTTCACAGACCTCTCATGTGTAATTTAATGAAAAACTCAGTGTATGGTGAATTGAGTCATGAAGCTGGCTCCACATGACAGCTCATAACCAAACTGGGTTTTTGTCATGCTGCGTCAGCGATTAAAGCAGTACAAAATATTTTGTTAAACAGAAAATGCCGTATTATAATTTAAAATGCATGCAATAGAAAGCTGTTATTTACTTGAAATAACAAGAAATATTTTGTAATTATTTTCATTAAGGTAAAATGGTATTTCAGGAACTTCACGCGTGAGTTTATATGTAGACTGATAGAGGTTACAAAGACCTGATGAAAATAATTATGTCATTACCAAATTTTAACTCATTTTTTATGAATTTTAGAAATCCTCTGTACAGACAGTTGGTGAAGAACAAATACAGAATCCTTACACGGAGCTCCTTGTGTTGAAAGGTCATCAAGATATAGTACGATTTCTAGTGCAAATAGATGACTGCAGGTATGAAATGCCATTTCAAATTGTTTCACAGTGTCCTTGGCAATACTTCAGAGAATATTTGTGAAAATGTAGTAGTATTTTTACTCTTCTTTTTTTATTTTTGGTGGGGGAGGGCAGGAGAAACTGGAGTTAAACAAAGCAAGGGATGAACACTCCCTTTTCTTGGTATGTTACGGTGTCTTTTGGCTTCTCTTGTAAGTTTTACTTCAATGAGAAAATAATGGTGAATGAGTTGGTGCCAAGTCATTTGTTTGGAAGAAATGTTCTTTTTAGTCTGTTCCTGTTTGAGTGTTCCCTTCTGTACATGCATGCGGACTCTTTCTCACAGGACAACATGCAATAGTGTCTGCTTCTGCTCTGAGGGGATACATGTGTTTTGTGTTTCTGAATTGAGAATAGCTGTTATTTCACCTTTTGGTTCTATGAAAGAATGTAATAGGTTCCTTTAGATACACTAGCAATTAGACATGACATCTTCAACAGTGCTAAGCGTTGGTTGTTGTTCCTTTCTTTCTAGTCTTCTGCTGCACTTTTTTCCAAAGCTATGGTGCTTAATTCAATTGAGCTTTAGTTAATGCAGGGTTTTTTAACTTTTCAAATACTGTTATTTTCACCACTCTATTCAGAATGACTGCTTAACAAAATTCATCGCATGCCCAATCTCTTCATTTCGTTTTTCTTCCAATTTGATCTGATTCAACTTGCTCTACTTTTTTGAAACCTAATCATTCCTTTGTTTCTCTCGGTCAGTTTTCAGCTATGTGCAGTTTTTTATATATTCTCTTACAGTCTTTGTCTGTTTTGTTCTTCTGAAGACTGAGTTATCTGTCTTATGAGGACAGAGTTTTCTAAAAACTGGAAAACTGGTTAATAAGCAGAGATGAAGTAACTGTATTTACCTGTGTCACTTTGGAAGTGTGACTGAGAAAATGAATTATGATAGATGTACATTACAACTGGCTTCTGTTCTAGTTTTCTCTAAATAATGCCTTATGTTCTTTAATTATACTTAATTCTACAAGAGAAGAAATAATTATCTACCTTAAAAGTAAGGTTGTGAATTTTTTAGTAAGTAATAAAATGTAGTGATTCTTGGCTGATGTGGAGAATAAAATAGAAAACATTTAGACATTAAGAATGTAAGTAGCAGGCAAGAATATTTCTGTTAAGGAGCTGTAGTAACATATCTTTTGTGGATTAGACTCAGAAGGGAATATATATTCATCAATACACTACACAAAGTTAACATGGATAACGGCTTGTTTTAATCCTAGCAGTGTATAGGAGGTGTTTTGCGAAGGAAGGTTCTCTCCTTCCTCATGCATATTGATTGGAAGAGATCATGCAGGTGGTCTCTTCAAATTCAGGAATGCTCACAGAATCCTGTTTTCTAATACGATTCATAATATCTATATATAAAAATTTCACAGAAGACTCCATGGAGGATCTTTAGCATGTCAGTTTTTATTCTTAATGTCATAAATATATATATCAGGAAAGTTACATGCGTTACCATAAAATTTATTTTTCTTCATTATAATAGTCTGCCAGAAAATTCCTATAAAAGTGGAAGAATATTGTGGCTTTTTTTCAGTCCTTTTTTTCCCAGACCAGTTATTAAAATAACTCTTTATCAAAGTATGTTTTCTCAAAACACATATTGAATAGATGTAATTGATTTTTATAGCAATACCAGAGTATTCTTAAATTGCTGTGTGATACAGAGAAATTGTGTACTATTTTGGGCATCTTTCTTTGGTGGCAGGTAAATTGCTGAAGCTAAACTAATGATAATCATTGTAAAGCTAAAGTCTGGGTGGGTGCATTTAATATAGGCTGTAAAATAGCATATGGATAAGGAGTAAGTTATACAGCTGGTTAATATTCTGAGAGTTTGAGGAGTTTAATAGAATTGCTTCACTGGACAGTAATTCTGAGTTTTTGTTTATGAAGAATATGGTATTTTCTGGATTGTTAAACACTTGATAATATTATCCACTTGATTCTTTTCAGTAAAATTAGTATTGTTACTCAGCTTCTGAAATATTTTTATTTCGTTTCTGCAGCTATTCCACTGTGTGCTTTTTGTCAACTATTGTAAGCCAAATTTCACGCTTCAGGTCTTTAGATAATATCATCTTAGTGAGAATTTTGCAGGAGGATTTTCTTGTTTTCTCAGTGGCTCAGCTAAAACCAGTGAGTGGAAAATTTTCTCAGATTGGTTTTTGAAGATACGAAGTAAATCCTGTATGAACGTAACAGAAAGCTGGTGGGCTTTTTTTTTCCCTTTTTTTTCTCTTTCTCCTTTGCTCTTGTACTTTTTGAACATGAAGTAGGGGTCATATTGATTGGAAGATCACTAAAGAAGACTAAGCCTGAGCAAGAGTCTTCCAAAAAGTGGACTGAAATAAAATTGCATGTAATGCTCTAGCATTTGACACATTAAATTTAACAGAGTTCCTAACACATTTTAGAAATAGATTTTTTTGTTGCTCATTTGACCATTCCTTGCTCCTTCAGGAAACAGACAAGGTTATAGATAATGGTGATCTTGACTGGAAAAGAATGAGGTGTCCCATAAGGAGCATATGTAGGCAGATAGTTCATTGTAACCTAGAGAAAAAGATTGAATTCAAGTCGCACTTTGTTCATGGGAGATTAACATGCTAATCTGAACTTGTGTTTTCCTCATATGGTATGCCTTCCATGTGAATTTTTATCAGAACTCAAAGTTAGCACCTTAAATGTGCTGCTCCTCAAAGTTCTTTTAAGCCACACTCTGAATTACAGTGGTAAATCCTGGTCTACTCTGTTCCTGGGCTGAAGTCACGTGAGTGGTTTGTAACTTGTTAGATGTTTTATAGTTGACTCTGGTTAATAGTATTTGGTTTTAGAGTTCACTGTTATTTGGTGTTTAAGTTCTCATATTTTTAAACAAGAGAATTGGTTCTTTTATCTAGGGATCTTTTTATAATAGTAAGTATTGGAATTCTTACATCTTGTTCTTATATTAAGTATATGTTGATAAATAGCTATTCAAATGTACTGACTTTAGAAACTATAATTGGGATTTACAAATACATCTTTATTCTTTAAAGACAGAGTCTGATATATCTTATAAGTATTTTTTCTTCCGTAACTATTTACTGCTTTTCCATTATCTTACACTATAATGAAGTTTTCAGTTTGTTGTGGTGTTTTGTTTCTTTTTCTTCAGGTTTGCATCTGCAGGAGATGATGGAATCGTATGTCTATGGAACGCTCAGGTTAGGTGATTTTTTGGGGGCTGGCTTGTGTGTTCTGAAGAGGGTAGAAGTTTTGGAGAGGAGTTAGAAATGTCTAGCAATGAAAAAGCAGAATAAATAAGAGTTGCTGCAGAGCTGTTTGAAAATGTACAAGTGAAGGAAGCCTGTTAAATTTTAGTTTATGAATGAGAGTTAGGATATGAAAAGTTATGGGAACTCAAGAGAAGGATAGGTTTTGAAAGTTAAAATGTTTTGGAAAGACATAGTGATTTAGAGAAATTTTAGATGAAATGATAATGTGAAAAGCAGAAGCGTGTATGAATGTGTGCCTTTAATTACTCTTTAAAAGTGTGTTCTGTGTTTGCTGTTAACACCAAAATGTTGACTAGTAACTCAGCAAATATGTAAGAAGATCCCAAACCTGCCAGGATTTTTATATAAACTTAAGTTTTAAGTACATTTCAGTAGCTTTACTAGTAATACCTCTTTGTAGTATAACTGATTAGGCTAAAATGCGAGCTAGCACAAAAATGTATTGGAAAGAAACCAAAGGCAGTAGAAGTTAGATGTTTTGTGCAGTGCACAGGGTCTTAATTGCTTGCTGTGATAAAAATCTTCTTGTAACTTTTGAAAACCTTACAAAGACATTAGTTTTATCATGGAAATGGTGCTCTGTTAGTGTGACAGCTGCTGTTCTGGCCTTCTGCTCTGTGACTCTCTTGTCACAGACAGAATTGTAGAAGGGATGAGCATGAGACCTGTGTTAAGGAGGTCTGGTATATAAGTTACATTGTTCAATAAGAAGTCTGAAGGGGAGACATGCTGTACTGTCTAAAGTGTATCAAACATTCAAATTGAGGAAAAAAAAAGACTGTAAATTTTTAAAAAATCTTCTGAAAAAGAACACACAACCCACAACTGTAAAGAAGTTTGCAGTTAAAATTACCCTCTATTTTAGTTGCATGTTTAAAATGCCAGTATGCTTCTGCATGTTTGTTTGTGGATTTCTAAACACAGCAGAAGTAGCTCCAGTTTTCTAAAGCACCATCTTGAATCTATAGATAATGTACATACTAAATAAAGCTGGCAGGAAATTGACAGTACTGTGTTTGCCATAAATTTAGGTCAAGTTTTTCTAGTAATTAAAAGAAAAGACTTTTTCAAGAGAGGGTTTGTCAACAAATATGAATTACCATACTTTTCATGGGTGAATGGCCAATATTTGCATTATGTCCTTTAAACCTACACTTAGTATGTTATTTAATCTTGAATAGCATTGAAGGTAGTAAGAAGCAAATCCATAAATTACTTTAGAAAGGGAGATTTTAGACTCTTAAAAATTCTTGCTTTCAAAAGTTATGTGATACCAATGTTTTATGCTATTTTAGGCATTTTCCATATTTTACACTTAGTTTTCCTTGGTTTTGTTTTTCAGACTGGAGAAAAACTTTTTGAACTTCATGGACACACACACAAAATTACAGCTATAGCACCATTTTCTTCATCAGATGCTTTTGAAGAAAAAAAATATTTGATTATAACAGCCTCAGCTGATAGAACAGTTATTGTATCCTTTGATCTGGAGAATATTCAAATTTCTATCGGCTTTTTGTGTTTTTTTCTTTTAAAGGTAGCGCTGAGACAGGCTGCGGGCTGTCTCAAGACATATTAGCCAATAATACCTACCAGCTGTAATGGGATTACACAGGAGTTTTACTAGTTATTGCTCACAAGTAAATGCAATCCTTGCTACAAAGATGAATCCATAACGGACCTTCATTAATATGCTATTTAGGCCAAATATTGAAAAGACAGTCAGAGTTTAGAAGACTGAGTCTCTGCATACCTCTTTCCCGATCTGTCACAAACACAGCATTTATATTTATAATGTGTAGAAACCTTTCAGTTTCCTTAATGAATAAAGACAGGTTTGGGACTGCACTAGTGGCAGACAGGTTCAGAAAGTGTCGTGTTTCCATTCTACTGTAAAGGTATGCTAAAGAAAGCCTATGAATGTCTGTTGTGTTGTTATATACATAATTGTTATGTATGGCTCGTAGGTCCTGTCGGCAGGTGTGTTAAAAAGAACAGCAATGTTTGGTGTGAGCTGTGGTACGTAATGAGTGGCTGAGAAGTGGGCATAAATCTTAATTTGTTTTTTGAACTCTTAATACCTCAATTTCCTTTTTGAAAGAAGATAGAACAAAGGTAACTTTAGGGCTTGGTTCTGTTACTATGTTGCAAAAGACAACCTACATTTAAAGTAGTTCTTGACTGTTAACAGTAGGAAAAAAGCAATGAAAAAGTAAGTTTTTGTATTGTTGATGAAAAATGTAACATATGTAATTAAATTTGTGTTTTTCAGGAAGTGATACCTTGATACTGTGCTTCATAATACTTACAGATTTATTTAACTAAAGCTTATGATCATTTTACTGAAAAATTCCCTGTAGAACTTTTGCAGGAGACATATATCTGATTTTTGTTCTGCAGTGTTTGACAGTTCTTCAAAGACTGGATGTATGGTTGTCTGGAGGGAGTGATCTATGTGTTTGGAACAGAAAATTAGATCTCTTGTGTAAGACCAGTCATCTTACTGATGCAGGTAAAAATGTAAATGACTCATTATAGCTGTTAAAGTGCAAGTAAAATGGATCTGTATAATGATGCAAAACCAACTTGGCAAATTTCCTTTAATTCTAATGATAACATTATATATTAGAGCCACTCACTCTTTTTTTTAAATGTCAGACTTAATAGTTTCAGAATTAAGGCTGCTTTTAATCTCCTGTGCTGTGTGAATTTTAGAATATGTCAAATCTCAGTAACTGTACAATAGCTTGGAGTTAGAGGGCTAGACCTTTGATGCTGGTATATATGTGTACCGTATATATTTGCTGTAACATGTACCAGATCCTCTGACTGGCTTTTTGAGTGATCAAGTTACTACTCTAAGAGTTATTACTCTTAAGTGAGCTTTATAGTAGTAGAACAGTAGAATCAGTACTTTTTATGTAGAAAATGCGGGTTTTGATAGGAGTGTAATAAATGTAATCAGATATCAATGTCAATCATGCTTTTATATTAATAAACTTACATATTGTATGTCCATATGAAGAAAATTGTCACATGTTTATTGCTGTGCTTTACCAGGATACCTATGAAGCTGTGAATCACATTTAAAGGTGGAACTAATATTGTCCTTATTTTTATCATAAAATAGAGTAGTGGTAGGCAAAGCCTTCTGAATCTTTGAGGATATTAATACTTCTTTTGGTTCAGTATTAAATGTTATGCTAAATGCCATCTGGAAGTGGTGCTATGGTGCTTTGTGTGAAACTTTGGTACAAGGAGTCAATGGGATGTGTAGCATGGGCCTTGTCTTCTGTCCTAATCACATGTTTCCTTTGTGGCAAAAGAGCTTGCTTATTCCTTGGGGAATTTTTCTTTAATGATGTGGTGGCACAGACTGGGAAAATTCTGTGCAGGATTAAGACAGGCTAACAGCAGGTTGGGCATTTTATCTCAGGCTTTACTCTTCTTCAGCTGGCTCTGCACAGTATTTTAGAATTGTGTGTACTGAGGTATGTACAGTATCTAATAACTGGTACTGCCTTTGTTTAGAATCTTAGTAATTGCCGTGGTGTCCTTAATACTGCCCAGCATTAGGACATAAATATCTTAACTGTGTTTAAAATAAAAAGAGAATTTACTTTCAGTTTCATTGCAAGTTTGATGTTCAGAATTCTGCTGGATTCAGGACCAAAAGTCCTGACCTCGCCTCTGTTTGAGATAATCTGTTCAATTCTGATGCCATTTAACTTTCATTTCAGGCAATATGCTTCTGTTTTGATTATAACTTTTAAGTGGAAGAAAGATTGTTAAGAACTTTATTAAAAAAGAGTTAACAGTTTGCTGTGTTATAACCAGTGGTTATCCTTTCCTCCCTTATCTCCTGTTCTTTTTTCGAAGGTATCAGTGCTTTGGTTGAATTGCCTAAAAATTGTGTTGCAGTAGCTGTCGGCAAAGAGCTAAGTGAGTATTTGCATTTCTGTGAAGTGTTCATATTCTCATGTAACAGCTGCTTATCAGAGATATGTGTAAAAAACACACTGCTGGAATTGTACGGGAAAAGTAAATGGTGTTAGAGTGTGATCAGCAACCTTCTTCCTTCTTCCATTTCTTTACGAAGAAGAGACAATACTAATCTCATTCAGGAGTCTGATAGATGAAACTTAGTTCTATTTTTAGAATCATAAAATCATTAAGGTTGGAAAAGACTTTCAAGGTGTCAAGTCCAACCTTGAACACCACCATGCCCATTAAACCATTGCACTAAGTGCCATGTCCCATCATTTCTTGAACAC
>JAWMRA010000090.1:46615213-46625847 GCA_035584735.1 Pseudotriccus pelzelni | reverse complement strand
ATCAGAAGTACTGCTCTGAAGTAACCAGCAGCAATAAATCCTTTCATGTTCAATAAAAAAAAGAAAAATACTGGTTCAGGAACACAAGCTGAAGCTTTCTAAGAGAGGTGGCACTAACACTTTACCACACACTCTTTTAGCAGGCTTCTTCCATCCCTTGGCACAGCCAATCCTCTCTGTGAAAGCAGTCTGCACTGTCATGCATCATATAGCCATGCTGGTACTCACGCTGGGGCACTGTTATACAAATCGGAAGAAAAAAATTTTGCAGCAGTTTTAAAAACCTGGAGTAATTTCCCTTTAATAAGCTATGAAGCTGGTTCACCTTCTGCAGTTTTATTGCCTAGGCCAAGTGTTCTTTATTTATTTGTAAATATATATATATTTATAATATTATATATCAATATATAATCATTCTTGACAGTTTACTTTCTTACCATCACTACTTTGAGATGTTATTGACTTAACATCAACTGAGTCTTTCCTTCTGTTCTTGCACTTGTAGGAATTGGATTCTGTAAATACAAAACAAAAAGCTTTAAAAATGCATCAAATAAAACATCTACAAAGCTTCTTACATCTAAAGTTATGAAAATTTAATTAAACAATCTTAACAATACCACATAAGAGGGGGAAATATTGTAATCTCAGTACATCAGAACAAGAAGCTCAGTGTCTGTCAATTTAAAGCAACTTGTCTGAAGTCACCTGGAAAGCTGTTTCATGAGGAAGTCAAGATGCCTTATTGGAACAGGAGGCTTGCTTCACCTAACTTTAGCTTCCTAAAAGCAGCGGTCTTGCAGGCTATTGATGTCTAAGGTGGTTATCAGAGAACCTGCTTCAGGAGAGATGTCTCAGGCAGGTGTATTGAACCCTTCCTGCAAGACCCTTTTGCTTTCCACCAGCCACTGAACAAGCCTGAGTTTAACAGTCTAAAACTTCAGCCAAGTGAGAAAAGTCCTGTCTCAGTCTACACTCTTCTAGCCTAAGCATAATTCAGACTCAGACAGCTTTCGCTTTTATTTGCAGTAATTTTTTGTACCCTGTGTTAAAGAAAAATCCAGTGTGCTGAGAATGATTATAAACAAGCAGTTTGGCTGCTGTGAAAATTAACCATGCAAAAAGCTGTTATTCTTAAAACTACTGTTTGCTAAAGCAAGAGAAATTATCACATCCAGCCAAAAAAAAAAAGGGTAAAATTTAATTTTCTTCCAGAATATTACAGTCTTCAGTCTCCCTTCTGTTGAAAACCAGCAACCATGCATCTATTCACCTCTTTGCAAGAGTCTCTATAGGACCTATTCCCAGAGTCTCTGAAGTGGCACTCAAGGATTGGAGAACCCAGCAAGCTTTTAAAAGCAGATAAAGCCATCTGAAGAATCTGAAATTACATTGATATTCTTAATATTAAGAGCAAGTCACAAGACAGGATGTAGGCAGCCTGTCCTTAGCAAAATAAAATGTTAATATATGATTCTCCAGAATTAAGTTTGTTCCTCTTAAAAATTACTGAAATACAGTTTCTGTCTTAATTCTCTTTTTCTACCACAGCTTTATAAGACAGCTTGGGTCTTCTTATTTTGTTGTAGTCCAAACTGGAGAAACTAAAAGCATTTTCCTCTGTTGATATCTAACAGCAGGGCATAACTAATGCATGTTAAATAATTTTATTTATTCATTTCATAGTGCTCCTCTTAGAAACCCCATTCCTGCATTAACATTTGGATTAGTTTATCATCAGGTAGTAGAGTGGGAGCAAGGATTTACACATAAACACAGCTTTGAGTGGCTATAGCTGACAAATTTCCATGTGGTAAATGCCAATTAGCAAGCTGGAAACTTTGCTAGTACCACCCCAAGAGTCACAGGCGCCTAAAAGCTACTTTCTGCCATTCTACAGTTTCATCTGTAAATATTTCAATTGCTAAATAAGCTCACGTGATGAGCAGAATATCTCATCATCCAGATTTGTTACAAATCACACCTTCACAAACAGCACAATATTCATGGATTACTTTTCTATGCTCATCACATACAACACATGCCCAAGGATAAGTTCTGGAAATTTATTCTTGGAGCACAGCCATGGACCACAAGGAAGGATAACCTACGTCATATGCTCTAAGTTTGCCTGCATTCCCTGCACCTTAGTCATCAACACTGCACCAATGTGATGGGGATTCCCAGTCTTGTGTGAATCTGTCACAAAAATGAGCAAACCTAAAATATTAGTAAGATAGTGAAAATGTTTTAACTAGTAACAAGTGTCCTCTGGTTTAATTCATAGGCTTTTTCACCTTGTTTGCAGGAAAGAAACAGTGAGAAGAAAATCTGCTTTCATTACAGGGACACGGGAGTAAGCAGTTTAACATACTCTGTATCAGTTCTGATGGCAGCAATGGGAATGAGAGCAGCCAATTACATATTGTCTTTTCTTCCCCCTGCTCACTGCTATTGGGCATCACAAAGCTCTGTGACATTTGTAGGTATTCCTAGGCTACTTGAAAAAGCAGGAGATGTTAAACAGTCATGTCCCATGCTCATGGTGTGTTATGTCCTCTTCTCATGTGAAAATCAGAAGCTGTCTGGCATTGTTCAGCAACATTGTCCATCTTTCAAAGCAGGAAGGGCCTCAAATGCCAGAAGGTAATAGGGCACGAGAACCTATTCACTCATAGTAAGATATCAGTGCTGCACCTGATTGAGATCACGAGAGTCACAAGCTTAAAACTGGCCTTTGGTGCCTCCTTCTTTAGGCAAAAGTGTTATTCCAACCACTACACAGCACTGGAGGAAGGGATTATCCCCTTATGCTCCACACTTTTAGTCAACAGCTGTCTGCAGAAGTCAAAGAGAGCTGGAATGTGCTGTCTGCAAGTAAGTAAACCCACCTGAGACACAGGGCAAGGGTTTTGCAGACATCCTGCAACAACTCAGCAGTGACAAACTGACTAGTTCAGGCCTGGACACCTCAAACAACTGTCTTAGCCCTGTGCTGGGGCCAAACCAGTGGCCTCCTGACAGGTCCTAAACTTGGAAACGCTAGGGCAGGTGCGCTGGCACAAATCAGCACATTCCGCATTTCAAACACAAAGGGGTGCCAAGGTACACCAGCCTCAGGATCAGACACAGTGTTTTAATACATGCATCCTAGCTTCAAATGCACAGCAAGAGCTCTGCACAGGAGACTGAATTATTGTTGATTATATTATTCTTGGTTATTGATTATGGATTATAAATCCAGTTCTCAGGGGGACATCAGTGGCAGCTGGCATCCATCACTGGCTGTCAGCTCTGACTACTGACTGGACAGAGGGAAGGAACAATGATTCACACCGGCAAAGAATCCTGCCATCACCTCCAGCACAGCAGAATGTAGAAGTCAAGAGTTTTCTAACCTGACTGAGAATTGTCTCCTGCGTACTTCTCTTCATGGTGACTCTTGTAGACCTGAAGATTGGAGTAAAATATATATGTAAGGAAAAAGAATACAAAAACACTTTAAACAGGCTCCATTCAACACTACTCTTATCCAGAACTTTCCATTCAGTTATTTTTAAAAAGAAGGTGTTTGGTAAAGACTCTTCTTTAGGTGCAGTTAGATGTAGAGAAATAATATGAAAAGAAACAGATATGTCAAGCAGAAAAGTCACAAATACAGTAGTGCTTTTATATACTAAGTTCCTGTTTAATGCCTGTGTTTGCAAGAGAATTGACGTTCTTTTTAGGTATTAAGTGCAAATTGCATATGAACCTGAAAGAATGAAATGCAAAAAACAAATCCCAAAACATTAATTTTTGTGCTTTAAAAAACATTTTCTTAACACTATTTAAGCTAATTTTGCATGCATCCTATCACAGGTCACTAATTAACTGGACTTCAGAAAACTCTGTTATAAAAACAACTCTCCAGCAAATGAGGGGTAGAGGTAGGTGTCATTCATCTGCACTTTATTTCCAAGTAATTTTTAATCATTCTCAGGAATGAAAAAGTTAAACACAAAATCTTAATTCTTTGTGCTTCTGAGAGATCTTGGGTAGCTCCAACAACAGGTATTTCAAGCTTTCTTAGAATTTATGTAGAATATTTCCATCATCTTAAAATCTACACATATTGCTTAGACTACAATAACACAGATTAAACGTTCCTCTGCTTTTCCATTCTGCTCAGAAAAGAAAGCACTGTCCAATTCATCACAACTTAATACCTGCTAATCACCCTTTCTTTTGCTAGAGGGTTACAAGAAAGTATTTTGCTTTGCTGTTAATAGGAAACTTGAACAAAAGTGTCAGTTCTTCAAGTCTTCCCTCTAAAATTAGCACATGACATATTTAATTAGAGCTAACAGAGACACTGAAAAGGACTAAAAATCATGCAGTACTTTTTTTACTTCAGTCACTAGAGAAGATACAGGTACTCTCTATACACATACTTGATACACATTCTCTTTTCTGTCATTCTTGCAAACACTACATTTTTTTCATTTTTTTGCAGTGAAGAGGAACAGGTAAAGAGGGAAAGAGAAGAAAATGGAAACGAAAAAAACCATAAAATTCAGACATGGTTCTCTGTAATGAAGAAAAAAAAAAAGGAGAGGGAAATCCTGTGCTCATGTTCCATATAAATTTTGTTCAAGTGAGCATAAGAAGTGACCCTTCCTCTAAAAAAAATTTTAAACAGTTCTCTTATAACCTTGCAGAAACTCAAAGAGAAGTGGTCTTGTACATACAGAGAAAGATTAAGGAATCTCATTAGATATGGTACAGTGAGTGACACAAGACATCTGAACTGCTCATTTTGGTCCCAGCCCGGAGCTTCTCTCAGAGCCAATGGATATATATCTCTGTCTACTGCACAACTGGCAGAAACATTGGCACAGTCCTCCAAGTGCTCTACTAAAAAAATAAAACAAACCACTTTTCTGCTCTGAATACTTCTCTTCCCCTTATGCAGGCATGTCCTGAAAAAGCCATGTAAGGTAAGTTATGAGGGCAGTCATACAGTTAATCTTGGGTCAATATGTTCTTAAGAGGAGAAACAACACCTCTGTTGTAAATTTATGAATGTGCAAACACTGGACTTGATCCTGCCAGGTCTCAAATTGACAACAGCAGCATTAATAATTACCTAGGCTTCAGCACATGGAAATAGTCACATGAAAGTCAATCCCCATTCATAAATCTTCATTGTAAGAGTGCTTAATACTGTATTAAATATTTTTTTTTCTATGCATAAATCCAGCATGCTAAATTTTTGTATGTGATAGATCTGGCACAGAAATACATGAAGGTTTCTGCACAATGATCTCTAATCATACTGTCATATCCCTTACAGAGGCTGTTGGTAATGGCAAATATCTACATTTTTTTTAAGGTGAAATGATGCATAAGATGTAAAGATGTTTCTAGGTCAACATATATTGTCTGAATGCTGAAATCCAGCCATTTAAAATTATGTCAATGCATTTGCATCAAAATTTCAATCATGACAGCTTTTACTGCTCTGTAACTAAATAAATAGTTTGTTTGATTTCCTTTTATCCTGCCATAAAGATTTATCTGTGGCTTGAAAAGGAACCTAATTTTTTTTAGGGTAGAGAAGTGTTCTACTACTGCAAATATTCAGGCATGAATTTTAGGAATACTGCAGTGTCCAGTATCTCCTACAGGCAGGAGGTATTTCCACCACAGAAATGAAACAGAATAATTACATAGCTCTGTTGGATGCACCTTGTCTTTTCCCCAGGGAACCTTACATCTCCACACACCGTGCTTTCTCTTAGGCCGTGGTCTTTAACCTTTGTTATATACCTGTGGAGAACCTTTCAGAAGCCATACTCCCTGGGATTGCCAAATGTGCAAAGCTCCCCAGACTATCAAATTTGTGCTCAATTCACCAGTAACTGCTTATGAACTAATACTAAAAAGACATGAAGGGTGGTGCTTTTCATCAGTGCCAGTAGTACAGAGAATATAAATGTCACCTTGGACATGAGTTCTTAGATAAAATTTGTTTCTTAGGTTCCCTTGTTCTCATCAACAAGGAGGGGCTAATGGGGCAGGTAAAGTTCAAGGACAGCCCTGGGCATCAACAACTATGAAACGGAGAAGTTCAAGATTCTCAGGGCAGTGAGGAGAGCACACAGCAAGCTCACTGCCCTGGACTTTAGGAGAGCAGATTTTGGCCTCTTCAGGGATCTGCTTGGAAGGGTGCCATGGGATAAAGCCATGGAAGGAAGAGGGGCCCAAGATAGCTGGTTAATATTCAAAGGTAGAAGCAAGGATAGGTAGCCTAGGAAGAATACAGAGAGAGTGCCTGAGCAGCCAGGGATCAGGTTAGAAAAGCTGAAACCCTGATAGAATTAAATCTGGCCAGGGATGTCAAGAGCAACAGTAAAAGCTGTTATAGGTATGTTGATGAATAGAAGAGAGACCAGGAAAAACGTGGGCCCTCTTTGGAAGGAAACAGGATACCTAGTTACCCAGGACATGAAGAAACTGAAGTACTCAGTAGTATTTTTGCCTCGGTCTTCACTGACAAGTGCTCCAGCCACATTGCCTGAGTCACAGGAGGTAAAGGCAGGGAGTGGGAGAATAAAAAAAGCAGCCACTGTAGGAGAACAGGTTTGAGAACTTTTAGGGAACCTGAAGGTGCACAAGTGCACAGGATCTGATGGGCATCCATGGGTCCTGAGGAAGTTGGTGGTGGAAGTGGCTAAGTTATTATCAATCATATTTGAGAAGTCATGGTAGTCCAGTGAAGTTCCCAGTGACTGGAAAGGGGGAAACTTTACCCTTATTTCTAAATATGAAAAAAAAAAAGAAGATGACCTGGGGAACTACAGGCCAGTCAGTCTCACCTCTGTGCCCTGTAAGTCATGGAGCAGATCCTCCTGGAAACTATGCTAAGGCACATGGAAAATAAGGACGTGATTGGTGACAGCCAGCACAGCCTCACTAAGGGCAAATCATGCCTGGCAGATTTGATGGCCTCCTATGATGGGGTTACAGCACTGGTGGATAAGGGGATGCTATCTAACTGGGCCTGTGCAAAGCATTTGATACCTTCCTGCACATCCTTGACTCTAAAATGGAAAGACCTGGATTTTGACAGATGGACCACTCAGTGAATAAGGAATTGACTGAATGATCTGCACTGAAAGACTTGTAGTCGATGGCTCAGTGTCCATGTGGAGAGGAGTGATGAGTGGAGCCCCTCAGGGGTCTGTATTAGGACCAGTATTATTTAACATCTTTGTCAGGGACATGGACAGTGGGATCACGTGCACCATCAGCAAGCTGGCTGATGACACCAAGCTTTGTGGGGTGGTTGATATGCTGGAGGGGCCCCAGCATAAGAAAGACATGAACCTGTTGGAGGAGGGCCAGAGGAGAGCACAGAGATGACCAGAGGGCTGCAGCACCTCTCCCATGTGGGAAAAATGAGAGTTGGGGTTGTTCAGCCTGGAGAAGGGAAGGCTTTGGGGAGACCTTACAGCACCTTTCAGTACATAAAGCGGTCTACAAGAGAGCTGGAGACGGACTTTCACAAGGGCGTCTAGTGATAGGACAAGAAGTAATGGCTTCAAACAGAAAAATGGCAGGTTTAGAGTAGATATCAGGAAGGAATTTTTTACTGTCAGAGCGGTGAGGCACTGGAACAGGTTGCCCAGACAATTTGTAGATGCCCCATCCCTAGAAGTGTTCAAGGCCAGGTTGGATGGGGCTTTAACCAACTTGGTCTAGTGGAAGGTATCCCCTGCGGCAGGAGGCTTGGAACTAGGTGACCTTTAAGGTCCCTTTCAACCCAAATTAGTCTATGATTCTTACTGGCTTAGGCAGTCCAATGAACTGGGCAAAACAAAACAGAAAAGGACTTTTTCCTGTCTTCCTACTGCTGTTTTTTACAGCTGGCTGCAAATTTGTAATTGTATTGTACTCGTTATCTTGCAATAAAAATATCATATCTGCACTTCTCTGTACCAGTCTTTCAGCTGGGGTTTTTTTAAAGAAGAAAAGATCAGATTATATCTCACTTTCAAATCAACATCAAAGCAGCTATAAATGAAAAAACAATGAAGAGATTTAAACAATAAATTAAAGAGAATACATTAGAATACATAACTTTATCACAAAGCTCAGTTGCACTCTAGCCTGAGATCTTAAAAAATACTGTGACTATAAATACTTCACTGCTAATACTAAAAACCATGGTTAATTCAAAGATTAGATCAATTTACAGTATTATAAGTCTTACTTTTCAGTGATTGACTACTTGCCTCCACAATACTTATGCAAGGAGGATCGTTTCAGTGGGCAAATTTTACAGACTGCCACCTATGAACTTTTTCCAGTAGTAGTGGTTTTCCAATAGTGTTTTAATATTGAGTATTGGTTTTCTAAAGAAGGGGTAACTAGACACTTTTTCTAGATACTTTTTCTGCATAAGTGTCTTTACCCATATCATGGGTAAAAGCACATAAAAGTCTAAATAAGATACAAAACCCCTTCCCAAAACAACATGGAAACATATCATGTTTCCCAGGCACATCCTTGGTCTAAAATGTTGCCAGCCACTTCCCTTGAAGACCACAAGCTAAAGACAAATTTCACTCTTTGCTCACAGAATTTCAGACTTCTTTACAGTGCATGTACTAGAGTATTTCTGGGGCAAAGTACGTGATACTATCATTTGTCTCAGACACTGCCAGCTGGTGAACACCAGGAACAGATTACAGCAAACAGCTCCTCATAAAAGCAGATTTGTTGCAGGACCAGCTGGTGTGGATGTGTGTCTGGGCTGCAGACACCTGGGTCAGCTGCTACTGCTGGTTTAGTTGGCTTATGGCTGGAATGACACCCCTCCAGAACACTTCTTCTTATGAGTGTGTGAAGTCTCAGGTGCTGCATGAAGGCTACACTTTATTTAAGAACAACACATTTGCAAGCCTTGTGACCACTGAGCATAGGTCATTATTAGGCATTAAGTACACCAGATAAACTGTCAAGAGCAGCTCTAGAAAGAAGGCCTTGAACTCCCTTTGAACTATGGTCTGTGTTGCTCCACAGTATCATGGACACAACTGCCACATTCATGCTCCAGAAAATTAAAGCCTTTCTTCCTCTACTCAGCAGTCCTACAGAAGGAGAATAGCCCTTGCACAAATGCTTAAGTTTTCTTGCTTGCTTCAACAATCAGTGAGAATCTCATTGACAATATAGATCACATCTGCTTGCAAAAATTGATAAGCCAAAATATATTATTTAACTAAAAGCCATGAAAATTATCACATGAAAGAAATACAATACCTGTTTGTTGTTTTCATTGGTACAATGCAGCCTCTTGAGGGACACAAAGTGTCTTATTTTCCTAGCAACAGAAATAATCACTTGTTACCGTATCAAATTGTAAAGAGAGAAGTGAAGTGAGTCACTGCTATTTTCTATAGCAGAGATCTCCATGCCCTCGGGAAACCAGATACCAAACCCGACACCAGCAAGAAAACTGGGTGACTAGCACTCCTTCAGCATTACAGTGAAGTATTTGTCCCAGGACACCTGATCCTTTTTCTCCTACAAGAATTCTCCTGCACTTCTAGGAGCTGAATTTGGCAATGTGCCTGTTGTGCACTGCAAAGGTGGGAGCACGTACAAGTGCACACACAAACAAGGGGATTGCCCAGCTGCTAAATACATGGAGGTTCATGCCAAACTTACAGATTGAGAAAGCAGAAAGAAGTCCCTAAAAACCAGAAAGCAGATATGTTCTGGACAAGTTAGTTACCCTCCTTGACCTATCACAGGTGTTATCTTCACGTGCTGCTGGATACTGTCTCCTGATTTTCTTCTTGCGTAGTAAACTCCTTGCCATTCCTAAGGAAACACACATAACAGAGACAACATCTAAGAATATACAGCTTGCAGTCAGATCTTCATTTATTATCACATAGTCCTTACATAGTAAATTATTATATTTTATTTCATTGTTGTCTTTTCTAAAATAGTATAAAATTTATAGAGAATAACACCTTTAACAGTTATTTGCTAAGGTAAGGACAGTGTAACTATATTTCTCTTATGAGAGAGCATACAGCTTTTATAAAGAACTTCAGGAATCATCTACTTATAGGGGTTACTTGCTAGGTACCACCATAAGCGCAGTGGTTGCGACACATCCAGAAGGTACCTCCCTTGGGATCAGCAGAAACAAACTGTGCTGAGCACCATTCAGCTTTGAAGTTGTTGGTTGCTGCAATATGTATGCTAAATTTCAAAAGTCTTTGACCTAAAGATGTCCTTCAACTAACCTCAAAGAAGAAAGACTTTTAAGGATCGAACTACATGGCAGCAGAGTAGGATTAAGTTGGAAAATGGGTGGAAGATACCTTTGAGCAGGCAGTGCAAACTGCTTGGCAGCCCATATAAATGAGAAGGAGCACAGCAGGAGTGGCCTGCAGGTACTGCTAATGAACCAAGGTGAACTGCAAACAACTCCAGACAGTGACTCCAGCTCAGATCATTGCTGGAAATGATTCAAAGGTGATGGGCCTGGCAATACGTTCCCTCCCCAAGAACTTTGGGGATTTCTTGAAGCAGAATGTGAGACGGAAAGGTGAGAGGTACTTCTGCAACCC
>JAWMRA010000090.1:46597460-46610654 GCA_035584735.1 Pseudotriccus pelzelni | reverse complement strand
ACCTAAAAAATCCAATGCGCAGGCTGGAAGGCGTAAAGACCTTCCCCGGTTCTTCGTTCGCGAAGACTGGCCATTATGATAAAAAACTGTGCTCCTGACCCACCAAGTCTTGCCCAAGCAAGAAAATAAAGATTGTGTTCAGCTCAAGCTATCAGATATAAAATCTTAGACACACAGGATCAAGAACTTTGTGAAGTTCTACCATCATGTAAATTCAGTTTTCTGACCAAGTTTTCTCACGGTACCAGTTACTAAGGCACTTAAGTTTGTCCTTTACAAAATAACAGAAGGAGAAAATATAAAAGTATATTCATTAACATGCAGATGCAAAACACACCTATGCACAGCTGGGAAGAAGCAGGAAGCAACCTGATACAATTACTTAGACCAAGAGGTTGATGTTTGCAGTTTCTTACACTTCTACATACCGTAATTTGAACTGAGATCGCACTTCCCCATGTTCTATTTGAACCAGTTCATTGTAACAAGCAGTTACACTGCTGTTCTCCATGAATTGCTGGAAGACAAATCAAGAGTGCATGAAATAGGTTGGAATGGTTTTAACTTTTAAACTGTTATTTCTGTTCCTGCATTTAAAACTCTGACTTTATAAAGAGAGCTGGCATGAGGCCAGCAAAGGGCCACAAGGGTGATTAAGGACCTCTCCTGTCCCCTGGCCCTTCTGGCTGAGAGAGCTGGGACTCTTCAACCAGGAGAACAGAAGGCTGAAGTGGGGAACTCATCAGGGTACATAAATACGTGAAGAGTGTAAGAGGACAGAGCCAGCCTCTTTCCAGTGGTGCCAGTAATAGGATCAGAGGCAATAGGCACAGACAGAAGCACAGGAGATTCCCTCTGAATATCAGGCAACTTTTTTTTTTTACTGTGAGGGTGACCAAGCATTGGCACAGGTTGCCCAGGGAGGTTGTAGAATCTGCATCCTTGGAGATCTTAAAAAGCTGCTCGGCATGGTACTGGGCAACCTGCTTTAGGTGTCTCTACTTCAGCAGGGAGATTGGGCAAGATGATCCCCAGAGGACCTTTCCAACCTCAACCATCTTGTGATTCTGTAGAAATAAGCTTTTGTTGTACCTTTTGTGTTGAATAATCATCTGTTCCTCAGGAATGAGTTCCTAGTTTTTAAGACAACATGGCTATCGAAGTACAAAACAAGTATAAAAATATGCTAAAACCTCAACTGTGGATTTTTCCATTTGGTTTTAGCAATCCAGTTAGAAACAGAAAATTTTAAAAGAAAACCCAACACAAAACCAGTATTGCCTTGGTGTTTCATTTGGAACATCTATCCTTAATTCAAAATGGAAATTAAAAACCTTAGAAACATAAAATATTCATGCTGAAAAATATAGAGAAAAAAATTATTTGGCATTTGTTTCCAAGCAAATATTGTAGCTAAGGCTCAGAAGTAACTTTGATTCACAAGTAATCTCACTGAGCTGTCACTGTGAATTCAGAAGTGCAGAAAAGTATGTAATGTAAGGAGCATGCTAGCAACAGTGAATAAACTTTTATTCCAGACAGGAGAGAATGTCTTCTCTTTGTCAAGCACAGACTGTAGTCTAAAAGGTCTTGTGCTTGGTCCTGCTGAAATTAGAAATTCTACGTTGCTACAAAAGAAGTAGATTATTTGATTTAATACAAAGTTTATTGATAATCACATGCACTGACTTTAGTTACCACAGGAAACACCCTTTGTTGTCACTAGTTCTCACAGCACAGGTGCATGCAGAGTCAAGAAGTAGCATGCAAACCTCCAAGGAACAAAGAATAGCTTTTAAGAAATCTGTGCTCCTCTCCTGTATAAAATCTTTGGGGACCAATGGCTTAATTCCAAGTTGTAAGCAAAACGTAAAAAAGTAATTTTAAAAACAACTGTTGGCATGGGTCTGTTTCACTCCTTAATGCAAAGATCTTAAAGTATTTCTGTAACTCTCACTTCACATACTAAGTGAAAGCATGGGAAAAACAAAAGGCACAATATCAAGTTGACAGGAGCAAAGGTGCAAACAGTGTTGTGTTTTTGCATAACAAACTGTCTGCAAACTTCTCTTCAACAGCACTGTAGATTTAGATTTTCAGTTTTAGGGTGCTCTTTTAAATATTCAAATTTGTGCTAAATTTAAAACAATGTAAAAACAAATCTGTCAATAATATAAAATTCATCATTGATGGCAATCTTATTTTATAAACTAGACTTATTGGAATATATTAAGTCTCTTTATAAACTGCTTTTTAAAGCAGTGCAGTTTACTGACAAAATTTAACCACTGCTGTTTACTGACAAAACTCTTGGCACAAATCTTTGGCTAAGAACCAAGAACTGCAGATTACTGAAGTGCTAAACATGCTTTTAAGTGTTGTATAGTCTTCTGCAAACATACAGATTCAGTTTGTTTAAGTTTATAGTGCTGATGCCATTCATTCACTGGCTGACTCAAAGCTAAGAAATCAGTTGGGACCAGAAAATAGCAGGAAATGTTTCCTTTTTCTAATCTGTGCCCCTAATGTGACACAAGAAAAGGAATATCTATTAACTCTCAAATATTACAAGGCAGACAACAACAGTTTCTTTTAAAAAGTTTCATATTTATAAAGTATATTTTCGTTTAACTAACGTATAGTCTTAAATTATTTTTTACTTCATTATAATTAGATTTCACTGTTGTTCTATACAGAACTTGTCAAAAGCCACTAGAATTATTAGGTAGTAGGAATGCATTATTCTTTGTGCTTAGCAATTGGTATTAGGTTTAACATTAAAGACTTCTTTTATTTCAATCCAGAACATTTTAATAGTATCTGGTCAATGAGAATCAACATTTGTTTAGGAAAAGAAGTTCAAATTACAAGACAAGGCTGTAATTCAATAACTGCAAACATTCAGATCCCCTGTTTGCTGATTTAAATCACAGCTAAAAATCAGTCAGGAAGCTAAATCACTTATTCAAATTAGTCCCTCCCAAGTAGGCTAGCACTATTAGATTTCTGAGGTTGAGAGGAAAAAAATCAGCATAATCAATGTACTGGACTAACAATAGCATTAATACACAAACACAAAAGCAGTTAATGATATAGGGGGGAAATCAGAAGATGCAATAAAATAGACTTTCCTGAAAAGGAGGAAGAAAAAACAGAAGTAAGTAAACAAGAAGAAATTATTATTTAAGCAGGTCTGATTTTTCAAAAATAAATTTCATTTTTGTTCCAGAGGAAGAGATTCCCTGCAAATACCCTTCTCTCTTGAAGAAGGGTATTTTAAAATTTTTGTGTGGGGCAGTTTTGTGTGTTAATGGATTTAGACCCTCCTGATCCTCATCCAAGCAGAAATAATTCCTATGTCCACATCACTGCAAAAATGGAATGTTTGACATCAGATGTGTTTTAAAGTCTTGAAGATAATTCCAATAGGGAATTATTATATTATGCAAGCTCTCTGATAAATTTGGGACAGCAAGAGGGAATGATTATGACATCTATCAGGTACAAAAAGATTTTATTTTCCTCGGCAGACAGTGTGCCACTGGAATGTGTCTCCTCTGGTTTCACTCAGTACTACACCTACAGTTATAATCTAGCTCACAAAACATATTGCCTGCATCGTTATAAAATGAAACACTAGAACTGAGAAGTAATAAAGTTTTCTTTGAAAAATATCAAAGCCTTTTTTTCTTTTTTTTGAGAGAGAGAGAGAGCAAGAGCGCACTGAAAAAGCACTGGCATTCTTGAGTTGACCTTTCTCTTAGATTCACCTTTTTCAATTTTCAGAGTGTCTATGTGCTTTAGAAAGGCTTTGGCCTTCAAATCATTTGCCCCCACAATACCCTTGCAGGAGAGGCAAGACCTAGTACCTCTATTTATTTTGAGATAATCTGAAAATAGTAATTCTGGTGCATGTTCTGCTATGTAAACAAACTTGGGCTGAACGTGAGTTAGCTCAGCTACTGGACATCTGAGAATCTGAGTATGAGATTCTACGTGAGTTCATCCCATTCCTTCCCTGATATTCCTTACTACAATTAATTGTCCTAAATATATGTATATTTAGGACAATATATAGTTAATTCTCTCTAACTACAGTGTCCAATGATGTGCTTCTGTTGCTTAAGTACATAACTTAAGTACATAACTCCTTATAAATTTAAATAATACCACTGATTTTTATTATAGCAACATAACATTCATGCCCATTCAAAGCCACTCACACAAAGATTAAAAGAGGGTAAGCAACGTAGAATTTTAGAGCTGAGAACTCCTGCTTTTCTGCTCTCTCCTACAAAGCTGTTTTCAGAAACAGTATGAACAGTTATGTTTACTTCTGCTGCATGTACAGGAGAGCCTCTAACTCTGTCCCAAGAAGAACTGGTGCAAATCAAGACAATAGACCTCATGCGAAAAAAAAAAATTTCCTTCACATCAGGAGCTGGACCAGGTTTGTAGTCCTACTGTAAGAGGAATCCTGGTAGTCTGAGACATGCAGAGATGTTGGGGTGACTAGTCAGCATGCTGCAACATGCAGCACATGTTAATCAGAGTCTCCCATCATCGTTTTTTAATGCAGTCATAAACAAAATCCACCCACCACCCAGTCAGACCACAAGAAATTAATCTCAGTACTCTTGCTATTCTGAAAGGGTTAGCTCTATCACAGAGTTTCTTATTTCACATGCTTCTGAATACACCGTTGAAAAGAAAAGAATATCAAATCAACTGCCACAGGTTTCTTATCAATAAATTTTTGTCAGAAGAGGATGTATAGCTTTCAGTCAGAGGAAGTAGAAGTGTCTGTGATTTATGAAGTTACTATATGGCTTCCATATTACATGGGCAATTTATACTTACCCTATCAAAGCCCGCATCAAGAAGGGGAAGAACAGAGGTCTCTTCTTGGTCAGCAGATCTACAAAACAAAATCACAGAATCATAGAATCATTCTGGTTGGAAAAGACTGTCAAGATCATCAAGTCCAACCTTTAACCCAGCACTGCCAAGTCCACCACTAAACCATGTCCCAAGTACCATGTCTACACGTTTTAAATATCTCCAGGGTTGGTGATTCCTGGGCAGCCTGATCCAATGCTTTGCAACCCTTTCAGTGAAGAATTTTTTCATAATATTGAATCTAAACCTCCCTTGGCACAACTTGAGGCTATTTCCTCTTGTCAGATCCCTTACTACTTGAGAGAAAAGACTAAGCCTCACCCCGCTACAACTTCCTTTCAGGTGGCTGTAGGGAGCAATAAGATCCCCCCTCTCCAAGCCTCCTTTTCTCCAGACTAAACACCCCCAGCTCCTCCAGCCACTCCTCATATGACACATGCTCCAGACACTTCCCCAGTTCTGTTCTTCTCTGGACTGACTCCAGCACCTCAGTGTTCTTGAACTGAAGGGCTCAGAGCTGGACACAGGATTCGAGGTGTGGTCTCACCAGTGCCAAGTCCAGGGGGACAACCAGTGCTCTGGTCCTGCTGGTCTGATTTCTGATACAGACCAGGATACCACTGGCCTTTTTGGCTACCTGGGCACTGCTGGCTCATGTTCAGCTGCTGTTTAACCAGCACCCATGGGGTGTCCTTTTCTGCTGAGCCACTTTCCAGACACTCCTCCAGCCTGTAGCGCTGCCTGGGCTTGTTGTAATCCAAGTGCAGGACCAGTCACTTGGCCTTGTTGAACCTCAAACAATTGTTCTCAGCTCATAAATCCAGCCTGCCCAGATCCCTCTGCAGAGCCTTCCTACTCTCCAGCAGATTAACACTTCCACTCAATTCTGTGTCACCTGCACTAAGGGTGCACTCAATTCCTTCATCCAGATGATCTGTACACACATTAAACATGACTGGTATATTGTATGGTCACACAACATTTAAGAATTAGGTGGTATAAATCTGACAAGTTATTTAACATAATAAACTCAGTAGGAACAGTTTTTCATAAAATGCATACATAAAATCATACTATTACAAAAGTTAATGCTTCAGTCTTATTTTATAGGTATCTGCAGCTATTACTACAACTTGATAGTTACTCCTACAGCAAACCTGACAGATCCTATACAGAAGTCCTGTGTCTCTTCACAGTCAGGGGATTACGAAAAGAACGAGGAAAAAAGACATACTGTGATATCCTCTTAGAAATAATCTCAAAAAAAAGTCATTAAGAAAAAGGTGAAGCAAGTTGTAAAATCTTGCTCAGCAGCAAATTTAGTCTATTTTTTTAATCTTGGCAGGAATAGTTCTCTTGTCACTCTATTTTCTAATATTTTAACCGATCTAGGAAATTAATAAAATGACAATGGATTCAGTAGTGTGTAGAGTTCTAATCAGGGTATATGAAGGTATTTGATGAAGATGTATTTGAGTCAGTAAGAATTCTCCCTGAATATGTGGAGTATGAATTAGTGAATAAGAATTTCAGGATAATGTTCTGGTAAGTTTAGCATCCATAGGATTGAATTTTGCTCCATTACTCAGTTTCCTAAAAACCACAGTGTGTTAACTGACGTAGTTATTCCCTTTAGAAAATAATATACACCTTTCTGGTTTTGGTTTGGATTTTTTTTCTTTTCTAACATATATCTTTCTAATCTTCTTAGTATGCAAACCATTCTGAAGGTGATAGGGATAATACTAGTCTGCATTAAAGTTATCAAACACTCAAATAAAACGTAAAACATCACTAGCCCATTTCAGATGAAAAATATTAAATTTACTCTATTAGACGTGCTAGTAAGATGTTTTCTGTTATTAGATAAATATTATGCATAATATTCTTATAAAGTAAAATAAAAATCTCTCACAAATCAGTAATACTTACACGTGTGGAACCACAGCAAGTATTACAGTGTGCTCTGACTGCGCTACAGCACGAATGGACCTGAGGAAACAAAAATTTCTCAGTTACACTCAGTGCTTTCTCAATGTTACTCTGAGAAGCTTCACTGTAAATATAAATGAAACCATGATTGAAAGACACCACTGAGGCTAGAAAATAGGATATTGCACTGCCAAACCCACCTATCCCCACTTAGACAAACCATTTTTAATTTTGTCCCTAGATTCCTTTTGCTCTATAACGTGCAGAACGCAAGAGCTCCAAAAATACATAGCACAAACAGCAGCTTTTCAAATCCACTCTTTGTTTGCCCCGTGTACTCAACTTATTTGGGGCAGACTGCTCTGAATGCGTGCGTTGAGAAATCCAGGACATTTTCAATGCTGGCTAGCTAATTTAAACAAGAATCTCTACCACTGCTCATATTTACCACTGTCCTTCTAGAATTCTAAAATTTTCTTTAGAGGGTGAGAAGTGCTTTTGAAGCACGTAAGTAAGTAAAGGCATGTATAGCAAATTATGACAGACTATCATTTATTATTTGCTGAAAAATAGCAAATTTTACCACCTTGCATAGTTTCGGGAAACTGAAAAAAATACAACCAATTACCAGAACATTCCACCCTCTTTTTACTGGTGAAAGGTAAGCTTTTCACTCATGTCACAGTGTCCTGAATAAACAGTCTTTATATTTGTTTGTTAGTCTTTCAGAAAAACTTACATCAGCACAAGTATTTGAGCATTAAAATGCCCCTTGTCACAAACACGACAAATTTCAGGTCATGATAGACTAGAAGTACAATATGGTGCAAAATGTATGCTTCAGCTGAGACAGTGTATTTTAGCAAAGACTCCCAAAACCAAGCACTTGTAATCTTAATGCTGCTTAGACAGAATCCTGTGGACCAGAAGAGTGATGCAAAGTTCTGCAAAGAACTGGCAGTGCCTGACCTAGTGGACAAACATGTTCCTTTGAAGTATGCAGCTTCAGACTTTACTGTAGCAGTAAGCCAGGAAAGAAACAAACACAGACAGCAGGGAATAATTTCACAACAGCTCTGGCTTATGCTCTGGTAGAAGCCCATGACCTAGAGATAATTCTGCAATTCATCTTTGCCAAAAGTGTAGTTGTCGTACTGTTATTCTCTTACAGATGTATGCAAACCTCCTGGTCTCAGTTCCGAAACTTCCATTTCCTTGTAATTTTGGGTGTTCATTTTTGTTTCACTATTTTTGTTTTAAAATTAGGAGGTTTTGTTTTGTACAATATATCCTAAAGATCAAGAGAAGCATAAGGTCCTTTAGGTTACCTGCAGATATCTTCTGCATCAAAATATCTGGAGTTCCTGTGATCTATAACAATTATTTCCTGATGCTTATCAAGAAAACATTCAAGCGCTGACTCTGGAGTCCAGGCAATATTGCACCTGTATCCAGCTCTGTCACAAGCCCACCAGAAGCCATTGCTTTGGTTGTCTTCTTTTGCAAAGACCAGCAAAACCTGCAAAGGATGCAGAACAGCAGCACCACATTAAACACACAAAGTAGTCCTCTTTATGGTGCAAATCTTAACAAACACTTCTACTCTATGAAAGATTGAGTCTGCTTTGAAAGCAGGAAGCTTGAACCACAGCTTATAAGGCAGCCGATGCAGTAGTACAATTTTCTTAATGGATAGAGTAGTCATCAATAGATAATCAATAGTTAATTGAGCAGGTCTGATTTTTAGTTTGCTAAGATAATGATTCTTTCCTGTCTCCTGTTCCAATTCATTCAGTTACTACCCAGAGTGTTCAAACATCATTGCCACTCCCATCAGGCCATCCAAACTACACACACTATATTGTAAGGAACTGTCTGAAATGCAACTGATTATCACTTTTCCCTGAATGGGGACAAACAGAACATTGTTTATTCATAACTGATACTATTTCAAAACTGAAAAGAACAGTTTTGGATAGGATTAGGTGTGTGTGGAATCAAACATCACAATTTTGTAGCCAATAAATTGTCCCAAATTGTCCCTGAATATATGAGGTAGTTTTGACAATTTCAGCTGAACACTTAAGGAACTGCTCACATAAAATTGGATAAGATGTGTACTGAGGTGCCATTCTGAGAAGGAAGGAGATGCTGTAGGAACCTGTTTGCTAACTGACAAGCAGAATAGAGACTGAAAACAGCTGCATTTCTGTGCTTCTTATGTGACATAAAATGTTTTTAGGAGAGAATAAATTTTTCATCCAGCTCTGTAATACATACATTATCAGTGCAGAATTTATTCAGCAAGGAACACAAGTCATGCAGACATTCCTCATTACAATTTGCATATATTTACCATAGCAACTGGTAACTAACCATGCTGCTCTGTGTGTCAGATGAAGAAAAAGGCTAATTTAGTGTAAATATACTGTGAAAAAGAAGGGCTTACAAAGTCAAAAGTTTGTCCACAGCTGTTTAAATTACACCAAAAGGCAGCAGCCAGAGAGTAATCACATACAGAGAAAAATCCTGTTCATTTCACAAATAAAAGTCATCTCTGATTTCAGTGAAACAACCTGTCTGTGAAAAATACACAAAATTTGCTCCAAATGCCCATAAGAAAGGTCCATAACCTTTCATCTGTGCTGCTTTGCGCAGCTGTGGTGTCAGCCCATGAATTTCAACACCAGTCTAGAAGACAGAAAAGGTGAGCATATCTTTCCTTTTATCCTGAGCTGTTTGGATTGTTGAATTCTAAACAACTGAAAAATCAATTAGTGTTACTGTGACAGAATAACCAGTAAAAGTTTCACTAAACAGTGGAAGAAAATTATATGCTCGGAATTTCCATAAGTATTAAGAAACAACTTAGGAAATTTCAATTTATTAGAAACAGTTTTGATTGCAACTAATAATAACCAGATATGGTTTGCTGACACACAACATTCATGGTAAGTGTTGTCATTCTGCCTAATGCCTGATTTTTTTTTCAGCCATCAAAGTGATGGAAAAGCAGTGACGTGCTTAAGTTGCAGACTTTGCCCATTCCTGGGTGAAGTCCCTATCAGATATAATCTTCTGTTTGGTTACAACTGTCAGTAGTTTTATTTTGTTCCTAGTTTGAAACAATATGGTTCAGAAAAATTTGTGATGGAGGTGTGCATATTTTTTGGTATCTTGCTTCTCTCAGCACTCCCAGTTTGGAAATAAAAGATTGCAAAATGCAATAATTTACCAACTGTAAAATAATGCCGCTTAATTAAACCACCCAATCTCTCACTGGTAGCTAATTATCAGTGTGCAAATCCTTCTGAGAATATTAACGCTTAAAGTTGTTTTAAAGTTTTACTACTATGCTTTCTCATTAACATTTGTATGAAGCTTACTATTAATCACCAAAACATAACTTAACTAGACATATAGTGTAAGATACGCTCTCGAAGTCAAGATAAAAATACAACAATCCGTATAAACAACACAATCAAAGAAATGCTTGAATTTGATCTGTGTCCCTTGGCAAAAAAAAAATGCATGTAGTTATTTTTTCTGCATAATTTGTCAGTGTTGCTGTAAAAATCAATGTCGCCCTAGTTTAGGAGCACCATGAACTTTCTCCGTGGAGACCTTTATATAATTTTGGTGATGTAGTTTTCACTCTCTTTCTAAGTATTTGTTTCACACAACCATTGCACATCTTGTTTCCGGTTTATTATAGAAATATAGAAAATGGACAGAAATTTGCTCTAAAGAGCTTGAAACAAAGTAAGAGACACCAGCTGAGGACACATAGGATACTCAAAGGAAACAGAAAATTACAGCAACTTAAGAAGTTATTTAATTATTTTCACATCATCATATCCCAGCAAGGGACTCTTAAGGTGGAAAAGACCTAGTATCCCTGAATTAAGATACGAAGGAGCTCTTTTATTCCAAAAATTGGTACGAGGAAACAATAAAATGTTGCGCATCAACACAGTTCATTTGCAGCTCATCAGGGAATTTCACAATCATCAGAACAGAAATGGAGTTTGATGTCAATCCTGTGAAATATATTATGGCAAATGAATGTCCTAAAAGGTGAGAAAATAAAGCATCTGAATAGGGACACATCCAAACATTTATCAGCCCTAATAAAGACCTCTGAAACAGGATACAACACCTTTTTTATGTGCACTAAATGTTTATAAAAACCACCTATCTCCCCTGTCCCCTGGAGGGGGTACATTTACATATACTTTTATCATGGCTGATTCTAAAGTCTCAGAATCCAATCATTCCTATTTGCAAGCCTTGGTACAAAATTGGGGCAGATGTGCAAGCTGTATGTGGCATGTTAGAATTGTTGGGCCTTGGTGATTTACTCTGGACTCTCTCCCTTGCCTCTTAAGGCCAGAAGCACCTGGGTCATGATCCAGTATAAACCAAACCAGATTTTTTCTCCAACATATATGGTCATAAAGTCCAGTGAGGAATCTATTACAAGGTTTTTATGGCAGGTCACAGCCACAAGTAAGGTCACCTCTCAGACAAAAAATGTGTGCCATTTCAAGGTTGGCACAGGTGTTCCACAACAGCATAAAACACACACCAGAATAAAATGAACTTCACTAAGAAAAGCCCCAGTGGCAGTTGTTTTAACAAACTGAGTTTGCCTCTCAGACAATTGTAAACATTATTAATCACTCACAAATAGACATTTAAAATGTGATATTCAGTAGCTGTTTGCACTGCACAGAGAAACACGTAATTGCATTGTCAAGATGAAATAAAAGATTAGCACACATTTTTTAAATGTATGGATGTGTGTAACACTTGCCAAATTATCTGAGGCAATATGGCATGTTCCACAAACAAAGGAGGTGGGTTTACATAAAGTGTTTTACCTTTACTGTAAACAAGTTAGCGTATGGCAACTTGGAAAATTCTTCAGTTAATGATTTTACTTAAAGAATGGTTTCTGCTTTACTTAAGACAGATTTTTACACTGATTCGCACTTCTGTTATGTAGGGACAAAAAACCATCCCCATCTGGGAAGATAGCAAGGAGAATGTTAGATTTAAAAACAACAAAAAGCCCACTTTCGCTTCTTGTATCAAAAATCTTGTAACAGCTAACACTGATATGATGATACTTTGGCAAATCCATTTCTACGCTGCAATACACTGACATAAGTACTGAGAGTATCTGTAGTTGCTAAAGATCTGCTTGAGCATCTTTCTAGAGATGATCATGGTTTAAAGAACATTATTCTGTGAAGAGTTCCACACTTTCATGTTGAAATTCCTTGCAAAACCAAAGAATGTTCTATTGTTGAGCAACTGTTCCACCATCTTATTACAATATCAACAAATATTTCACTGGATCAAGTCCTAATTAAGATGCTTAATAGAGACATAAAAATGTAAAGCTCTATGATGCATATACACAATTTAGTTTCCCTGAGAGTAACATTTTTTCACACGTAGATTTTTCACAGAAAAGGTGATAGTACCTAAATGTCTCTGAATTTAATAAAACTAAGTGACCCCAAGATTAATTCAAATGAATTATGTATCAGTAGAACAATGTCACAGCTTAAAACTAGTTCATTTCCTATAATCTGAGAGTTCCAACATCCATTATAAACTGAAAAAAAATAACCCAACCAAAATGCTTGGCAACTGTTTACTGTCACAGGAATAAAACCTACAGAAAAAGAAGCAGGTATGGGTGACAGCTGTTGCTCCTTAAGCTGAAGTTCAACCTGGTTTTTCAGAGGTGATGTGATTTCTTGGATTAGTGATCCGTAGAAGCACAGTTCTCTGTGTTCCCTGTTACAGTTCTCTGTCCTGTTGTGCAAACCCCAGGAAAACTGGACATGTGCTTAAACACCATGAAGCTCTCTGCTTTGGTATATCAGAACTGAACAGTTTTTAATATCCATACAGGAAGATCTTTCCCTTGCTAATGCACATGCACACATGCTCCTACTGACAGGACATAAAGGTATGATGGGATGTCAACGGAAATCTAAGAATCTTGTTTACCAAGATAATTTACTTGTAAATCTCTTCTCAAGCAATCAGATACAGCAAAACACCTATTACCCATCTCACAGTCCTTGCACAAGTGAAATGAAAATAAGATATTTAACTATAACTATTGACTATTAACACTGAATTTTGGAAGTAATAGATGTTGGAGATAATAATAATAATTGGCTGTATCAAGAACCTGAAGGAGCATCTTACCTGAATTGGGTATTGTGTCAGTCTCATGGGCCCAACTTGTACTTCTGTAGTTGAAGCCTGATAAAGAAGAGCAATACAGATATTTTTTCAGTCCAGGTCTTAATAAGATAGCATTTTACATGCAAGAAGGAA
>JAWMRA010000090.1:46580921-46593839 GCA_035584735.1 Pseudotriccus pelzelni | reverse complement strand
GGAGGCTGTGACCCTGTGAGAGGCCCATGGTGCAGCAGGGTCCTGCCAGAGACCTGCAGCCCATGGAGAGGGAAGCCAACGCTGGAGCAGGTTTTTCCGGGATAGGACTTGTGGCCCCTGTGGGGCACCCACGTCAGTACAGCTCATCCATGGAGGAGTGACCCCCAGGATAGCAGATTGGGAAGAACTGCTGCTCGATGGATGGACTGATGCCAGAGAGGTCCATCAAGGACAGTCTCCCATGGGAGGGATCCCACGAGAGCAGGGGAAGGACTCCTCTCCCTGAGCAGCAGCAGAAACAACAACTGACCGTAACCCCCATTCCCCATCCTCCTGCGCCACTGGGGGGAGGAGGGAGAACATGGAAGGAAGGAGGGGTGGGGGGAAAGGTGTTTTTATTTCTCACTCTTTGGTTCTTACCCTGTTAGTAATAAATTTAAGTACTATCCCCGCTTTAAGTCTGTTTTTCCCATGAAGGTAATCAGTAAGTGACCTCTCCCAGCTGTTAACTCACGTATCCTTAGCTGGTGTTTTTTCTCTCTCCTCTGTCCAGTTGCAGAGGGAGAGTGAGAGAACGCCTTTAGAGTGTATCTTGGTATCTGGCCAGGGTCAACCCATTGGGTTGACAAGGTATACAAGGGTGTTGCGAGTTCAGCCTCCTGAAAAGGCTCAGGATGGATGTGCTAGTTGAGAAGCATCATACAGATGCCAAGCTCCCTTTCAGACACTTTTTTGCCCTGAAGGCTCCTACCCTCTGTATCTTTTTTTCCTTTGGTTACTCTCACGCTGGTGCATCACTTCCTTCACCTTTGTAGTACATTTTCAAACCTCTGTCTCTTTGGTTTAGCAAATGGGTAACAGGACTCTCTTTTCGACCCAGTGTTCCCCTGGTTACATCTCCCCATCTTTGCTAGGGCTCATTTGTACTTCTCTCTAGCTCAGTTTCCCCCATCCACACCACTTGTGAGAGTTGACACCTCAGCCTGTCCTTTGGCTATTACCATTTCCACTTTTGATTGTACCACTATTTTCAACTTCAAATCCCTTTTTTTTATTTTTACTTTTTTTCCCATGGCCAAACTACAGTCCTGGAAAGAATTATAACCATGTATGAGCTCAACATGGGCTTTAGCCAGCTTGAAGTCCCTTGTGAGACACAGGACACAGAGCTGTTCTCCAATACTCTTGGCTTGAAGCTGATGTTCTGCTCCTCTGCCTACTACAGCACACCTGACTATGGTGCCCAGCCTCTCCTCCACTGTTCAGCAAAGTTACACTCCTTTTCTTTGTCTTGTCTTCTTTGGCAGAACTATATCCCAGTCTTTATCACCTTTTTCTTTTTTATCACTTCTGGTCCTTTCAACTCCAACTCACTAGCATTTTTGTGTAGTTTAACGCTCGGCAACTCTTTCTCCGCTTCCTCATGTTTCTTTTCCAGCCTCAAGTATTACAAAGAATATCACTTGACCTGTTAGCAATTTGTGGACAGATTTACGAAGTTCTTTCCACTTCTGAGTCAAAAAGTCACTAAATGATAAGCTGTCAAAGATTAAATAGGATGAATCACCACATACTCATATTGCTGGTGAGTTGGTTCTGAGCTAGATGCTTTCTGGCCTGACCTCAGTGGCTTTTTCAGACACCATCTTTGCCTGTCTCATTCATTTGACCTGCTGCCCCTGTTTATCCTCTCCACCCACCAGTACAGCTACTCTCTTTCGGGAACCACTCTCTCTGCCACCTCTATTGTCAAAATCTGTTGGGTTTTTTTTTTTTTCTTCCTGTTAAATTCTCCTTGCTGTGGTTTCCAGTTTACTTTTGCATCTGCTTCCTCAGCTGCTCATGCCCTTCATTTTCTTGGCTTCCACTAGAGGACTGCCAACTCACTCTACTCCACAAGCTGCTCCCCTCATGCCACCCAGCTGCCATCATTCCAAGGAGTCCAGAAGAGCATTACATAGTTGGATAGCTCATAAAACCTTCAAAGTAAGGATCAAATGCCTCAAGTTGAATTTCTGTGAATTCTGTGATAACATATTGAATGTTTTTAAGTTTGGTTCTCAGAGTTGTCTCCTAAAAACTGCTTCTGGACAAAACTGAAAAGATCTGTCTGATCACAATCAGCTTCAGATGTTAATATCTCTGTCTTTCTTCCTTCATTTTCATTCGTCTCTGTATGGTTTCCTGAATTATGTTTCAAATAAAAAATTAGAAAAGTAAGCATTCAAAGTCACAGATCTGTTTCTTCTCTATATCTCACCCCTTTTTCCCCGCTGCCACATAATTACTCATTTTTTAAGCAACTACAGGCAGTAGTGTTAGTATAAACTTTCTATTTCAATTTAAAGTCATTAGTAAGGGAAGAAAAGTGAACCAGTGGGATGCAGACAAACCTCTGAAAGACATGGGGAAGAGAAAAGGGAACAACAGGCAGCTAGCACAAACATGTCACAATTAATGGATCATTCTAAGGAGAAGAAAAACTGAGAAAGAAACCTATACTTCTGTCAAGTTGCTAGAGATATTAGACAACCACTTGAACATGCAAGTTGACACCTGTAAAATAATCCTATGAGCTCTGATATAATGTATCTGATATAAAAGGATAACCTAAGAAAGAATATTATTTAGTATTATTTTAGGACTTTTTGCATTCTGTTCACATTTCAGTAGCAGCTTCCTTGTGAATGCATTATCATAATAGGACAGTAGAACAGTCAAGTGGAAAAGACACTAGTTCAGCCAATATGGAGCTACATTTGGCATAAAAACTACTGTCCTGGGTCACCCTCAATTCTGCTCACAGCAGCAGCTACTTATGGACCTGTCAAAGGTACAAAAGTCTCAAAACCCCTCAGTCAATAGAGGGTAGTCCAGATGCCTTTTAGTTCTATAATTTGCTGATTAAGGCTTTCAACAGAATCTGGAAGCAACCCTGCAGGATTGTACACACAGTTTCTCACCACACAGATTTTTCTTATGTGAATTCAATGGTCATGATCTGCATCTAGGTGCTACTGAGACCACTCAAAAATTTTGATTCTTGATGTCAGCAGAAGATAGATTTGATGTCCAAGATACAGTTGGTTGAACACATTTGATTAGGATGTTCCTTAACAAAACACTGCAAGCCTCTGGGGAGATTTCTAAACAAAGTCCCATGTTCTTTACAGAAACTTTGTGAGAAACAATCAAAAATCGGTCAGACCAACCAATCTTGGCCCAACATCCTATCTTTAGAAGTGGTCAAAAACAGATGCAAACTGAAAAACACAAAAACAGGGCAAGCACAGTGACACTGTCTCTTACCCCATCTAAGTTTGATGCTTATCTTAGCTAATGCGTTTCTGCTCACAAAACAGCAGGACATGTAAATTAAGATCATACTTTTCTCCACTGACCATGTACAGTGTCTCAAACTGTATAGCAGTAGAAAATGGCCTCCCCTTCTCCCAGATATTCAGAACCTGGAAAAGAAGGGCCTGATTAACAGCTTAACATGCTCAGTGAACAGCAATGAATTACAAAGCTTTTGGCTTAAAGGTGCTCTTGAAGGTCATCTAGTCCCTCCAAGTCGTGTTATCACAGTACCATCACAGGTCAAGAATCCCTTTTCAGTTGCTGTGTGGAAACACCCGGCCCGTATGGACAAGAAAGGAATTAAAAGCCATTTACTGGACAAATGCTGTAACTCCCAAACTACAGTGTTCTTACATTTGTGGAAAGAAAACCAACTACAGAACGTAGTCACCAGTGACATCAGGTTTATTTTGAATACTGACTTTGTCAACAGAAGTTTCTCTGAAAGTGTGTTTATTTTGTCAGCATATACATCTTCACTAAATATGCATGGCAGGTAAGTTATGTTAATGTGTGAAGATGCAAGGAGAAACCAAACTTTTCCAAACATCTACCAAAGTAAACAGAATCTGCCCAAGGCTTGTGGATCTTGGCATGGTGAGATCTCTTTCTGTAAATCTGTTTGTAATTACTATCCATTCTCAAGTTTGAAGGAGCATGAGTCACACACATTAGTGGGGAATCTAATCAAATCTTTATGGGGAGATCCAATCAAACCTCTGTACACCAACCTTATCGAAAAACACAGCAACTAAGCCTGAACTGTTTCAGAAATACATGCACTGGTGTTTAGGAGAGCGCAAAATTCAAGACTATAGATACAGAAAGATTTAAAAAGCATTCTTATTTTCATCTTTGTATGTTGAGCTAGCCAAAAAAGTAACTACTGTGATGATAGGAACAAAGACCCAAACAAAACAACTTTATGCTACCATGTAAATATATGGTGAACCCACACTTTCAATGCTGTACATAATCTTTGGTTTTTCTTGAGATAAATTAACCTAAACTAGAAAAATTAAAGAGAAAGCAACAAGAATAATAATGATATTCCAAGGCATTTTTTGATAACTAAAAAGACTAGGCTGCTTCTGCCAAAGGAATCTAGGGAACTGAATAGGCATCTATGAAATCATGAACAGTGTAGGGCACAACAAAGAATGACTCATCAATAGTATCCACAATACAAGAAATATCATGTTTACCTTAAAGCAGGCCACTGGAGGGGGTATTGTTGAAACAGCAGTTGAACTAAATTTACCAAGGGTAGGCCCCTGTGTTGCTGCAAAACACATCAGTAGGAACACAACCTCAACTTTGCAAGCCCCTAAGTTATAGGTTAAGAGAGGCCCAGGGAACAATCCCTCTCCATCTGCTCTCTTCTCTATCTGTTGTGTAAGGTGCCTTGTGCTTACCCAGGACAAGATAACAGGAGGACAGACCTATGGTTCAATACAGTAGATCAGTTCTTGTGCTGGCCATTAAAATTGATTAAAAAAAATTGCAGTGAGTTTCAGTAACAGAAATTTCAGATAATATAATAGTTATATGAATGGAAACAGCAAGAGGATAAATCTGCAGCAAGATATTAGTGAAATAAACACAATCTTCTTCCAACACCTCTTGGTCTAGGTAAATACTCGTAACTTATAAAGCATACAGTTAGTCTGCAATCAAACAATTACTTAAAAATATAAAATTAACTTTGTCTTCCAGACACCGACTAAGAAAAGGCATCTGGTGGTTCCCTGCATATACCTGAGGGTCTCCCAGCTCAGCATTTGCTCTAGAGACTATTCAGTTCCCTTGGCTTTGTCCAAAAACAAATGCTAAATTCTACTTCTGTGATGGGTTGTGGGAGGCATACCTCCAGGGTTCTGTAATGTCAGCAAGAGCTTGCTGGAAGACAGTTGTCACATTTGAAACTACTCTTGAAAATTGGCAAAGGAAGAAGTTAAGTATTTACTATGTGAAAATTCAGGAGTTTTCTGCAAGTCTACTTCTACTAGGAAAGGGCAACCTGTCTCCTTTCTCTTAATCAATGTATTGCTGGCTTTTGTTGCTCCTTGTTGAATAGCCTATCCCCAGCAGGACAGGGATAATTTTTTGGAGTAGCTAGGAGGGGGCATGGTCAAGGTAGTTATTCTATGCCACCTCACATCATTGCTGGGGGCAGGGGAAGAAGGAACTCACTCTATTCCTGGGAAAAGGGGTTCCTTCTGGTTGCCCAGTGGAGTGGTTCAGCACTGCTTATTGTCAGGAGTTTTCCATTGTTTCTTTCTCTTACACCCTTTTTTAATTATTATTGTTACTGTAACTGTTTTTTTTCTTATGTCATTGCTGTTTCCCGTAAATTGTTCTTACCTTAACCCACGATCTTTGCTTTTTGTGCCTCCACCTGGCGGCCAAGGAGGGGAAGCAGCACTTGATTTTAGCAGGGTTACTAAATTGGAGGATGCCATTCTTAAACCATGACGGAGAAGAAACACCGCGCTCTCAATTAATTTAATGCTACTGTTACAGTAGTAAATAACCTACCTGTTTCTTACTGAAGGACATAAATGTTGTTGTCTTGGCTTCCTCTTTTTAACATAAACAATACAGAATTCTACTGAAAGTGAACAAAATCTGTATTTTACTGAACGTAAACTAGGACTATGCCCCTCAGTAGTCTGAGAACAGACTGAAATATTGGAGTACAAGTGCACACATAGGCATTATGGACTTTACTTCAAGCATTAAAAGGGAAAAAACCACTTTTTGATCCAAGGCATGTGCTGTTTTCAAATGACCATTTCTCCAACACTATTCACTGTAGATACTACTACTAGCTATCAGTATCAACCTTAGGCTGGAGTGGGTAGGAGGCTGCTCCTTCAGAGATGCATGATGGACGTCACCATCAGAGCTTTGGCTTAGTATCACCTCCTCTTATTTCTTCTCTTGGGTAGACATAGCTGAAAGAATTTTTTTCCTGGTTCAAAGAGATCTGGTCCTATCTTCTTTTGCCAGCTACAGCAATGCATCTACATACTATGTCAGCCTAAAACCTCTATCAAACACTACATTCCTCTTGCTGGAACAAAGGGGGAAAAAACACAACAAAAAACCAGAACAAACATGTTCTGATGAGAGTGAGTTATTTACTGAAGTTTTCTGAATTGTGTTTCACTTAGAAAAAAACTCAGCATTGAACTTTGATCTACATTTCACAAAAATACTAAAATAAGCTCCAGTAAAGAACAGGGTATTGTACCTAAAGAACAGGAATACGTCCTTTGAAGACATAATGGTGCCTCTTCCCTGCTCCTTCAGTCAGACAGTGTTTGTTTTATAGCACTTCTGTCCTGTCTGTTCGACTCTTAGGACAGCCAGCTGAAAACAACTAGTTTGGCCTTTTAATTAAAATGTTACCATCTGCGAGATATGTCTTAGAATTATACCTAGGAATTCTATCAAAACAAGCAAACAAACGAAACCAAAAATACAAACCCAACAACTCCAAATTGCAAATACACAGTACAAATACCAATAAAGCAAAAATTAAATCTTCCTAAGTTTTTAGGGTAACAGTTACATATAGGCTTTTTTCCTATTACCATGTAACACTGACTCTGAAATAGCATTTAAATATATATATATTTAAATATATGTCAAAATTAACTAGTTTGCCGTTGCTCTTTTAATTAGAAATCCACAAATAGAATTATTCCCAGAGCAGACCCTACCATCTCAGGTATCACATGTGATGCTGTACCATCTGTTATTGTGCAACTACAAATTATCAACACGAAAGTCTCTGCTATGTCTCACACAAAAAATTGTGCAGACAACAAAAATCAAAGCCAAATTCTCCTTAAAATAAACAGCTCCAAGGTTTCCATGCTGACTGAATAATTCATGATCACATTTAATTCAGTTTAAGTTTATATTTTAGTTTTGACAAAGCCACTGCAGCTAATCCACACAGCAGCAGTCATGTCTCAAATACTCCAAGACTGATACTTTCTGGGATGTGCACAGTGTCTTGCCCACTGGTGAGTCATCTAAGTAAGCCACATACATGTTACCCAAACCCAGCATTTTTCACCCTCTTTATTCTGTCATTGAAGACTAAAGTGTTTATGAACAGCTTGTCTCACCTATTTTAGTTTATAATCCTCACAGACAGAGATCACCTCTCACTTTTATAGTATGTCACGTAATAGGGCACATGGGCTGACTAATTCTATAATCCCTACCCAAATACGGATGAAGAGTGAGGAAAAGTAGAAGCAATATTTATACAAAGTAGGTATGTATAAGCCAGAGGAAGAGGAAGTTCCGACCCAGAGGAACAGAGTAACTGGTGATAGATGTACCTGAAGAATTTATACCTCGCAGAAGTAAGAAATGGCCTGATAAATCTGGAAAATTAATTACTAAGTCTTACAAACTTGAATGCAGTCATGATAACTTCACTCCCATTACTCTAGTCACGTAAATGCTGGTAGGATCAGCATCTAATTTTAGCATTTAACTTTTGCATACAGTTGCAATCCAGTTAAGCTCTGCAAAAGCATGGAAAGAAGGCATAGCACAGTCCTTCCCCTGTTCTGCTGCACCAGACCAAATTATTACTTATGCAATAAGCAATAATGATTTTGGTATTACTCATCACTATTTACACAGTGTGTTTGTGTGAAATTAAAAGTTTTGGAAAAAAACCTTCTTTTGGACATTTTGTTCCAGTCTTAACGAGGAGAAGCACCTCCAAGTTAAGTGCCATGTGTCAAACCCAGCATTATAAGAGTTATGCCAATGTTCTACAGAGAGCTCTTAATGCTACTCCAGTCTTTATGTGTACTGACATCTATTTGAACACAATATGGTCATTTTAGTCCACTGTCATCAGGATGTAATTACAAAACTTACTACCAACACATTACTGGGAAGATAAAAAAATGGCACTCTTATATTCTCCACAGATAGTGAAGCACAATCGTCTCGCAAACATCTTGATAACCAATCTTCTCCTGCAGTTTCTGCACGCGCACAGTATGAACATCCACACTTGAAAGTGTAAGTTCTGGCTGAGTGCAGTGTTAACTCCCAAACTTTCTCTCGTGGAAGAATAGTTACAGTCGCCTATTTTCAATGCACATGATATTGCAGAAACCAAATTCAGCTCAGCAATCGTTTAATTTTATTTTATGAGCAATATCGCTGGAGACAAAAAGGGCTTCTTGTACAGTTAAAGGCAGCATGGCCCAAATGCTCAGCATTTCACAGAATTAAACACTTCTTAAGCAACAGGAACTATATACATATCATGAACTATAGAAAAATATTAATCTCCTCTCCAAGAGATCACATGCACAGTCAAAAGTCTGACACTTTCCAAACACCTTTATTTAGAAATACTATCTCTGTAAGCCATAAAATATTTCAGTTTCAATTCACAGACATACATGTCCACCAACAGAGATTTTATAAGACATGATCACTTCATTTTAGTGGGTTACACTCTATATCATGTACAACTCCAATGAATAACTGCTTATGCATATGTTACTTACACTCTTACACTATAGTCCATGAGATTACAACACAGAAACATGTTCCTGAGGTTTTCTGTCAGTATCTCGTTCATATATATCTTTATTTTACAACTGTCTTTGGATGGACTCTGCAGGGAAATGTGTTTTATTTCCTGTTAATATTGTACTTATTCACAAGTGCATATCACAAGACAGGAAACAATAACTTCTCTAAGTTTTTTACTGAGTCACATTCAGTTTTCAAAGTTAAGGAATATTTGATTGGCATAAACTGTGGGAAATGAGCTGCCAAGAGATCAGGGAAAGTGATCTGGGCACTCAGGCCATTCGTGCTGAAAGTCTGTGACGTACTTGTATGGAAGGACAAAGACAGTGAGTTATATAATCAATATCATTTTACAAAATGTATGGGGCCACCTTAACACAAGCACAGATAAAAACACATGAAAATGTATAAAACCATATAAAATATATAAAACATATAAAATACTAAAGAAGTTATTTTCTAGAGAAATTAATAAACCTGTCCTGTTCAAGACTGCTGAAAGGGATTTGTTGGAATGCCACAGGCAAAGCTATTAAAAAAACGGCAGGAAAAAAAAGCAATTGCAAGATAGGTAGGGTAGCAGAGAACCTTGATTTGAGTCTTAGAAATGAGCTGAAATTCAATCAACACAGAGAGGCACACTGTTACTTATGTATGTTGCTATCTGCTAGAAGCTTTTTTGCTGAATACAACACAGAAAGCAGAGATGGCAGCTTAGGACTCCTATCAGTAAACTCAGAGAAGACCTAACAAACTTTTTCAAAGCTTTGATGAAACCAAAAGGCATACAGAAGGTGTCTTCCTAAAATTGCAGGGGCAAGCAATTGTAGGAAGACTCTTCCGACACAAGAGTCCAGAAATTTCATTTTACTTCATATAGCAAGTTACTGTTAAAGCAAAAATGCTTTCCTGAAAGTAAGAGACATAGGGCTGTGAGGCCTCCCCATCTGTACTAAATTGTCTGTAATTGCTACAGCTGATGAACATAAAGGGTTCATTTCTGGGCGCACATAAAACAGTCTGACCAGCCATCTGCAGAAACCCTGTAACAAAGTGATAACACAGACTTCTGCACTCTCACACTAACATAAGAACATCCCTGGTTATTTCCGTTATGGTACTGCAAATATACTCCTCCTTACAAAATTTAGACCTCAAGTCTTCAGATCTGCTTATTACTAAAACAATGAATTTTCACATACATAGCTCTTCTTGGAGAAATACTACTTTTCCTTTTCAGACCTTTGTAGTGACATGAGCTTACCAACTGCTCTATATTTAGCTGCCAGACACAGGTTATGACCACCCTAAGGCTGTTTTAGACTTCTGGGTGCAATGACCCTGTGGAAATGTAAAGTTAAACTGCTGCTCTGGTTTTTCCAGTCAAGCTGGATGGTTCTACTTGTGTGCTTAAATATTTTGCTAACTCAGGCTTCAATGAAGGCCAGGATTGCAAACATACAACAACAGCTGCACTGGGTCAGATCAAACCAACATCATGTCTCTGAAAACAGGATAATATGTATCACACTAGAATAAGCGAGTGTGACACCTGCTACATCCATTCCCCACTGCAGACCTTAAGAGATTTCCAAAATATATAGAAGTAATTTTCTTAGTTAAGAATGCCTCCGAAATCCCTCTTCTACTTATTTTTGCAGAGTCGCTGTGAACTCATGCTATGTGCTCCATGGAACACTAGCTCCTCTTTTTATATATAGCTGTGAAACACGGCACAGTCTGACACATTCTGCAATTTGCAGTCATTATGTTTTTCACAGAAACTGCCATATAGCAGGTACAGATTACTCAGAAAACTTTTTATTAAAAATAAAGCAAAGCCATTTTTTAAGTCTTCAAGGTAGATAAAGTCATATTTTCAAAGTTAGTGTGAAGCAACATATTTCTGAATCTATAGTAGATCTGAGACAACAGCCCTGATGGTCTGGAAGGCAATTTTGCAGTCAGCATGGTGGACTTACCTTGCAGAGAGGTCTGTTCTGAAATGGGAATTTGACTTATGTATTCTAAAAGACAAGTGGCCTTGACACACCACTGCAGTAGGTGTGAATCTGCAGTAGGTCAGAGACAACAGCTCTGATAGATTTTAGGCAATTTTAAAGTCAGCATGATAGACTTACCGCACAGAGAGATCTGTTCTGAAATGGCAATTTGCCTTGTACACTCTAAAAGACAAGTGGTCATGACACACCACTTACATGCATCTTGTCCAGTAGGTTTTTTTTGCCCCTACAGAAACTGAGACTGCTGCTTCTCAGATCCATATTCAGATAATTTGATTTTAAAGAGATCTCAGGAAAGGACCCCCCCCAAAAGTTAGCATTAAGATGAGAAAGAATATGAGAAGTCATTTCGCTAGTGATGAAGTACAGGGAGTTTATAGAAGCATGAACTGTTGACCCATTTCAGCATGAATTTTTTAAAAAATTCGTACTGAATTCATATGAAATGCTGGAAAAGTACCATTTCCCCATAAAAGTCTAAGTGCTGGGTTATGCTTAATATTTCATGTTTTAGAAGTTTCTTGTGTTTAAATTCCTTTTGCAGCATCCAGTAGAGAGGTGATTTGCAGATACAGTTTTTTCCATAAAAGGTCCAATGAAATACATTTGTGTTAACTGTATTCTTTTTATATTTCACTCCACTAAAACTGCCCAACAAACATCCTCTGCAATTGAAAATAAAAATTAAAAAGAGTCATTCCCTAATCTGGTATTTTAATTTCAATCATGATGCATGCAGAGATAGTTTTACATTATTCTGTCACTTTTACCACATTTAAACTATGATTGCCTCAAAATACCATGAGTAAGCTAAGAAATGTGTATTTGGAAGCCTCCAAAGGATAACTAAAAGCAAATCTAGCCACAGTTTCCATTTTTCTACAGAATGGGATTATCTCTGGGTTGGGAACTATCCTTTCAGCTAAGGATGCATCAGCTTGGAATTTTCTCCCACTTGGTGACACTGAGACAACCTCTGTGGTGCTGCAGGAATCCTCATCACGAAGCAGAAAATCCCTCTGCAGCCGCTTATTTCAGAGGGGCAAAAGTCACATCATTAAAGGCATTGGGCCATCTCAGAACTTGAGACACCGAAATCTCAAGTTTTTCCTACATCAGATCATAAAAAAAGTTTACCCTACTTCTACATGTAATAAAACCTAATGGTTTTGTAGTTATTGATCATGTTATCACATTAAGAAAGTGAAGAAACCTTATCTATATTCACAGCAAATGAAAACTATTCCTCCATTTCTCATGCAGGCCAGTTATGTTGAGGGTTTTTTTGTTGCATAAGACACTTGCTAAAAATTGCAGTGAAATTTTACACAGGTTCAAAATAACTAGATTATACTATGAACATGGTAATTCCACTGGTATCCACCACAAATAATTTTATTTTCCCTGGAAGACTATTGCAGATGCTGTGACTGTACAAATAGAATAAATACACTCTACTTGGAAAGGATTTATAAGTGATCCCTACTGTAAAGACCAATTCTGAGAAAATGAAATAGCTGCAAGAGTGCCTATCTTATTTAAGACTGCTTGGTTTAATGATTGTCTATGCTTCTCTTGACAGGTAGACTGCAGACATTTCTGCCTGAGATAATTACTTATCACTGAAATGTATACAGCACGAAGCAGTACAGAAGTCTTCATGAATTTACATGTACAGCAGAACATACACGACCGGCTCTCATTCACTTTACCCTTCTGTTGCTGACAGCAATATCAGGTGAGCATTTCATTCATGTGCTGCCTCATACGACTAGGTACTCCATGAAAAGAAACATAATGACAACAGAACCAGTAACAATCCACTCACTTGCCTTGCTTAGCTTCTTTTCACTGATTTGGAGCCAGAAGCACACCAAATCAGAATCATATTTAAAAACTGATTGCTAAACTCTTCACCTTAGTGTTCCACTTCACCTTTTCCGTCAAA
>JAWMRA010000090.1:46567282-46580911 GCA_035584735.1 Pseudotriccus pelzelni | reverse complement strand
GAGAATCGATTTTCATTTCTGTATGTGCTCACTGAACACATCTGCAAGCATTAAACACACACAGTGAAACCAGATCTGTAACAACACAGATGATGTCATGGCTAATGGCGAGGAGAGTAAATAATCACTCATTTTATTTTTCATCCTGAATATTGATCTAACAGTGCAATGTCTGCCCAAGATGGAACATCATTGCAAAAAGTAAAAAAACCCATGTCAGTTACTAAGTAAGGATGAAGAGCAGCAGCAAGCACTGAAATCCCATCTGTGGAGCCACTGTGCCTTTGCAGAGCTGACCCAGTTGTTCAAGGCCACTTCTCCCTTAGAATAGTGGCACAACTGTGGTGCTTATGCACCTGCTCAGGTCCCTTAGTACAAGACTGGCTATATCTCAGCAAGAGCTGTAAGATCTCAGCCCTACTCTTCCAGCCTCCAAAGGGAACACCACTGGGCTCCAGTTAGGTGTAGTCAGCACAATCAGCTGACAAAGCATATATCCAGCTTCAGTGTGTGTTCTACAGCTGATGTTGCAGTAATCATTAGCACTCAATCTTTAGCAACCTAAAGTTGGTTTAAAACTACTGTGGGTATCTCTATGGTAACGTGTCTTTGGACCTCTGCATTGCAGCATCAAGTGAAGTTATCAGTGCCAAACAGTGAGAAATTTTTCAGCTGGATCCTCCCAGCAACCAGAAAATATCAATTTATTAAAAACAAAGCCTTTAGAAGAAGTAGTAAATCAGGTGAACATTTTTATCAAAATATAAACAGAATCTCAGACTGATTACAGTTAAGTTCTGATTTACTTGAAACATTTCCTCAGAATTCTGTCCTTGAAATACTTCACTTTTTGAATTGAAATTTTCAAATAAACAGGAAATCCAATTCTCACTAACTTCCCATTGGCATACGAGTCAGTTGCCAAGACATTTTGAGCAGACACGCAGCAAAAGTTTGGAAGGAGGTTAGAGAAGATGCACAGAAGGCTCTTGCCTGTTTTATGCTTAATCCTGTGATAGGCAGCATGAAGCTACTTCTCTGTGTCACACATTTGTGCCCTGATTTTTTCCTGTTCATGGCATGCATGCTGGTAATAGAAAAGAAGATATACCTACATTGTCAAGTACTAATCAGTTTAGATAATACGTGGAATAGATAGAGAACAGCTCTCCTTCAGAATGAGAAAGAATAATTGAAGACATATGGCAGCTGGTAGACACAGGATGTGAACTGTGACCAGAAAGAACTAAGAAGTCCACACATTTAACTGTATCCTGCTTTGATCCCATTCTCAGCAATGGCAACCTTTCTACAACTGGTCAAATGGGTAGGTGGGTGGGGAAGGATCAGGAGAGGAATAAAACCAAACAAAACTGGAGGAGAGACGCCAGCAGATGGCTCACGCAACCTGCAGATAAGCACACAGCAAGTATGTGTACAAACATACAAAAGGATCTGAATTCTGACTTCTGAATTTGGACCACTGGACTACACATATCTGTACTGCAGCTGGAAGGGCAAAATGATACCAAGTTTTTACTGTTCTTATTTTAAGCTCTTTCATTAGATTTTGAAATGAAATGTTCCTCTTCCTTCAATGATACACAAAAATTCTAGAGTACTAATTGATAAACATATTAAAAAATAATCACATTCATCTTCTTCATGTTCTGTTTGATTACAAAGCTAGCTCTGTTAAACGTTCTTACAGAGTATGCAGATCTGCCTCCTATAAATTTCTGAAGTGCACAAAAGTTCATTGCTGCTCTTTCTCACTCTGATATTCCTAAATCTGCCCGATGACAGTATCTTATTGGAGTAGCTCTCCAGCCTAAATTCAAAGATGATCATATATATCTGTTATCCATTTTACAACATCAGCAACTCAAACAGAAACACCTTGCAACTGTGAGCAAGCTGCATCCATTTTCTTTCATTTTGTTCCAGTGGATCCTGTGCAGCTATACGACATGTTCCCAAGTAAAACAAAGACATTCTTTACTCATTTGCCATTTAACAGACTATAGAACCAAAAACACACATGTATCATACACCAATTTGTAAACATGCATGTGGATAGGTGAACTGCATATTTGCAACCAAACAAAAATAACAATAAAGCAAACATGAAAGGATGAACTTAAAGCAGTTACTTTCAGCAAGGCAGATTTTTCAAATCTAAGGCAAGGCCACAGATGTCTCATAGCTCTAAGGGGGCAAAAAAATCCTTGATCTAAAAATAGCCGCTTGTATAAATCTGATGGAACCCATGAAAAAGATTCCCTTCTTTGAAGATAGTTCATTACTGCACTCTTTGAACTGTGTGGATAGTCCCTATGCCACTAAAATGCTAAAGGGCCAAAAGGGATCTGTATGTGCACTGGCTGTACTAGTTAATGTGTATCTGCAAACAGACACCCTTTCTGGTTGAAGAGGTCTGATCAACACCCCTAGTTCTTCTGCTATTGATAATTTTATGATATTTCACTTTCATAAACCTGAAAGAAGTCTGATATCCCTAACACCAGGATGCACAGAATCTAACTTAAAATGACAGAATTTTAAATAATTATTTTAAAAACTTCTTTTATCTTGAATATGAGCTTAAGTAATATCTATAAACATCTTTTTTTAACCCACTAACAGTGTGAGAAAAAAACTAAGTTGTGTTGTTCAGTCCAAGCCCACCTGAAGGACCAGAGGAGTAAAAGCTCTGTCACATCAAAATAAGAAAAACGCCAGACTGTATCAAAGAAACTGTTGCACCAAATACAGTGGTAATATTTATCCAAAATCACTTTTGAAAGAAAAATCTACCACTAAGATTAAATTCATTCCTATGTACCAGACTCACAGAGTTAATACACCTGTGAATCCTCTGCTGGCAATATTCTAATTGTGGATGCAAGAAAGAAGTGCATCCTGTCATTACACAAAGTTATCACAGAAGTTCACAGCATACCAGAATCAGTTATACAAGAAGTGTCCCCATATTAGAACTGTTTTCATTCTTATGTTCTGCTTGGTGTTTCGTTTTGGTGTTGTTTTGTTGTTATTTTAGACTTCGGTAGACTATCTTCCACCCCGCACCCTCACACCCCTCTGTGAAAACTCTCTTTAGGGCAACAAGATCCTCCCAGAAAGCTCTCTTTCCTGTCTTATAGCAAAAGCACTGATCTAGCTACCAACATTCTTCTTGCAACTATCAGGATATTACAACAAACCAGCACAGTTTGTCGGGAGCAGTACTTCTGACAAGGAGAAAAAAAACACATGAAGGTAAGAGGGTTTTTTCCCCCTTAGAGAATATAAAGCTTGAACTGGCAGTTGGTTAGGAGTCTTCAATTTGTCTAGAGAAATACTAGCTACTTCTCTCTTGCTTTCAAATGTTTAATTGCAAGACTTAGTCCTCTGCCATTGTGATGGATCATTACTAAAACACAGACTATCACAGACTATTAAATGACTTTAGGCAGAAGTGGATACATTACTATAGCTTTGTACACAGGACACCATCTAGGCACTTCCTGTTGCATCAGTCAATCTGATGTTTAGCATTGTGCAGCTATTATAAGATCTAGACAGAAATCATTAGATTCAGACATTACATCTCCTCAAGACTTACAAGTGTCAAAGGCATCCTGTACCACCAAAATAGATAATTTTTTTCCCCCTAAAATACCTCTTTACCCACAGGCCCCTTCATCTCCACTCTCTTTGGCACAGCTCTCTGTCCTGGCCTCCTCCAGCCCACAACAGATGCCCCTTTCACAACCATTCTTCTTAAGCTGGATTGATCCTTTTATTTTTTTTTCCCACTTGAACAATGATGTCTCACTGCTTAGCCCATCTCAGATCTTCACTTGACCCATCTCTTCTCTAACCATCGACCACACTGTTATAGTACTCCAGCTGACCTTTTTCATGTCTGTACAAAACTCTAGAACAAAGGTAGAAAAAGATATCCCAGGTCTCCACCAGCGCACTGCAGCTGCCATCCAGAGCTCCCCAGGGAAGGAGTGCTGTCCAGCAGCTGCAGCCCACCACAACATGTCCATGAGAATGTAAGAGTTTTAAACTTTTGAGATGTCTTGCTATCCTGGCCTCCCTCACTTTGCAATCTAAGGCAAAATGAAGCAGCCTGAAACGAGGCCACAGCAAGGTATTCAACATGGCACTTACTCCACTTCTTCCATGAGTCACCGCCCTGCTTGGAACACTAACACAGCCCTAACCATTTAACACATGGGGATGGTTTTATTCTGAAATGGAATATAACTACATTTTCCTGAAACCTTTTGTTATTTCACAATATAATTAAACAGTTTTTAAGAAACTGTCTTTGCAACAAGGAGGATCCATCAGGTAGGATTGTTTGGAATGCATGGATTTCAGGGAAGTAGTCTCTGAGGCAGGAGGAGGAAAACCCCACAATAGCTGACAGTTCAGGAAGCAGGGTACTCACATGGGAGAACCTCTTGAGACTCTTTCAAAACAGAGACTTGTGCTTGAGTGTTTCATCTCCAGAAAAAAACCTAGCCATCACATTACCACCTGCCCTGGGGTCTCAAAAGAAATTTGACTAACTTTGGAAAACAACACACACAAGAAGTTAAAGCCTAATTTTACCTCTCTTTTTCTAAAAGAGATTTCTTGGCTTTCTGTCTAGCACAATGGCTTGATAAACCACATTTTATAATGGACACAATGATTATTAAACATAAGTGCAGAAGAACGATGACCATTGACAACATTCAAGTTCACAGAGCCCTCAGACAGCCTTCCAAATCTGTGACAGGGGAAAAGCAAAATCACTTTCAATGTCCCTATGGCAAAATGGCTGATCTAAGAGCAAAGGGAAAACTGACTGCTGGAAGCAGCTCCAAAGCTAACATCAGAGACCTCATGCCCAGTTCCACACTTAAATTGATTTTTTGACAGCACTGAAAGGCATGCCACAGGTAAGTATATCACTATTTGATTAAAACGTGTACAATGAGATAGAAATCAGACCTCACCCCTCCAAATATAAACAATAAATTGTAACTAAATCTCACAGGTTACAGCTCTATATGCAAACTGGCTGTGAGCAGTTTCTCCTAGGCTTACAAATAGATGTTGAATACCTTGATTTCTGATAGCTACATTGGTTCAATGCTTCATTCCACCCATTTCAGCAGTGGATATTACTGACCCTACTAATGCAGCATTTCTCAGCTAAATGTTGTTTCTTTGGAATTCTTATTTAAATGCAGTTTTATAATACCTATACTCATGCTCACGCTCAGCTGCATTCTCTGTGAATTCTGTGTGTGGGAGTCAGGATGGCTCAGATCTTTGCAATTTCTGCTCCACTCGTCCATGCTATGAAACCAACTAATGTTGGTCCAGTTTTCTCACTCTGTTAGAAAGCAAGCTGCCTCTTCGCATGCAGTATGAATCCAGGGTACGAGATCAACTAATCCCAAATCAACATCAAAATTAGTTTTGCATTTTCCAAGCGAGTAACTCACATTATTAAGCGTTTAATATAGAGAGTGATTCCAAAGTAGCACCATTTAGCTGAGGGGGTTCTTGGCATAAACCTACGCTCTACCCATTCTATACTCAAGATATGAAATATTTGGCACTGGAAAGCCAAATCAGTGTGTAGAGATATGCAGTGATTTTTTTTTTACTATTCTCCAGAGTACCTCTCTATTCACAGAGTCAGAGGTAACCCAAAGGAACAGCATGTCTCTAATACATTTTGTTCTTTTGTAGCTGACAACAGGGGTGAAAAAGTCATTTATAAATAATTGGATGCTGAAGGCTGAGGTTGTGGTTGACATAAAAGGCTGACCTGAAAGAGAAAAATAAAGTTCACAAGCAAATGGACTAACAGTCGTCTCAAGTGAAGAAAGTTACCTGCACTAGACACTATCTCCAAAAAGCTGTACAGCATGTCACCTTACTCCGAATTAATAATGTATCTTCGGACAGCATGTCTTTCTCACACAGACGGAAAGGTGACTCAAGCTTCACAAGCCAAAAGCATCCGTGTTTTGGGGGAGTTGTGGAAGCTCCTGTAGAACTAGCTCATTGCGCTTTACAGTTTTTGAGATCGCCCCAAGGAAGATACCCTCAGAAAAGCAAGGGTGCAGTCAGGTGGTGTGTTGCTGCCCTGCCAGACTGGTGACTTGGTGGGCATGAAATACACCTACTGATCCGTGCCAGAGGGAGACAGTACTACACAAGGGATCATCAGATGGCAGTTGTTACTATAAGCTCATGCCCTCAACCACTTCAAACACACAGACTGCCTTTCCAATGCCCTGTACTTTTATCTTTACATCAGTAAATGTGATTGCTGATTTTCTGAGGCCATAATCCTGGCTTTGGTTACCATGACAAGACTCACTAAAAACAGTTAAACTCTGCTACACCATAAAACACTTCACATGTTTTTTTCTAGGAGACACACAGCTACATACAGTCTTTGCTGAAAGCAGTTTCAGAAAATTACATGTATGCTAAAGACAATTCTACAGATTTTACATACACTTTTGACTACACTGAAAAACCCCGTAGATACAGTTGAGTTAGAGCTGAGGTAGAGTTGAATCTTTCAAAAACATAAGAGGAGTGACAAACACACAGAGAAGAAATACAGGCAGAGAATAATCTACATGCTACAGAACTTACTAGCAGACAGTTAAACAGTAGTACACTTCAAACAAAACAAGAAGTACAGTGATTTTTCTTACACATGATCCTGCTTTAAAGAGAAGAACTGTACTCAAAATCAAGGCAGTGTTTATGGCTGCATTTCTCCAGGACCCATGGACCTGATGCGACTCTCTCAGTACCTGGATTTCTCAATGCTTTCCAATTTGTATTTGGCAAGCTGCATTCTTTTAAATATTCCCCCAGGCTTAGAAAAAAAAAGTAAAAGATAGGTTCTTGATATTTTGAGAAGAATACACCCACTCCAACACTTCCACCTTGGAACTTAACACAGACCAATGCTGGTAAGAGATACTGTCCCATGTATTTTTTCTTATTTCCGGGGTTTGCTTCTAATAAACATTTTGCTATAGAAAAGCTTGAAAACTGTCAAAACCTGCTCCTATTGTGATTGATCAAGAGAGGTTCATAAACAGACCTTTCTCTTCCACAAAGAACACAGCATAAGAAAATCCAAACCATTACACCTGCTGTTCTTGTAATTTCAAGAAGAAAAATACGATAAAGTAATCAATAGAAGACTGCAGATGGTTTTGAGTTTTTTTTCCATCTAGCTTACATGTTAGCAACAAGAGTTTTCAAATTTGTCTGTTGTTGTAGTCTTTAAAGTTTGGCTAATGCTGAAGTCTCAAGGTGTTAAAAAAATAGACAATATATTCACATATGTCTGCTTAAGATTTAGCTATAATTATGAGATGTACTTGTAAACAAAGATAAGGTAAACATTTTTACCTTTTTTAATCTCCAAGGAAGTGCCCAAGAAACTGTTCACTCCTTCCTAAACTGATGGTTCTGTTGCACTTCAGAGCAATGGGTCAATCAGCCTTCATACAGTCAGCATCTTTCCCTGTTCAAAGCTATGCTTCAGTAAAATGCCTTATATCTTTTTATAAAGCTGATGTAAGGTTTGACATATTAATACTCTTTGTTTTGATACTGTTTGGTTTTATTAAGGAAGGAACATGGGCAAGGAACTTCTGTTTTTTAATTGAGCCCTTCTGACCAAGTACCCTGGTAACACAGCGTATAGCTGAGCACCAGAATCTGTCAGTCCTTTTCCAAATCTGGGTGCAGATACATCTTCTAATACTTAACAAGTCCACTTCAGATCTTTGGCAGCAAGCTTTAGATATTAGTTACCAAGCTTTCAATCCACAAAGAAACTCACACACACACAAGAACTGCTGAATGGTTACTCATAACCAGTGTGAGCAGGATGGGACCAACGCATCTCAAGGCTCTGAAAGCTCAGAACTTTTCATTAAGGGAAAGAGAAGGAAAGAAAACAACAAAATACCCTTGTCTTTGCAATACTGATCTCACCCCAAATGAATACAGGTCAGATAGACTTTAAAAGTAAGGTTTAGATAAGTCATATATCCTAAGTGACATGGGGTCATTTTGTAGTAGGGTTTTTTTGCTTTGTTTTGTTGGTTTTTTTGTGTGTTTGGTTGTGGTTTTTTGGGGTTTTGTTTGTTTGTTTTGTTTGATTTTGGTCTGGGGTTCTTTTTGTTAAATTGAATAGGGTTGAAATCATTGCAGGTTGTTTTATTTTAATGCCTATTTCATATTATGGTGTGGATTAGTTTTAAAACATTATATAAAGACAGGATCAAATGTAAATAATGCAATACTTGATTGTGTAAACAATTAAAGATCAGTTTAGAACACAAAACAACAAGCAGCATGGTTTAAATGGGTTAAACAGTTAGACAACTAGAAAACGATATCAATATATAACAGTGGTCACAGCCATTTGACCACTGTTTTGTCCCCTGAATAGAGTTAGATGAGATTTTGTGGTGCTTTAACCCCAGAGAGCAACAGAGCTGTCATTAACTGCACCACCAGCAGGATGGGGAGAGAATCTGAAGAGTAAAAGTGTAGAAGTGAAAAAACTCATGAATTGAGATACAGACGCTTTAACAGGCAAAGCAAAAGACATATGTGAGCAAAGCATAACAAGGAATTAATTCACTGCTTCCCATGGACAGGCATCTGTACAGGCATCTCCAGGAGAGAAGGACCCCATCACACGTAATGGTGATTTGGGAAGACAAACGCTATCACTGCAAACATCCTTCTCTTCCTCCTTTTTCCCCCCACTTTACATATTGAGCATGACACCACATGGTGTGTAATATGAAATATGGCTAATACATGCAACTAAGCAATACAACAGTTAAAATCATGTAGTATTGCTAGGTACTCCTTCTGTACCACAAGAAATATTTTCTTTCATTTTGAACTTCTATGGAAATAAATATTGTTATCATATACTACTGGACAAATGTATTTCCACACTTTTCCATTTCTCATAGCCCATCGTGTATCATGTGCAATTTTGCCTTTATGGTAGTTCTGTAACAGTCCAACCTTGCTTTAGTCAGACAAAAGCTGAAGTGTGATATTAACCTATATGAAATTGTTCCAAGACTGCCAGTAAGAACGGAGGCTCCAATTCAACTTGAAAAACTGTATAAAAAATTTACATATCTTAATTTTTATAAGAATGAGAATATTTCTACTATATAATAGAAACAGTTTTTAAATAACTTTAAAAACCACAAAAACCAACAAAAAACCAAAAACCTAACAAACCCATAATTAGTAAAAAACCCTGAAACTATAGAAAATAATTGCAGAATCACAGAATCATTTAGGTTGTAAAAGATGTCCAAAATCATTGAGTCCAACCTTTGACCAATCACCACGTTGCCCGCTAGGCCATGGCAGTAAGTGCCATAGACAGTCATTTCTTGAACACCTCCAGGGACAGTGACTCCACCACCTCCCTGGGCAGCCCATTACAATGCTTGACAACACTTTCGATGAAGAAATTCTTCCTGATGTTCAACCTGAACCACACGTGGTGAAACTTGAGGCCATTTCCTCTCATCCTGTCACCTGAAAAGGCCGACCTCCACCTGGCTACATCCTCCTTTCAAGTAGCTGTAGAGAGCAAGATCTTCCCTGAGTAAGATCTCCCCTGAGCATCCTCTCCTACAGGAGATACACCCCCAGCTTCCTTAGCTATTCCTCATTGGATTTATGCTTCAGACCCTTGAACAGCCCCATTGCCCTTCTCTAGACTTGCTCCAGCACCTCGATGTTTTTCCTGTAGTGAGGGGCCCTGAACTGGTCCCTGATTCAAGGTACATCCTCACCAGTGCCAAATAAAGAAGGATGATTCCTTCCCTGAACCTGCTGGCCACATTATTGCTGACACAGGCCACGATGTCATTGGCCTTCTTGGCCACCTGGACACACTGCTGGCTTGTGTTCACATGCTGTCGACCAGCACTCTCACACTTCCCCCCTCTCCCCACCCCCAGTCCTTTTTCTCTCGGCAGCTTTCCAGACACTCTGCCCCAGTTTGTAGTGCTGCCTGGGGTTGTTGTGACCCAAGGGCAAGACCCAGACAGTATCTGGCCTTGTTGAACCAAAAAGATTACAGTGCCAATGACAAAGTTCAAAAACATCTGAAATATTTTCAGTTTTAATAACCACAAAGTTCACAAACATATTTGTTTATAAGAGCACACGATGAAACAGCAAATCATAAATAGTTATTAAAAACTGGATTACCACTTCAACATTTTTTTTAAATCTCAACTTAATTGTGACAGTATTTCTATTTTGTTCTCCTCTACATTAAAAAAGAAATTTTATTTTGTGTTAAGTATTCTACTTTGAAGTGTAAAAAACACCCAAAATAAAAATCCCTGAATCCAAGAAACACAATTGTTTTATTCCAATTGTTCTTGAACTTTGTCCCTATCACTGATGATGCAGGTTCTTCTGATTGAGTGAAACGGTCAGTGTGAACACAGACAATTCTGCAAGTTTCTCAACATTTTAATAAACAAACTGACAATGGATTGTGGGGGTATTCTGGGTTTTTTTCTGTGACGTATCTCACTTATGTTTTCCTAAAGATGATTTCTGGACTTTTTAAATTACAAAGAAATAAAACTTTTTAATTTCTTCATTATCTTCTAACAAAATACTTCAACCTGTTTAAGCCCACGGAATTATTTCGCAACATGATATCGAGCTTCATAACAGAAAAGAAATCTAAGGTGCACCTAGGATCATGACACCAATTTTTTTTCAATAATAAGCTTTGGAAAAGGGCAACTAAGCAAAACTTAATTTCTAGGAAGCTTTCAGAGAAGTCAGTGAAAAACCTACTCTGATGAGGGGGAAAAAAAAGGAAAAGAAAAAGAAAATCCATCACAATCATCTCTTTTTAAGTGCTAAACTTAAGTGAAGACGTTGACAAGCAGGTCGCAGCAGTGCCTGCCTTAGGCACTGAGAGGGAGACCCAAGCCTTCCAGATACCCTACAGAAACAGACTCTGTCGGCCCTCCGGGAGCATCCCCACAGCTCTACACCAGCAAGGTGCACTTGCATACGTGCGCGGATCACAGTGATTCTGTTCTCAGCCGAACATCCACGCCTGGCAGCAACAGTTCGTTCTAACCAGACACGGGGGGCAGAAAAAGGGATGAAGTAAACCTAGCTGCAAGTACGGGCTTGCTGCAGTTGAGAATTACGCGGGGACAGATTTTATTCCGCCTCTCCCAGAGGCGCCCATTCTCTGCTATCAGTCACAGAGCTCGAAACAAACCCTATTCCCGCTCGCGGGTTGACCAGGACCGATCCCAGCCCAGGGCGACCCGGAGCCGCACTAAGGCAAGGATCAGCGGGGCAGGGAGAGGCGGAGGGAGCCCGAGGGGCCCGGGGGCCGCTACTCCCTTCTGGGCGAGCTCCAGGCGTGGCGGCCCCCCCGCAGCAGTGCCAGCAGTGCCAGCCCGGCCCGGCCCGGCCGCCGCAGCTGCGGTGAGTCAGTGGGCACCAGGGCACCGCTCCCGGCAGCTGCATCCCGCCCGCCGAGCATCCTTCAGCGGGGGTGGCGCTGGCTCCGCGCACTGTCCTCCCTCTGCCGCGGCCGGCGGGACCCACGCCGGCCCCGCCGGAGACCCCCTCCGGAGCGGCCACTGCTTACCTTGACGCTGGAGCTGCTGGTCTGGGTCTCCGCCTCGACGCTGCAGCAGTGGGGCGTCCTGGACCGGGCGGAGGCACCGCCGGACTCCCTGCGCTCCTTGCGGCGGGGAGCGGCGGAGGGCGGCGGCTGCCGGCTCTGGTAAGCGAGGACGGAGGGGATGGAGTCGGCCGCGTCTGTCTTGACGAAGAGGCCGTGCAGGGTGGCGGTGCCCTGCGAGATGGTGGTGGTCTGGTGGGGGGAGTTGGACTCCTCCGAGTCCCGGCAATAAATCACACCGCTATGCGAGACGTGGATGCTGGGGGCGCAGCCCATCCCTTCCCTTCCCTTCCCCACCCACCCCGCCCCGCTGTACCGCCGGCCCGCTCCGCTCCGCTCCGCTCCGCTCCGCTCGCACCTGCCGCCCGCCCGCCCGGGCTGCGGGGCCGCCGCCCCTGCGCCGCACACCCCGCACCGGCGGCACCGGCGCCTCCCCTCGCCGCCGCTGCCCCGGCCGCTCCCGCCCCTCCGGCGCCTCCCCGGCACCCCCGCCCGGCGCTCCGCGCCGCCTCCGGGGACCCCAGACCCGCTAAGCCCCTTCCGCTTCTCGGCAGCGTCTTACGAAGCGCCTGCGGCCACCGGCTCTGCACCCAGCCGGGGGGAAAGAGGAGGGGGAGGAGGAGGAGTAGTAGAAGGAGGAGGAGAAGCATCGCCATCGGCGATGCAGCCCTCTCGCGACCCGAGCAAAGGGTCTACCTCCTTCCGAGCCTTGGGTATGTACACCATGTCACAGACACACAGAAATACCCCGCACCACCAGTTGTGTCACACACTTAACAAACAAACAAAACTTATTTTGACAGTCAAAGTGTGCCTTAGTCATGGGTGAGCAAATGTCAGTTGGTTGGGGGTACTATAGGGAGCAGTTTGAAGTCACACAGCACCCACTGCAAGTTAGGAAAAAAGGTCAGAATTGTTCCACAATTCTTAATGCTGTTTTTCAATTAGGCCAAAATTCAATGACACAAGTTGCCATTTTACCCTAGATGTCTGATAGCTGCCAATCCCTGTTTTCAGTCCCTGGGGAGAAAATCAAGCAAAACATTTAATGCTGCAGAGATTTACACACCTTCTTAGCTTTCCACAGTGAATAGTTTCATTGACCTCAGTGAAACTATGTAGGAGGTGTAAAGCTAAACATGTGGGTTTTAAGTCTTTGCAAGATTTTAGTTTAAATCTCTCTGTTTTCAATGGCACGTAATAAATCCTTCAGGAATTGGTAATGTCATCCAAGCAGTATGCTGCCTACCTATGAAAGCATTTATCTGACACTCAGTTACCAATGAACACTTGTGTATACACCTTTTCTTCCTCTTGCAGTGTTACCTGATGTGTGACTGCTGTTTCTCCACCTAGTTTTTAGTGAGTGATGTAAAAATACTAGAAATGTGAAGCATGGTTGGCACAAGGTTTGTAATGCTGAATGACAAAGTGGTTTATGTTATTTGTGCTCCTAATGCTCCTCAAGTGCTTTCACGGATTAGATATCAGTTTATTGAGAAGTCTCACAGCTAAAATGCCTCAGTTTAGAGAGACTTTAAGCATTTAGACTCTGTTTCTGCTGGTCCATTTCATGGATCCTTGCAATTATGGCAATATAGGCTGGCACTCAGCCATTAAGAGAGTAGACTGAGATCACCAACCTCTTTGACATAGTATTTTCCCTTTTCCAGTTAACACAGAGAGCTCCTGTTGCCCTGGTAATCAAATTTCTCTAGGTAATTGTTTTCCCCACTAGTTGTCAATATTCACAAATCAAGTTGTGGCTCACATCCTACATATGTTTGCATGTTTGCCTGCTGTCACACTGCTCTGCTGGTGGCTGCCTTTGAGGACCACTTTGGAGACAGGCTCAG
>JAWMRA010000090.1:46549722-46563450 GCA_035584735.1 Pseudotriccus pelzelni | reverse complement strand
TATTGTTCTTAGTATTATATTGAGAGACACAGCATACCTTTACTACATTGCTTTGAAGAAGTAGAGTAACATATAGAAACACATAGCAACAACAGTCTTCAGTCAGCAGCAGCAGCAATAGGTATCAGCATTATTACCTTTGAGGCACTTAACTTTTGGTAGCACAATGGTTGGATACTTCTAGTTACAAGTAAATTTTCTAGGACAATAGCGATCACATTTAAAAGGCTGAGGCTGCTGCTCTCCAGCAAACCCTTTGGTTTGCCTTTGGGTTGGATGGAATCAAGTACTTGCCAATGCTCAAAGTTAAGAAAAGCAACTGCAGCTCTTTTGCCAGCACTGAACAATCCCCATAGCAGCACTTCAGTGGTCGTTTCCTTACAAGTAGCTTACTCTTCACTCTTTATTACTTTAACAACACAACTCTGCTCCCTTGATTGATTCTCCTCCGGGAATATCTGAATATCTACACAACAAATCCCTCTCGAGTGGTCACCGCAACAACGTGAAGGATGACCCATAAGCTCTGGGGCTCCGGGCACTGCTGAGCACAGCTCCTGTCGAGCCGAGCCGCGCTGAGCGGGGCCGGGCAGAGGCCGCGGCGGCACCGGCCATAGGACACATCCCCTCCAGTGCCGCCTCGCCGGCCGCAGCGTGTCTACACCCGACGCCGTCGTGTCCCGGCTTCGGACGCCTTGGAGCAGGGGTCAGCCCCGGGGATCGCCCCTCCACCCCCCGACGCGCGCGGCTCCCCCTTACCTTCCTTCCTGGCCCGTTCATCCTCCGAGGAGTGGAAGGGAGCGGAGCCGGCGCTCCGTCCAGGCTGTCCAGGTGAGAGGGGCGGGCGTCGCCGCCACCGCCTTCCCCCTGGCCGACCCGCCTCCCGGAGATCCTGCGCCCGGCCCCGCTGAGCTGGAAGCGCCCCAACAAGATGAGTTTCGCCTCCGAGGTTCCAGTGGGGAAGGAGCGCCAGAGGGCTTTCGCGGGTTATTCTGACCAGTGGGCGTCCCCCCTCGCCCGTGCCCTGTTCGTATCACTGTTGGCCCTGATAGGGAACACTTAGTAATGGGGGAAAGCTCTCGGGAAAGTGCAGCGAACCAAGTACTCTGAGCCTGGCATGGTTCTGTGTGCTAAGAGTATGGTTCTGTGTGCTAAGAGTTACACAGTCTTTGGGAGAGAGTAGTAAATCCACCCGCAGAGCTGATAGCTCATTGCTAGTGCTTTGCAGGATCGTCCTGTAAAATCCAGCCTCTTGGCCGAGGAGAGGGGAGACAAACTGCCTGGAGAGAGAGCAGCATGGCCATGACATGGAGCAAATCTCACCTGCCAGAGGTGGGGCCAAAAACATACTTCAAACAGCTTATTTTCATCTTTGAGATATTGTATTTTCTACCAAGTAGGTGTAAAACACCATCTTGGGAATGACATCTTTGCACTTGACTTGACATTCTCACTTTGGTACTCTCCCTCATGCCTTAAAAACAACTAAAGGCTGTTTTCACTTTTGCACTATTGCTATTTCTGCTGAGTTCATTGCTATTGTCAATGTTCTGTAGTAGTATGTGAGGCCTCAATGAGGGAACTCCACAAGATTTTCAGACAACACCACAAAAAACAACTCCTACTCAGAAAAAGTCAAAGGCTAATACATAAGGCAGTAGAAAGCACTTGAATGTCACAAAAGCAAAGCAACATTAAAGATGATGAGGACCTGTGGGACAAGTAGTGGTCAAGTCACAACAACTGTCTGGCCAAAACCACAAAACATCCCCCGCTGACCACAACACAAAATAAACTCAACACATTGAACCTGTGCAGAAAATTAGCTCTAGAGAGGAAAAGCAGAATCAGTGTGGGTCAGCAAGTTATGTCAGATTGAGGCTAGGGACTGTGAAGAGCTGCCCTACTTGTAGGGGAAAAGACACACAGTCAGCACATACAATCCTTGAGCTCCCCAGAAACCCTGGACAATGCCTATATGAAAATGTCCTCAAAAGAAGGTCAGAACATCCCCCTACACACCATCTGTGGCTCTTCCTCTGCAAAAGATGTTGTCAGCAAGCTCATGTCCTTGGCCCTCTCTGACAGGTCCTGGTCCTATATGGATGAGGTGGATGGGAGGTCTGCTACAGCCTCAGCTGCACACACCCATGTTCTTGGATATGTGGGACTGTAGCCCTGATATGGTCTCAGAGGAGGTATAACCTTTCTTCTTCAGCACCTCTGTACAAGCACCAGGTGTCAACCAGCCAACTGGAAATCTCAAAATCAGCTTTGACTAGTTATTTCAAACGATTGTCAGAGAAGCAAGCATCACAATCTGCCCTGGGATGCTGCTTTCCCCAGGTGGACAAATTAGGTACTAATTAATTACTTCCGTCATGCTGTGCAGCCATGCTGCCTTTGCAACAGAGACCAGGAGAAGGAACTCAAAAAAGTATTGCATGTGGCACTGGCTAAGAAACAATAATTTTTCAGAGAAGAAGTATCATTCAATAATAGTAATAATTATAATAATGTTAATAAATAATAGTAACAATAGTAATAGATTTTCATTCCTGAACAATTCACTACCATTTTATATAAAAGATAAAACTGACAAAGCTGTGTGCTTGATGCTGCATTTTAGGTGCCAGGTTCTTGGACACACATTGTATTGCCAAGCTTTTCCTCTGCTTAGTGCTGTCTCAAAAGCTTTCAGAGGAAATGAAGGGCTGATTTGATCCCATACTGCCACATCTCCATAGACTTTCTGACCAAAAGCAATAGCAACAAAAAAAAAAAGGTATGAAATTGTTGAATCACTTTGAGTCCTAGTTCTTGAGCCTGACCTGCAGGAACAAGGGGATAGAATGGAATGGTCGCACTTCAGAGTAAGGGGTCTCAGTTCAAAGAGTTTCCAGAAGACTTCAGAGAGTGCTGATAGAATTTGACCTTGATGGGACTGCTAGCATGAGTAAAAGACTGCAGGAGCCTTCATCAATCCTCTTATCTATGGGCTTCAGAGTGTATCAATTATTTAATTTACCCTAGTTTATCTTTTAGAGTGTAATCTTTGTATGCAGTCAATGCCATAATATTTTAAGTACATATCAGCTGAAGCTATAAATTGCATCAGTTGATATGTACAGTAGCTTCTTGTCTGCCTTGGGGTGGTTCATTGGTTGATAGACAATTAATTTATTGTTGACATGTCCTCAACTGACGGTCTGATGGGGTTATTTTATGTTATTATGAAGTAAATTAAAATTAATTAAATATAAAAATAGGATAAAAATAGCACAGCAAAATTTGTAAACTACAAGCCAGAAAGCCTTAAACATCACGCAAGGCAAACACTCATGTGGGGTATCACTTCTCTCTAGACTTAGTGCAAAACAGAAAAAAACACTGCACGACACTGTGAAGAAGAGCTATAGATACCGAAAACCCAATTCAAGGAGCCAGTCTAGCAGAATTAAGCATTCTAAGCTATTTTTGTCTAGCATAGGGAACATACACTTCACCATTTATTTCAGATGAGCTTTGGTTGCTCTCAAGTATATTTAGGACATGTAAGGACAGGTCTTTTTCTTAGTGAAGTTCACATGGAGACAATATTTTGTTCTACCATTACCCAGCACATGGCTTTCGTGGACCATATGATCCACTCCTGGCTCCATAATAAACTGTGCCCTAACAGAATCAGAGGAAGAAGACATTCTCTAATTTAGAAACTGTTGAAAGAAACTCATTAAATTCCTGACTTGTAGTGCTGTGTTCTTCAAAAAATAAGGCATTGCAGAGCAAACTCCTGTTACAAGTAGTGTAAAATAAAAATTTTCTCTAGCTCAAGCAAAGTCCTTTACACGTTTTACTGTCTCCCACAAAGAAACAGTAACTAATAGCTTTGGGAATTTGCTGTTGAGTATTCAGTGACATAAATTTTGCTATGAAATAGTATTAGGAGTATTCATCTTAGCCATTGTAGGGAAATTCTTCTCATTTTGGCAAGCTGTATACTTACTGAAGACATCTTCTGTCCTGGAAAGACATGAGCATGGCTTTCAAGAGCTACAAATACGTGGCAGAATCCTCTTACTTGGCTGGAACACAAAAAAAGAAAGCAGCATGAATCATTCTGTGCCTGTAATCTCTTAGGGTAATGCTTTAAACACACAAACGTGAATTCTACTATTTTAGAGCATTCCACAGCAGGACTTTGTTGTAAGAAATCCTTTGTCAAAGATGATGATTACATCACAGATTGTGTACTTGTGTGGCACCTATGCATGGATGGACAGGCACAGGGCTCATGTCAAGGTAACTATGATGAATACAAACTTCACGTGAGTCACTGACATTTTTAAAACTCATTAGTTCTGGGACAAAAGACAGTATGCCTGTGCAAAACACATGTTAATACAATGTTTAAAAAGGAATGCTTCTGCACCTGCTAGAATACAAATATTTTAACAGGTGCATTTGAAACCTCTCCAGTATTATTGCTCTAAGAAACCACTTCCCAACCCATCATACAGAAATAATCTGACTTTTTCATCTCTTTGCAATAATGCTATGAACTTGCACAAATACAATCACTTCTGAACAACTACTGAGACAGATGCAGCAGAAGAATCCTTTTCCTTGCCTGTTACAATGTCTAATCTGGAGCCATTGCACCAAAAATGGTATTTAGATGTGAAAGTCATGGCTATTTACAAACAGACTCAATTTAGAAAATTCAACCCTCTTCTTGGCATTTTGCTTTCTATTATACACATGGATGAACTAGTGTAAACACATATAAGAAAGAGTTACTCTAGGAATGGCTGAAGTGAATTAATTTTAGAAATATCATTAAGAATTGCTTGTAGTTGGCAGAAAAAAAATCACTGAATCATTCTACTTCACATCACATTAAAATTGTATATCCTTTATATATACTTGTCTCAATGGTGTCTACAAAGTTAGCTGTAGTTATGTCAGGATTGGAGGAAAACTCAATTTCCAGAGCAGAGGAATTGAAGAACAGCAACACTTCAAAAAATAATAAAGAGCATAATAAAATATACTGGTTTTTGAAGGATCTGGTGGCAGAACTATACATTCTTCTCTGAGCTACACAATGCTGTCTTTAATACAACAGCTGCAATCTGTTTATTTCCATAAGCAATGAAGATAATTTGTGTTGCCCTCCAAGAAGCATCTAAGAGTCTTTGCTACAGCTTAGTCTCTCTTTCCAGATGTGGCAGTAGGAGTGTTAAAGTTATATCTGCACAAAGGGCAGAGAAGACTTTTGCCCATAGCAAAACCACCACAGGCTGTGGCAGGTTCAGTCCATAATGCTGGAAGGACAACAAAGCGGTGCACTGACCCCACGCACAGCACCTTGGTGCCTCTGTCCTGAAAGCAGTCTGAAATTGATAAAACTGAGGGACATAAGTCATTGAACTGCTTGCGGCATACCAACAGTTCTACTCACAAGGTGGTAACATGATTATCTGCCAAGCCAAGGACTCCCAGACTGGTTGCAGCCTGCAGCTCAGGTTGTAGTCCAGACTGTAGACTCCAGGGGGGTATGGATGAATTGCTAGAGTGGTGGTAACCAGCTCCTACCTATCTTCCCATGTTCTTTGCCATGGTGCTGGGTTGCTATACATGCTAGGCATGGCTGTGTAGTAGTAGGAAGTATCTGCTTCCTTCTTGGGAAGATGTCTGAGCACTATGGGCTCAGCCTCTGATTTGCTTACAGGCCCCTGAGGCTGGAAAATCACACCACACAGACTGTGAGGTCACAAAGGCAAAAGCACTACTCAGTTGAATGACAACTTCCGATGCAAGGACAAAGGGTATGAAAGCTGCCACATTTCCTCAACTCATTTCTGGTAACAGAATGAGCACATGAGATCACAGGTCAGAGGGCAGTCCTACCTAGTTCTGGACAACACCTTCTAGAAAAATCTAGGATGTTAGACCTTTGCAACAGTATACAACTATTTGCAACTTGTTTGCTGACCCAGGCCATTTTCACCCACAACTCAGGTAAAGTATTCCTTATTTGCAGTCAGAAATCACTGTGTGCAATGTTTTCAGGCTCATATCAATAAACCAAGTTCAAATCCATTTTCAAATCTGACCTTTAAAATGACATAATGGATTTCTCAGTGCATTGTATGAGAGTGATTATTTTTCCATGGTGGGCAATTTCAGATAATAACAAATACCACAACTTCAGCTAAACAAAGAAACAAACTCCAGGAAAAAAATCATGTTGCCTTAGACTTATGACAGTACTCATTAATTTTCATTAAAATGTGCTTTTGCAGAGACTATTCTGCCTCAGTTTCCCTTCAAACTTCCAAATTAATCCCATTACTTCTCTTTTCCCTTTACCTTTTTCCTCTCCTTTCTTTGAGCATTTTCTCTCTTGCAGTTTTTGCCCTTTTGCCCTACCTGTCCACAGCGACACACCTTGGCTTTCCATTCCAAATAATAATTTTTCTGAGCAATAACAGTTTTTCAAACTACTGCCTTCTGTTACTACTATCCTTATCTTACCTCCAAGACTGTGGACTGTTTGCTTTGTCTACCTAATTTTCCTGTAATTAAGTGGTGACCTGTTAAATCATGTTTCTGCTTTATGCTTTCTCCCTATTCCATCAAACAGTTCTTTTAAAGGCTGCTGATGTTCCCATCTCTCCGAGTCCCCCATACTGCTGGAAGAGTAAATCGTGATAGTGACCTTTCGCTCACAGGGCAATCACAATTGCTCAGCTGAGTGAGCACACCAGAATATGATTCTAAATACAGGAAGGATCAATCAGAAGGAACAAATGATCAAATAAAACCAAGGGAGCAAAATTATCCCAAAGCAGTTCTCTCTCCTCCTATCTGTGACCATCATCACATGCTCATCCTATCCCATGACCAAGAGTAGCAGCATGATCAGATGAATCCATGATACTGCTGTCCATTGCAAGAAGGTCATTATCTACAGCTACTGCTGCTGTTTCACTCACATGACTCTGAAATAACACTGATAGGAAATACTGAAGGCAGACGGATTATTTTCTCATCCTCCTTTGTACAAGGAGTAGTTTAGCATCAGCTAGTATTTAATAAGATCACCATTATAAATAATAACGGTGATCATTTGCTTCAGCAGAAGAGCAACCAAATCTCCCCAAAGAAATTGTGATACCTGGTTCTGCACAGGGCAGTGGAGAAAAGAATCAGAGGTACAGTCTGTCATCAAAGGGAGTGACTTCACTGAAACTCTAAGAAAACTCCTTGTCTTTGTCCCTGAAAAGTTACATTCTTAAGTAAGTAAAAACTCTGGCTCAATTTCCTCCACAAAATGCCTGCAGAACTGCATACAGCAAAAACACTCAGTTCTGTGTCCACAGGGCGGTCAAGCTCTTTTCTTGAACTCTTTGTTTACAGAGACTTTATTTCCTTCTCCTTGCCCATCTCTGAAAATTGTTCATGGCCTACATGTCATACATGTTTTTCTTCTTGTATATCAAGCGCTCTCTTTCCTTCCCATTCATTCCAGGAATCCCCTAAAAGGTGAGCTTGGTTTTTTTTTCAGCTATGATCTCTCAAACCTACCTTTATTTAAATAACTGTTCTTTACAGTTTCTCGACCTATCTTGTAGACTGGAGCAGAAATGGAAACAAATGTAATGTTGTTTGGGTTTTGTTGGCACTGTGTAGATATGTGGTGTTCCACAGATTACTTAATTACTGCTAAAGCCTAGTTTATCTGTGAGGCTGGTTGCTAGCTATTCAACTCTCCTGCTTATGTAAAATTTCCTCCTTGTCCCTGGAGAGTATGAAAGAGTCTACACACAAAGTTCTCGAAGTCACAACAAAGGCTCCCACTTGTTGGAGGTTTTTAACATAGGATGGTGACATTACATAGAGCAGTGAAATGTACTTACAGGAAGAGTGGTATCTCTCATCATTCATGAGGCTTAGGCAAGTTCTGTGTTTTTGCTTAGGCTTTTTAGTATGGGTGACAAAGTGAATAGTTTTAGGACATGGAAAGTCTCGTCGTGTGGGAAATAGAAGTTGGGAAGTTTGGAGAAGACAAATATGCTTATGTCTGGGAGGGGACAGAGGAGGGCATGAACCAAGTACTACAAGTTTTCTTACCCTGAACTGGTTCTAGATTCCTGGATTCTACCATATCTATTTTAATCATCTGTAAGCCCTTTTTAATGCTGAATTCACATTTGTGCAGCAATAAGACATGTTTGGCCATGATGTGAGGAGCTAAACGGTAAGGCTTTTTGTGCTGTGCTGACAAATGCCATTAAAATAACGTCAAGATGATGAAGTACTAACTCATTTAGCAAGAACCTCTCACCTTGCAGAAGAGTTAAATAAAGAGACAGAGGGTAAACAAGCAAGCAAACAAACAAACAAACGAGTCAAAACAAGCAGGAACATGAGAATTAAAGCCACAGCTAGCCACACAGAAGCCAAAAATCCCTGAAATGATTATTTTTAAATTCCCAGTAACACTGCTATCAGGGCACCCTCTAGTGGCTGAGAATAAACAGTTCCAGAGATGAAAATGCTATCCTGCAGGGAAAAACTAAGCAGAAGACATAGTGTCTCATTGACTTTGTTCGGACAATTAATCACTATACGTCTGTTTTCATTTGGAAGACAGGGAAATAACTCATCAATCAAACTCAATTTCATTTTTTATCTTTTGGCACTGTGTTCCCAGCATTTCCTTAATTTTCATGTCATCTGACTGGTTACAGACTTATGCTTATTTAAAACCATTCCACCAATTTGTTGTAAATTACTTTCCTTTGGAATGGGAGATTAGAATCAAATGAAAAATAATAAGTCAGAATAGTGGTACAAAGACAGATATGATGGGAACAGAAGTAAATTCTGAACTGATTTCCAATACCTGTGACATCAAGGTATATTTTAACTTAATTGCAGATACGTACAGATTTTTTTTTTTTTTGTTTAAAGACAAGGCTATTCACTAATTTGCACCTGTATTTAACCTGCAAAAAGAACTGAGACTGGTCTAATCTGTAGTGATCATACATCACAGCTTTATAGCACCATATTTTTCAGCAAAAATTTAATTTTACATATACACAGAAGACACTTCATGCTTTCTCTTTTCCACAGTTCTTTTACTTATGGTCTGTTATCAGTTGGGTTCAACGTACAAGAAGTGCACAGTACTAAGAATATGATGCTACCATTATTAATTATTCTTACTGTTAAAAAAAAAGAATAAAATTCATTCCAGGTAGCATGAGAACTCTTATTCATATGGAAATCTATGGAAATTTCTAGATCCACCAGACACTACTCCTGGAGACTTTGCCATAGTAAAGGCAATTGTAGTTAGGAAGAGTTGAACTGGTGCTGCCAAACAAAAGTTCAGCTCTTGTATTCTTTTATCTCACTACAGCTTACCTAACTGAATTTCCCACACAGAGGAAAAAATTTGTTGTTGTTGGTTCTTATGGAAAATAAATTTGCTGTCAGGCTTATGGATGGAGAAGAGAAAATGGAAAATATGTGGATGAAAAACATGGAAGACAATAACACTCCTAAATAATTTAAAAATCCAGGGAAAAGTAGCACTCCAAAATGGTCTTCAACCTGGAAGGTGGAGATCTAAATTCTGAAGCATTTCTGACAGTTCATAACATCTTTTGACTTGTCCTTGCTGAGTCCCGAATACCAACTATGATAATCCACCAAAAATACATACTCATAGAATCAGAGTCACAGAAACAGATAGGTTGGAAAGGACCTCAAGATCATCAAGTACTGAGGAAAGAATCAAAGTCAGAACCCCAGCAAACATGTCTAGTTACCAATTATCCTTTACTTTTTCATCTTCTCCTTACATACGTGAGAGAAATAATTTCTACCTTGATCATGATATACAGTCAGAGGGGCCATTTAAAATCTTCGGTGGAGCAGGTATTCAAGGAATACAAGTAGAAAAAAAAAAATCTTCATTACATTTAATGACAGTTAAAATGGATTTGGAAGAGAAACTACTCATATTTTAGAGGCAGCCATGAAAAATGCAGTGTCAGATCCTAATCTGCAGTTACCCCAGTTGCATTGGTGTAACTCTGCTGCCTTTGAAAGACTTTCTCTCCCTTTATACTCCTCCCAGTGAGATGAGAATCAGGCCCGCAGCTTACCTGCCCACCCTTGCCATGATGATGATGATAACGATAATGAAAAAATTAATGGACCTGGAGTCAGTATTAAAAATTGCTTGTACCTAATACTAATTTTCCTCATGGCTGTGAAGCCCTCTTTTTGATGAGAAGAAAAACAGAACAGTTACCAGCTGTTCACATAATGACGAACACTAATAAGGGAAGACATGCATGCTAATGAGCTGGGGGAAGGGAATCAGAAGGGGCACTCATCAGTGTGCAGCTGTAAGTGCAAACCCTTCCTCCGAGTATTTTTGAAATCTGACATCACGTTATGCTGGCAAATAGACATGAGACTCAAATCAGCCCCAAACAAGGAAAACAGCACTTGCAGAGTCTACTTTCAGCCCTGATCAGGTGACCAGCCTGTCTTTCACCACGCTGTTAAAAGTATTAGAACAGGTATTTTCACCACATGTGGCATCTTCTAAAAAATTATTACTGCAGTCACAAATGACCAGTCAAACTGAGATGACCTCACAGGTCCAACAGAGAATAATAAATGAAGAAAGAGATGTGTGGATCAGAGCTCGTGGGAGAACAATGATGCCCTTTGTTCTGTCTAGTCTGTACATCACACAAACAAGTTGAAGCTTAAAGGCTTGCCTGCATGCAGAGTTGGTCTTCTTTCCAGGTTGATTTAAAACTTGATGTAGTTTCAGTTCAAAAGCCAGCAAAAATCAGTCCTCACTTATTTTAAAACCTGCTTGTTTTCATCAGGTTTGCGTCAGAGAAGCACACATTTGTTCTGAAATATGCCATTCAATCCAAAGTATTGTCTGCATCTAGGTTTACAGTACTCTTAACTAACTCATCTCAATTTTCTGAAGACAGGACAGGACCTGCTCCCAGGTCTTGTAGATGCAACAGACATCAGGCTGCCATAGGTGCAAATTCACTTCCTCTTTCTGTAAGCAGTCTGAAGAGGCATTAGGTCCTTGGAGGACCTCAGCAACAAGAGTCCTAGCAGCTTTATCAGAAGGTACATTTTTTCAACTTGTTCACATTTAATGATCTTGGGAGGCTAAATCATCAGAACTGAGCAACGTGGCCTGCTTGAAAGACAAGCCACAGCCACAGGTGCCAATCTGCAGATCTATAGATTATAATTTACATAGCCAGAGGTAAGATTGCCAATATGAAAGGCAATGCCTAGCGCAAAACACAATAGGTGGTATAAAACTGCATAGCTGGACTATGACGATTTACATCTAAATCTACATCTACACACTAAAAACACCTTTGAGTTTTTAGATGTGTAAAGAGGTCTTTACAAAAGGGTTAACATTTTATGGAGGGATGCTCACTTACTGAGATTTTATTTCTCAGTAACAGATGTGGCACTTAAATCAGTACTGCAAGTTGTTATATCAACCTTCATGTCAGGCTCAGATTGAACAGAGGCTGCCAGGGACACGTTCTCTCCTGATTAATACGAAGATAGTCTTTTTCTTTTTTCTGTTTTTTTCTACTATTCTAGCTGTGCTTCTACAAGAAAAACATCGTATTCTGCGCAGCAGTCAGCACTTCTCAGCAGGAAAAACTAAGACCATGAACACAGAGACATATGAAATCAGAGAAGAAATGGAAAACACGAACAAGAGATATAAATTAGAAATATAATTTAGAAAAAAATCAATTTTCTACTAAGTTCTACTTTGTCTCACAGAACACACTGAAATGAAATGCAAAACAGGAGTCCAATTTCATCAGGATGCAAAGGTTGCACTGTATAAAAGCCAGTGGCATTGTATGTATTCACTTAATTCTGAAAAAGTGTTCAGAAAAGTAATTTCAGAAAAGTAAAGGTTTCTGTTGCTTTTGCAAATATCTGTAACAGCTGAGTCTGAGAGATGGACCACTAACAGGATGAGGTGTATGGTAAAAAAAAGCTTACCCAAACACAAGCATTCTGAAACTTACAGTTAAAGGCAAAGAGCACTTCAAGAGGCAAAGTGATCTGACCTGACCTGACTGACCAGCTGATCCCTACCTAAGTGTTTCAACAACATTGCTAGCTTGCTCCTGTACGTGTTTCCTGCAGCACACAACAGCAGTTAGAATAGGGAAGCAAGAAGCTCTCAGACATCTCTCCTCACCGCCTTCTTGGGGGCAGGACCTCGTACAAAACAAAAACTCACTGGGAACAGCTGTCCAACTTGCTGTTATAAATGTGCACTCTGCCTGGAGATTTAATGACACTGACCCATGGAGGGGGAAAGTTTTCCAAATCCTGTCATCTTTTACTGTACATTAGGCTGATTTGTACTTGCTTCTTCCCTCACAGATTTCACAGATAACTGCTTACCATCCTCTTCAACATCACACCTGCAAATGCTGTCTTGTGCACTCTTTTTTTTTTTTTAAGGGCTAATAAATCAGATTCTTTAGCTTGACATCCCAACCATGTTTTCCAGTCCTCTAGTTATTCTTGCTATAGTTCTCTAAACTACTTCCAGCTTTTGTCACAGTCCAAGTTGGGTGGTGGGGATAAACAGAAAAAGAGGACTCTGAAGGCCAAATGAATGCTCAGGCTGTTTAGATGGAGCTGTAAATAATCAGGAAAACCATTGCCATTTACTTGAGGAAATCACCCTTTGAAGAATTTCTAGCGCTCTTCCTGCATGCAGACCAAGGGCTTTCATTCTGCAGAAGCATGAGGGCGGAGATGTGTAGATCACTCTTCCAATCTGAGGAAATTCAGGTCTCTTGTTCCTCTGATCATCAGCCAGTCAGGCAACTGAATTTTTAGCTGTGACTTTGGTTATAAAGGAGGTTGAAGCCACCAATTTGGTAACAACAGGCTCTCTGCACATTTCATCTTCCTCTGCCTCAGCTCCCTGTAACAGCCCATGCCAGGCCAGTGCAGAAATCTTTTCTCTACCTGGAGATGTTGTGCAGGTGTGCTCCTCTGTGCCATTACTCTGATCATAATTCCCACTGATGTGGCCATGCTGGAAATAAAATGGTCTCCACCTTTTGTACTCCTGGTGATAGTGTTGGTGCCGTATAGGAACAAGGCAATTGTGTGCCAGTGCACAGCTGCTCTATGACCACTTTTGACATGAAGCAACAAAGCACAGAGAATATTCAGAGCAGGGAAAATCTATCCAACGGAAGTTGCATTTGGTCAAAATATATCCATGTGTCCTGGAAACCTTATGGACACTTTAACAGCCAAAAAGAAGTTAAAATCTTGGATTTTCACCTTTTCTGGAAAGACTGCAGCACAGTAAGACACTGGCCACTGATTGATCAGAACCTTCAAAGATTGGTTTTGTTCATCAAAGCACTAAAGCAGGTTCATTGATTTAAAACACATGAATAACCAACAGGATGGTCAACATGGCTTCACTAAGGGCATATCATGCCTGGCAGATTTGATGGCCTCCTATGATGGGGTTACAGCATTGGTGCATAAAGGAACACCACTGGACTTGTGCAAAGCATTTGATACTTTCCTGCACATCCTTGACTCTAAAATGGAAAGACCTGGATTTTGACAGATGGACCACTCAGT
>JAWMRA010000090.1:46518178-46533362 GCA_035584735.1 Pseudotriccus pelzelni | reverse complement strand
TGAAAGCATTAAGACATCGTTAAATTCATCCTCTCCAATGAACCAATCAGATTTAGAACTGTAAGAAAGCATACAGTCAAGCACAACCCCCAACTTATTATCTAAAAACAATGACCAAACTCTACTGAAATGTGAATGTGTGAGGAAGTCTGGGATATGCTTCCTTGTGATCCTGAATTTCTGAAGGGTGTTCTTCAGTTTCTGAAAAACTTACTTTAATTGCCAAGAATGAAGTTTACTTACTTTCTAAAAAACAAGTTTTCAAAGAAGGACTTGCAGCTACACTGCCGTTAGGACTCAGACAAAAAAATCAAGTTATCACTAACAATTTTGAGGACTGCAGAGCTGCATTAACTGTGTATCACAGCAACACGCCGTTACATAACCTGACTTGAACTTCTTATCGTGGACTAACCTCACTCAGAGTACCTCACAACTGCTGCAGGCTAGGAGGACAAGCAATCCAAAGTGCTTTCCACAGCTTTCAAAGCAAGGTAGTTTTAGGTACATATAAAATATTTCACTTGGTTTTACCTTCCAATTGTAGCAGGTTTCACAGCTGTGATAATATAGAGTGATCCAGTCTGTAGAACTGGTGATCTTATTACAATTACTCTGATACAAGGAGGCCATATCTTTTCTTCATCTATAATTACATAGAAAAACCCACCACCATTATTACCAACAAATTACAGTTTTACCCCCATAGTCCATAGTTTTCAAAAAACTGATATACTTTCAGCCATTACTTGGCTGAGTAATATGCAACTTTCATAAAAAGAAATGCGTAACTGCGTAAGAGAGAAAACTTCCATGACATTACTGTTTCAAAGGCTTTCTGACTGCACACCAAAGTATTACAAATATTTTCCTAATACATATGCAATAAATACATTCACAGAATTTACTAATACATTTTAAATTTATGGATCATCAATTGTAATATATTAGAATGCAATTTTACTTTGAGAAAAAACAACACCTTTCTGTTCACATCACAGACCTAGTGCATAAAGAACTTTTTATTTGACAATTTCTTTGTCAAGTATGTTTTAGGTCTTATTAGCACTATGCATCAACACAGATAAGAAAAAATAATAGACAGAGCCTGCAGATGCATACGCTTTTTTGTCTCATATTTTTTTATATTCTAACAGATGTATGAATTCTGTACTTGGCTGCACATTTGCAGAAACGTCTCCAATAATCTTAGCTAGGAACAGACATAATAAGATGAGAAGACACTACCTTAAAAGGTACTAGGGGAAAAGAAATTGTCTCTGGTTTTTATTACTCCATCATTACTGCAGAATTGAATAGTAAAAGAAGGAAATTTAATCTGAAAGCCTGATGGTAGCAAGGACATTTTGATTGGCATTAACCACTTAGGATCTGAGTAGTTAAGTAAAGTAATGAAAACGTAAGAAACAAACTATTTAACTCTGAGCAGGGCCCAGGCTACAGTTCAGTCTTCATTCAGGTTGTATTTCTCTCTGGGATTTGGAATATCCTTTGCAGATATATAGTTCTGATTGCTTGCATTAAGCTTTTCACAGGTTACCTTTATTTTTGTATTGGCAAGAGACCATTCAGTTCTTAAGGACCTTAAGGAGAACACTTTCTTTGGTATAAAACAGGATACAGGTTTCCTCTTTATACCCATTTCTTACAAGTTGTCACTGGAATACATACAAAATAGCCTTTCAACTAGTATTGACTACTCCACATTCCTTTTCATCACAGTGGACTCATCCTGAATTGAATTATACATGATGGTTTATGAAAAGTATCAGAAATATTATATATTAATTTGGGAGAGTTAATACACAGAATTATTTTGAATTCTGTTCCACAACCTTTATTTTAGGAACAGATTTTCTTTTCTCCCTTTGCTGTCCTAATCCAACCAAATTTTATTCAATCACTGAGGTTTCTACAGAAGCACAGGATGTTATACTTGGAAACAGCTTTTATAAAAACACTACTACTTACGTCTGACTACTATGCAAGTGAAAAAAAGGAAAGAAATACTGGTAACATGTAGCACTTATTAATTGAAAGTATCTCAAGTCACATGCTTTTATATATTTTTTAAAATTGTCCAAACTGTCATTTGTTCTTAACAGGCTCCTGGAAAAATACAATAATACCACATATAAACCACAATAATTCACCTTCATTTTCTGAGTCTTCTGAATCATCAGTTTCTTCACTCGTTAATTCCTCCTCACTGTAGGTTTCACACTCAGAATCTGTAATTTCACCTTCTTCTGGCTCACTCTCTGTGTCTGCTGTTCTACTATCATCTGTATACACTGCAGTGTCTGGTGTACTTTTGCGTGAATGTGAATTTATACTGTCTGTAGAAACTGATTCTTTGGCTGTTAGACTGTTTCGTGGTTTTGTGTCCATTTTAGTCTTCTTTCTTGTATTTGGAGACTCATCTTCTTCAGTAGAACTTACTTGCTCAGTCGTGGAAAAGCAATTCAGACTGTTAGATGATTTCTGCTCTTCTGTGTCCAAATCCTGGAGGGGTTATATAATGTTACAGTATTTACAGACTGAGTTTTTCTTAACAATGCTACCATCCTAGAAGTAAATTCTTCATTAGGAAGAATTATTTTTACAGCTATTGAGAATTGGTTAAATTTCCAGAAACTTTTGCACATGCAGTCAACAGAACATTTGAGTAAAACCATTTTCACATTCTAAAAAATGTGACTGAGACCATCGTCTATTTGGGAAAGTGGGACTGCCCTCCTCTTCTAAAGTTCACTTATTCCTTCCTCTTTTCTCACACAAAACTTAAGAAACTTGTACTCACACTTCCAAACTTGTGCAACACCATCTTGAATATTTTCATATTTTGCTTTTATGACACTCACGTCTGTTCCACTCTAACTCAATTCTTGCAACCTGCTTAGATATTCTTTAGTTGATCTTCATCGTATCTTGCTCCTGTTTTTGTCTTCTCATTTTTCTTCTACCATGGTCCAGAATATCTGCCTAATGACCTGTTCTTTCTCCTTTCAAAACTGCATCTTTAACAAAACCTTTAATCAAGATAGGAGATAGAGACTATAAGCTTAATTTATGCTATGGGGAACAGTTCTACTGAAAATCCATTTTCTACTGCAAAAAAAGTTCTCAATTTCTTTACTGAACATCAGACAGATTGGATCATTGCAGGTTCTTCCATTGCCACTTATTTCACCAGCAGAAAGAAAGTAGCCTGACAACTATTTAGAAAAAAAAAAAGAAAAAAAAGGAGAAAAAAAGAAAAAAAGAATACAAGTGGCTTTAAAAGATAAATAAAATCTCAGATTTTAAGTTATGTGACATTTTGAGTTCAGAATGAATGTGTTCAATTACCATGAATTGTATCAAATATTGCAACACAGCAGTTAAAAAATACATTCTTGATCTTTTCCTGTGTTTCGACCAAAGAGCACTTTTCATTTCAAGATGTATGAAATAATGTGAATGCAAGTATCCCAGAAATTAAAGCACTTTCAGAACTGTAAAAACACATCAGTGGCACAGATGTAAGCCAAATACAAGAATTCTTCTCAACTGTTGGATAGGACAGTGTGCTTTGGAAATATGTTCAGTAAGACAGCAGATTCTAGGAAGAATCAGCAATTTTAAAAATATTTCATGCTTTAAGTGAGAGATTATTTGTTTAGGGTTTCTCCATAATGCAGTGGCCCTTTTCCCCGAATTCTCTAAATCCTGGAATAGGAAGGAATAGGACTACAATGTCACTGGGTAAGGTCGTTTATTTTAAACAAAAGATGTAGTAATCCTGCCAAAAGTAAGGCTACACAGTTCATTCATGTCAAATACATTAATTCCATTAGAAATATTTTTGTCTATATGTATGTTTGGTAGGGATATTGGATTGATACCAAACGTACCAAGATGCAATCCTAAATGTAAACTAACAGAGTATTTTAGAGTATTCTGATCTAGATAGAAACTAAATGGTCTGCTCAACTCACAACCATGGCAAAACAACAAATGACTGTAACGCGCTAATGCCCAAGTACAATGCTCCAACCAGTCAGCTCCTTCTCCACGGTGAATCCAGTGAAACTCATTTTTGGCATCACTTCAGATATTTTAAATTAGAAAGTAAAAAGGTGCAGTTTCAAAGCCTGGCTACAAAAGAGAAGACTCTCAGTTCTGTGTTGAAAACTAGTTTTTAAAAACATTCTAATAAACAGACCACTGATTCCATGATGCTATGAATTTGCCAATATGACCATTAAGCCTTTTCTAAGCAGTTCCTGTATTTTTCCACAATTGCTATATTCAACTGTTAAGAAAGCAAATAAATTCAATAGTTCTGTTAAGTAGTGATAAAAATGCAATCTTCACATTTAGAAATCCTTGTACAAAATTGAGGATTTTAAAATTGGATTTTGAATCGAATATGGATTTTGAACACTTCATTATTTCATAGATCTGCATTAACATACACAGATCTACATAGTCACTGCTTAAAAAACAGGAACTGGCAGTAAAACATGGAATGACCCAATACATTGTAGCAAAGCATTTAATTTCTCAATTACTTTAACTCTTCGTCCGAAAACTCATGATACAAGACACAAAGGATGCAAGTACATGATCGTTATAACCACGCTTGTTACACCACGGTATTAGGCACATACGTTCCTTTGCATGTTGCTGTGCCTAATTTATCTAAATACTACACTGACACCAATAGTCACATGCTGGACATGGACCGACTGTACATGATCCATGTTTGAAAAACTTTTTATCTACTGGGTATTACCACACAATCTCTGGGATTTTTTTTTCTCTCTCTCTCTCTTAGTAAAGCTTTAGTAAAGTTGAGGGGTGCAATCAATCTGCTTGATAATAAACTATTTTTTAACTACAGAGTCAGTTCATATTTCTGCACCCCTGGCAACGTCAGCCAAGGGTACGAGTGAAATCAGGATTTTTATGTATCCCATGAGGAATGATCTTACAAAAAAAAACCAAATCATGCTTGTGTAAGTGGAATTGACGGTTTTGCATTATAAAGAATAGGCCACAAACTACTGATTACAAAGACCTTTCGAAACACAGACTGTCCCACTTAGAATATAATGTCAGTGTCATTGAAGTGTTTTTAATGAAAAACTCAAAATACTTTAAGCCTCTAACTATACTTTTTGCTTTACTGTGATAGGCAAAACAGTTTGTCTCTTAAAACTTCAGTTTTTCTGTATTATGCCTGATCAACATCCACATTTGTCCAATTCTTCAGCATGTCTACAAATTAGAACTTATTACTGTGAACTGTTCTAAGAACTGCATTGTTTATTTTTTTTCTAAATTTCTTTTATTGTTTTTTGGTTTGCTGTAAGTTCAGTAGCTGACTGAACAGAATCATCATTACTCAACACTCATCTACAGGGATGGATAGTACATGTTTAGCACTGACGCTCTGAATTTGAAATATTAATCTGACATTCAATATTTCACTAAAGAAACATTCTCCAACAGTAAAAAATAGCTCTTCCACTCAAAAGATTAAGCTTTCATTTGCTAACACCATTTCACTAGTACTTCAGTTACTCTCTTCCACCCTACAAAATACTCGATTTTCCAATGCAAAAAATCCAATTAAAGGCCAGAAAAAAAACCCCGCAAAGCTCTTCCTCCACCATATAGAAACCACATTATACACTGGTGGACTGCTCTGAAATACCGGAAACAGAAATCTGCCTTACCTAAAGAATGTGTAGTTCATTTAGTCCAGACAGACGCTTTCTGTTATACAGTGATGCTAAATACTTCTCTTCCCAAATATTCTAGAATGCCATCAAAGTTTTCTTTAGATGTTTTTCTTACATAGCTTTTCAAATATATTTCAGTGCTAGTCTGCAGGTGAGTGGATTTTGATCAAATAGCTTCAAAATTTATTAATTCCTTTAGGAAAAAAGGTATCTAACCATCAATTTCTAGATATTATTTTTTCTTTTAATAAAAATATCAAGGTTAAAGGTAAACATTTATGGACTAATGTGTTTGTTGTCTCAACTCTACCTTTACCAGAAGCTGCTAATCCAAAAGAAGAAATCTTCAGATTAGCTGTAGTTTCTGTCAATTGACGTACCAAAAGATGGGATGAATATCAGCAAAATATAAAGCTACATGTGATAAAAAGAAAAGTAAAAACCACTGCTTCAAGAGTTCTACAGAAAAAACTACCAAAAGAGCTTTGCCTCTCCTACAGAAGCAGCTAGGATGCATCTATAAAGGAAAAGAATATAGCAGAGTTAATTTTGAGCACCATACTGACATAAAATTTACTCGGTGGCAGTTTAAAAACAAACAATTTTTAGATTTCAAAACAATTTATGGAAAAAATGGCATATGTCAGATGCTGCTTCTAAATTTTGCTACGTATTTCGTAATGGCCCCAATGCACCAAGTAGAACTTCATGATCACTATTCCATACAGTCTATTCTCCAACTTGTATAGAGGCCCTGGATACAGATATTGGGCCAGGGATTACATTATCATTTATGCCACTTTTTAAAAAAAATTTTCCAAATTTAGTTATTTAAAGGTTTTCTTCATACAGAAGAAAATATGGTGTTTCTTGCCCCAGCTTTTTTTTGGCCTACCCCTACAAAAAGATACCAGAACTGAACTATATGCCCGAAAGTTTCAAAGTATTCCACCAATGCTTTTATGTGAGCTGCACAGAGGCTATGTAATAATTCATCCTGGCAGAAAAATTCCTGATTGTCTACTAAAAGCAAGCAAGCAGCCAGAATACTTTGTTTCACAAGCCAGAAGAAAACTATTTGTAATATAGAAGTTTAGTGACTGAGAAGAAAAGATGTCTTTAAAGAAAGTTCTTGTATAGATTAGGAACTTTCCCCACGTGGTAGTAAGCCCATGAATTCCCCTCTACTTTTTTTTTTCCTTTTTTTTTTTTTTTGCAATTAGAGGTACATTCATTTTAGCAGATGCTTATGACTATTTGCTTGTTTGGTAATTCAGCCTATTAAAAATACAATAGCATTTTAACAGATTAATTTTATCCTTTACATTCTCAGAATGATATTGGGTTTTTTTCAAGAATGCTGCAATATTTGTGCGCAATTGACCTGCCATTTCTGTAGTGTTAAGCATCCCAACTTACCACTTATAAATAGATATTATACGTAAGATAGCTGAGAACATAAAAGTCTTCACAATCGCTAGAAACTAAACCACAACTAAAAACCCCTGCAGAAACAGAAAGATAACAGATTGTAACCGGAACAATCTTTTTTAAATTAAAAAGGTATTAACTCTGGTATAAATTAAGTCATTCAAAAAATCAGATGCAATTTGATTGCAATCAGTACCATCAACATAGAAATACATGCTGTGATGATCTACATACACAGCTGTTAAATTTCCTTATTTCTTGTATTTGGCAATATAATAAATAAAAATATCTATCAATATGAGTTAACATTTCATCCTTTAAATGAAAAAGGAAGAAAAGCGTCTCATGTACTTGAGAGTGTGTAACTACTGCTCACTGCCTTCCCTGCTTCACATTCATACTCTTATAAACCACCTCATCTTCATGCAAGAATAATCAAGTTCAGTGGGTATATGACATATTCCCAGAATTAGACCCTGGTATTGCTTTTTAAACACTACCAGTGGTCCATAGACCAGGCACTAAACCAAACCTTTCTCCTACCTGTACCATCTATAGAAAAAGAAAGTTGAATAAAACCTACTTTGGTCAAGAAATGAGGCAATATTTGGAGGCATTTTTCACACTAGCAGCACAATTTAATAAACAACTGGGAAAAGCAATAATGAAGTACTAGTCTTCAAAAGAACTGCCACAACATTAATAATTTAGATGGTATTCAGGGAAACAAAGGGAGGAGGTTGGATACAAGTGTAGAAAAATGCATTTCAATAGACAACATTTCAGCTACGAAGTGGTCCTTAAACCCAGACATTTTTAGTTTTGTTCTAGCATGAACTAATTAGTGCCTTTGTCTACATCAGACTAAACTGAACAATTATACTGACAAAAAAATATCATGCACCTATGGATATGACTGTGCAGCTTATAAACTATTTTTCAGTTTTACAGCAGAAAAATATAATCTTTTATTCTAGTAAATTTTAATCTTATGTACTAATGTAACACACATTTTTTTTAAATAATCAAGGAATTCCTAATGTGATTAATAATCACACTACAAGGGTAAAGTTTTTTAACTCAGCTATGCAAAATATTCTGTAAGGTACTTTGGTTTTTCTAAATCTAAGAGTGCATTTACAAGTAAGTGCACTGACAAAAGGAATTCTTTTATTTTTGAAGTCTGAAATGAAGAGTGTTTAAAGTTTCACTTTGTATTGTCCATTTGTTTAAAAAATAAAAAAGGTCTTGTTCCTTCTATGACATTAACCTTCACATCTTGTTCGCAGATGCAAAGATTTGTGCACTACACAACACTTTAAATGTTTTTCCTATTATCTTGTTTGTCAACCAAATTAGTTCAAAAATACTCAGTTCACCATCAATAAAACACATGAGAAAAAAAGGATGTTTACCTTCTACCTTGTGACTGTGAAAATCTCACACAAAAGATCTGTTAACAACACCATCTAAATAAAAATATTTTATTGATATAAAATAAGCTAAAGAAAATCAGAGCACAGAAGCAGACTGTGATGGGATCCCAAAAAGTAGTCAACATTACTTCCTAGGTCAGAGCTATAGATGCCTCAAAACTTTTATAAATACACTTGTCAATATGTAACACTCAATATGCGACAGTTCATCACAGAACTAAATTTAGGAGACTTATTAATTAGTTTATGATGAAGACTTATTCCTACAAGCGTTTCATAATCCTTTCTTGACACATGATGAATAAAGTTCTGTATTAACAATGCTTCTGGAGTGTGGCAGAATATTTGCATGCAGCATGCCCAGAAACTGGATGGTGTAAAACTGCACTTCCACTGCATTAGCTCCCTTCTCTTAATTCTAAAGGATCCTTATAATTAGCTTTGCTCAAGTGTCCAGCTCAAGCTTTCAGAATGGAATGGTTCACATGAAGTTCTCTCAAGCAGAAGAAATTCCTGCATTAGCCACGATCTGTTTATAAAAGGTGTAATCCATCAACAAGCACTATCCATTTAACGTAACTGCACTTGTTCTTAATGTAAATAGTTTCCATTTTCAAATATTTCAGAAGACCTCAATCCTGATTACAATTTTTTAACTGTGCACATATGCTGCATAACTATTATGTAAGAGTACCTGTACAATAATGTAATTATTTCAGATTTCAACCAATATGCTTATCTGAGGCCTATGCAATGAAACTATGCAATGATTTAAGTAATAGCTTTAAAAAATGTAAACCAATGAGCACTGCAAACTAGAGAAATACGTTCAATTATATCTTAAATAATAAAACAAATCTGCAGAATAGGACTCAACATGAGTAAGAGTGTTCATGAAGCTTAATACCTGTGTTATAATAGAACTTCCTGATGTCTAGGAGTGAGTTAAGATTTCCAAGGAGGTCACTGCGTACATACTATACAGTATGCCTTCTTAGCACTCAGAAAAACAACAGAAAGGAAGTAATGCTTTTTATAACTTAAAATATGGATTAATTACAATGCGCATATTAAGCTTATCCATACCCTAAGGACAATGATAATGTGCTGACCAAGCAAAGTATCAATAGCAAAACATAATATGCAACAAATTAGAACTTCAAAGACATTTCCTCAATCCTATATGATTGCAGAGATACGGTAATATGCCAACAGAATGAGCTTTGGAGTACAGTCACACAAAAAGGGTTGTTTATGTCAGTGTATTTTCAAAATTTACATTTTTTGACTCATTATGTGCAACCAAACAAAAAGGAACAAACTACAAACCATGACCCCAAAACTAAGATACTGAGGTTAACACTGAATTTTTGATGTAAATCCAGCCCATTTAGCACCTTGAACTCATTCTAGTGTGCTTGCTTATCAGAAACTTCACTGACACTCGATACTAGACTTCTTTACAGTTGCACTGCAATAAAATAGTCTTGAAAAAGTGAGAGGATCCAAGTTAAAAGTTTCATCCTTAATCACTCAAGGGGAAAGTTACTTGAACAGTAACTGCATGTTAGCAACCTGCTGTATGTAATTTAAAGATGTTTAAACAGTATGAGCACACACTTTCTGCATAAAACGAAGACCCTCAACCTATAAATTAGGTAATGGAAAAAAAACCAACAGGTTTTGCATTTTCTGTCTGTCAGTTCTGAAGTTACCTTATATTCATCTGCAGCAACCCTCTCTGGTTCTTTTCTCTTCTTCTTCCCTTTTTTATCCTTGGTGTGCTTAGTACCAGAGGCCTGGTAAGATTGCAGATCCACTCGTGAATGAAACTGGTATCGGCCGCTTTCCACATCACAATAGTAATAAATTCCAGTTGCTGGGTCATAGTACAGTTGATTTTCCTTTATAAGAAATGAAGAGCGACATTATCAGCACTTCAAGAAATACATTGTTCAAAGAAACACCTCGTTAATAAACAACCACATTTGCAGTTTAATAAAATGTACTCAAACGTACAAAGAACTGTAATGGCTTGATTTTGGATGGCTACCAGGTGCCCCTCCCAACCACTCGGTCAATCCCTCTTCTCAGCAACACTGGGAAAGAAAACAAGATGAAAAGCTCATAGGTCCAGGCAGAGAGCACTATCACGGGCAAGCCAGATTCACCCTGGTGAAAATGGATTATTTACTGCCAGTTAAAACAGAGCTGGAAGATGAGGAGCAAAGAACACCTCTTCCTGTCTCTTTTTATACTACCTCTACTAAGCCCTTTCATTCCCAGTTTCTCTACCTCTCTCCCACCACATGAGTGGTACAGGGAAATGAGGAGTAGGGGGATGAGATCAGTACCAAAAAGCCCCTCTCTGCTGCTACTTCCTGTTTCAAGTATGGGTCCTCCACAACCCATAGCTTCTGCCAGGAAAACCTGCTCTGGGCTCTGGCATGGGCTCTCCACAGGCTGTAGTCCCTTAAGGACCTACTTCTGTGTGGGGTTCTCCAGGGACTGCAGTGTGAATATCTGCGTCTGTGTGGTCCTCTTCTTCAGACTGCAGAAAATTGCCTGCTCCGATGCTTGGAGAACCTCCTCCTGACCCTTGTTCTTTGACCTTGGTGTTTGCAGAATTGTTTTTCACACTCATCCTCCCCATACACACCCCACTGTGTTTAGCCCTTTTTTACACATGCTTTCAGAGAGGCACCACCAGGTCCTCTAAGGGCTCAGCTGTGCCCTGCAGTGCAACCAGCTGTGCCCACGCAGTCCTTGGCCTCTTCTCACAGAGGCTGCCTCTGCAGTCCCAGGCCTCACTATCAAAACCTTGTCAGCAAACCCAATACAAGAACATTTCCTGTAATTCAAAACAGTTACTGGACAAGAATTACTTTGTGTAATTGTACCATAAACTGCAATCTATAGACCCAAACACTTATGTGTCTAACTAAATCCACAAACTATTTCAAAAGCAATGGTATAACTTAAAACCTGAAAGATTAAATCCAGAAGCACCCCTGAAAACAAATTGTGTATCAGATGCATTTTTTAAAACTGAGTTGAATGCAATGCTGCACTCAAATCCTGTTTTCAGCATAGCAGCTCCCTGGAATTTGTGACAGCATATGTATCTATCTATCTACATGTGTATACATTCACACACACCTTATAGGACAGAAAGAAAACATCCTCAAAAGCTTTTATGAAAAACATATAGCAGAAAGTAACCATTAAGAAATTCTGATCCATGATCTATCACCTTTTTTAAAAGAAGTATTTTCTTTCCTATAACATCAAACTACTTGATAACACTACAATACAAGTAAAAGTATAAGCATGTGGTGTATATTTCTCAATATTCTTTTCACTGTGGAGGAGCCACTTAGTTCAGCAACCTGTCTTTTTCTAAACAAGTCATTTTTTAGCTGAAGCTCTTAAGTTTGAGAGAGTTACAGATCAGCTTTATGGTAAAAAACTTCTACAATGCTAAGTAACTTAAAGATCTAAGGAGATATCAAAAACAACTGAATTAAAATCTAAATTTATACCTTAGCCTATCTTTGACTGAAATAATCAAAAAACAAGCTAGCCAACTGCCAATACTGTTCATCTTCAATAACCTGTTTTTCAAACCATAACATGACCTTGAATCTTACTTTTTTGCTTACATCAACTTTTACTAATAAAACTTTTGCAATACAGAAAAAATGCCAAGGATTTTGGAAATGATCCTTACCGAATTATAATAGAATCCAGTGCTGTGGTCATAATACAATCCTGTATTTTCATCGTAAACAAATCCAGTTTGTGAAACAGCCGCCTCTGCAGCAGCTCTCAAGCTCTCTGCCAAAGAACCCTCTGGTACTGAAGTATCTTCTGCGTCCTGATACCAGAAAGTAAGAAATTAAATTTTCTTCTAGAAAAATTGTGCTCAGACTGTTTCAGAAGGCAAAAATTTGGCTGCAGTTTACTGATAAGCTCCTACTGATTTCAACAGGACCAAGACTTTATCCAGTGTCTTTTGTTTTCCCCCATCTTTATTCAGGGTGGTTCACATCAAAAATATACACAGTGAGCATCGTTCAGTGCATTCCTGAAACAGGGTTTGCTCTCTGTCCCGCTTTCCATCCAGCTAGATGCTAAGGCACAAACTCAGTTGAGTGACCTGAGAGAAGGCTGGATACAGGGAAGAAAAACAACCCACAACAAAATAAATAAATAAACCCCACCAACAACTTTCTTCTCCTTAAATGCTGCCTCCTTATGTCAATGGAAATAAAAAGTACTATTTAAGAAAGTCAGTATAGCCACATTGAACACTCTGCTGATAAAAAAGCTTCTGCTTCCAGGCTATGTAGGATATATGCACCTTTTTTAAAAAATAAACCAAATACCAAACCCCAGCTCTAGGAGTATGCTACACTTGGAACATACTACAAAAAAGAAACTTGAGTTTTGAAGTACAAATACGTTAGTCTGCTAACATCAGCACCAGACTACCATGAAAAATTGTTTCATATAAAGACATCAGGACCAAAAGCACATCTTTTAGATGGAATATTAACAGAGTCATGACTTCAAAACTGGTAAAACCCCAGACAGCTCAAAAACCTGTAAATTCTGGATGAAATTTGCCTCTTCTCCATCTTCAGAAACTTTGGTGCTATCCACTGTTAGAGGAATATTAACACCTGTATCCGATTCCTCTGTGGAATTATGCTCAGTGCTTTCAGTCCCATGATTGTGCTGCACTGGTAGTTCGGATGTACAGTCTTGAGTATTGGTGTGATTGTAATAATTTTCATAGTAGTAATAATCTGAGGAGGGAGGGAGAAAGAAAGGTTGAAGTTGCATAAACTAGCAAAGCAATATTTTACTAATGCAGTTTAAGGATGCTAAATCTTAAACTGGAAATTTATGCAAGTAAGTAGTCTAATGAAAATTAATTATTAGGTAGCACCTCTGCTTTGAATTTATTCTAGTTGTAGTACAAAATTTTGCCTTATTATAATATACTTTAAAAAACTGGTAAAACACCTATGTTTGTAGCATATAAGGTTACTACGTAACAGGTCACTACGGCATGAATTCTGCTAGTCCATGATACATTTCATTCTGAACAAATGGCTTGATAAAACAGGAACTGGTCTGAAAGATAATGCCAGGTAACTAAGTGTAATTCAGCAGAAGATATGTATCAAGATGCTGTTCTAGATCCCTGTTTAAATAGTCACCAGCCTCTCTACCTGCTTGTGACCACGCAGCATAGTCCTCTGTCTGTACTTCTACACTAGACGTATTTTTTTCCTTCCTATTATGGATTTCCTCAGTGAGTTCCTCTACCTGAAAGAAAAACAGCATGTTACAGCATCCAATAGTGCATTTTAGTGTACCAGAAAAGTGTCAACCTATTTTGCATTCTGTAAGTCAAATAAAACATAATGGCATCACAGTCATTTCAACTGATTTTGTTCGGCAGGGAATAATTTTGTAATTGGATGGTTGGCACAATGAAAAACTTAGAAACTTAACTCCTATGATGCCCACCCTGTAAAGTCAGATTTCAAGCAATAGCCACTGTTCTGTGTTGATGTACTGTGGCATTTATGAATTCCAGACTTGCAGAATATTCTGGCCTGGAAGGGACCCACAAGGATCATCGAGTCCAACTCCTGACCCTGTACAGAACTATCCCCAAGAATCCCACCATGTGCCTGAGAGTATCGTCCAAACGCTTCTTGAACTCTGTCAGGCTTGGTGTTGTGATCACTTCCCTGGGAAGCCTGTTCCAGCACCCAACCACCCTCTAGGTGAAAAACCTTTTCCTGATATCCAGCCTAAACCTTCCCTGACACAACTTCAGGCCATTCCCTGAGGTCCTGTCAGTGGTCACCACAAAGAAGAAATCGGCGCCTGTCCGTCCTCTTCAGAGGGAAGCTGTAGGCTGCGATGTGAATGTCTCCCAAACTTGCCTATTTTGCCATAAAAATCCGTGGGGTGGTTTTCCCACCCTTCCTGTACCTCACGCCTTCTTTAATAAACTTGTTTCCTTCTGCTAGATGTAGTTTTTCCTTCTGAATACGAAGCCAACTCTGTGGCAGAAGGCATCACCACCGCCGACGCTGCCTGGGGACCCCCCCGTGGCTGGGGTCGTCCGCAAGCCAGGAGAACCCGGCGGGCTCCGGGAAGGGCGGGAGCGGGCGCAGGGGGCAGGCGGAGAGGGGGCCGGGGGATGGCAGGGGCCGGCAGGGCCGGGGGCCGCGGTTCCGGGACGTGGGGGTCCTACCTGTCTCTGCAGGGCCTCGCCGTCCTCCCGCGCCCGGCGGTACAGACGCTGGGTGCGGCGCAGCCGCCGCCGCGCCCGCTCCAGCTCTGCCCGGCACTCGCCCAGCTCCGCCTGCAGCGCCGCCGCCCGCTCGCCCGAGTCCGCCCGGCGCTCGCCGCTCAGCGGGGAGGCCATGGCCGCCCGTCCGCCGCTCAGCGCCCGCCCGCCGCCCACCCCGCGGCGCTGTGGCAGCGGCAGCGGCAGCGGCTGTGGCTGTGGCTGTGGCTGTGGCTGTGGCTGTGGCT
>JAWMRA010000090.1:46497975-46511878 GCA_035584735.1 Pseudotriccus pelzelni | reverse complement strand
GTGTTTCTTTAGTGGGAGCCAAGCCCTGAGAAAGTTCTTTTCTTGCTGTGTGTTAGAAAAGTGCAGCAAGTAAGCAGGAATGCACTTGTGTTTTGAAAGCAGGAGGGTTAGCAGTGAAAATTCCACCAAGACCATGGTCTCAAAGCAGTTCTTAACTCAAATGGTTTGTCTTCATCAGAAGCTAATACAGTAGTTTCTTTCCACATGGAGATCCTTCTTGCAAACCAGCTGCTTTGAAACTTTTGGTAATCAGGCCCTTCTCTTTAGCTGGCAACTCAGGGCGAGTGTGACAAAGAACATGTAGGAGAAAGTTGTTTCTCAGAAGGTAATGGCCACTTTGGTCTCTGTTCCACACAGATAAACTAAATTCCTTTCTTAGAATTATTTTGGTACTGAATAGCCTATACTTATTTGCTACTATATTATTCTTTTAAATCTCTGTTGCTATGTACATGTGCATATACACACACAAGTCACCACAAAATTTCTGTTTAGATCCCTATCAGCTACACAGCATTACATCTGCCTCTTGTTATTAACTGCATCAAACATCACTATTTGGACTTCGTGTTCCAGCTCCAGAGTGCTGGTTTGCACACACAGTTTTTAAAGAGTATGAGACTGGCTACAAATGAAACCAACAGAAACCAAACTTCTCACTGTTACTGCAGCGTTTGATCCAACTACTGAATTAGTGATGACAAAGCAACTTTGAAATAGTAGCAAAACAGAATGAAGGCCTAAATTATATCCAAAGCTGTCTCTCTCTCTGTTCCCTGCTGCTGGTGTTGCCTGTGCAGTCATTCAGCAGCCCTTTTTTTCACTGCAGATGGAGCACAAGCATTTCTAAAAGTTTCTGGTTGTGCCCATAATGATGTTCAGAACCCAGCTACTCATGTCAGGAATGCTGTAGTATGAAAGTGGAATGCTACTTACTCTCATGTCTCTGTTCAGGTGACTTCTTGGTATTAATTAGCCCCAGCATCATAATTCTGGGACAAATATCTAGATTTTTCCTGTGCATAATGAGAGGGTTAAGGACAGGATTTTTTTACTACATCACCAATATAAACTAATCACCTCTACCTGAGGAACATACTACTAGCTTTCCAGAAAAGAGGTAAAAAAATCTGCCCTGTGCTGGATAGATTTTTCAAAATATTTTATTAACAAATAATTTAACTTTTACCAGCGTATCCAGGAGGGACAGAGATATAAAAATACTGCTTAAACCTGGGTAAATTTGAATGTGAAACTGGACAAGAATTGGGAACTTAACAGCTGTAGTGTACTGAGAAATTTAATATATTCTCAAGCCATTAAAATTCCCAGAGGGGCTGGATGGCTGCCAGTGACTAAGGTCTACGACTTTGATACAGGCACCCTTGTATAATAGCTCTTTAGAGAAAACTGGAAAATTTCACAACACAGAAGTTCATCCTTATAATGAAGCATTTCAGACCACTTTGTGCCCTGAGGTAGTGAAATTTCCCCTCACCACTTTGATTACTTCTTTCTCTTCAGCCTTTCTGATACCCACCAGGGTTATGTGAAGGAGCAGGGAGGTGGACTGCGAGACCTCAATGTGAGTGGTTACAACTAATGGAAAGATCTCTGAAATGCTCAGGGCTGACACCTGAGACCAGGGGCTAGCTCTTTCAAAAGTCATCATCACAAACTAGGAATCCGGGCCCTCAAGCCAGGATTTGGTGAATAAAAACTGAACAGAAGGCCAATCCCTCTTGCAGCAGGAATGGCGAACTGACGGAGGATGCAAAGGCCACAGCTGCAGCCTCACATGGCCCCAGCCCTCAGTCTCTGCACAATTCTGTGACTGCCTCTTGCATATGTAGAAATTAAATGGGGAAGGGAAAAGCAGGTCCTCGGTGGTTCCGTGACACTCGAGCACCTCTCCCATGGCCAGAGCCAAGAGGTTACAGCCCCTCTGCCATCTGCCCACCACCCCAGGACAAGGGTGGCCAGTATGGTTCTTCCCTTCTGCACAGGAGCAGTGGGGCCATATGGCGTTATTATTAATATAATAATGAATAAATAAAGAGTCCTCGGGACCAGGCAAACACCAATGTGGTGTGTAACAAATTGGTTTATTGGGGGTAGTTACACGGGGTTTTATAGGGGTTTTAAACAGTAACACGTCATAACATGTGACCTTCTCGACCAATCCCGTAGAGGAACAGCACTGCACTTGTGTCTCAGAGTCCTGGGACTCCATTTCCCAGAATGCCTTGCTGGCAAGCCTGACACCCAAACCCCTACAGGGCCACAGGCATTGTCAGTGTGATGTGCATTGGGGAATTGTGCACAGGAGCGTCCACCAGGTGTGTTTGAATTTATTAGTGTTGATGCAACTGTGGTGTATCACCCTTCCGCCCCTCACAGCTTCTCCTCAGCTTCTGCAGTTATACAAGCAAGCCCATCCCTTCCCTCCATTTGCATAACTGTATGCAAATACTGAAGATATATGAGGGGACTCTTCAAGACCCTTGTGACTGTCCCTTCTTGAGACCCACTGTCTTGAGATGTAAAATTTCAAGATTTATGAGGGTTTTTTCCAGGGATTTCTAACATAATTTTTGAAGGGGGAGTATTTGAACACTCACATGGGCTGCTGAGATGCTCTGTCTCTCAGAGGAAAGCTCCTTAAAGCTGCAAAATCTTACTGTTAGGTTGTTGTGTAGGATCTCGTAACGATGAAGGATCACAGCTAAGGTCTGAGCACAGTAAAGCTGTGTGTTTGGACTGAGGAAGTATCTTGTCTCTCTGCTTCATCCTTCATCTGTTATCAATCCCCAGCTTTTAAGTTAAGAACTATAGTTCTACCTAACTTTTTAACCTCAAAATACTACAGACAAACCAGGGACTAACTTGCTTTAAATAATTAGCATATTCTTGTGTGCATATATTTCAGGTCTTCATCAGGCAAAACCAATAAATTACGTTTAGCTGGACTCCAAATCCTTTAGTGACAGATTTAAGGTAGAGCCAGGTCTTGCTGCCTGCCATGTGCTTGGATCTGGTCCACGCACTGAAATGTAATTTTACTTGGGCAAGTATAACAGTGCAAGCGACAACTCTATAAACTGCCAATGCAAGTCACACTGCACAGCACAGATAAAGCTTCAGAGGCAGATCTTACAGAGCATCCAACACCCACAAGAAACAGCTGCACTACCTCTTCAGTTACTCCCCTAACCAGATTAAAAGGCCCACTCTAACATGTTGAACACATGGCAGATTGTGTCTGTCCTCTGCCTTTGCCTGCTAGTTCAATCACAACATGGAAAATTCTGCATACTTCTTTTTAAAACAGTAGATGAAGTATGAAATTACATACATGGATCTTATTTCTTTAAGTAATCTCTACAGAGAATTGATATTCACAAAGGATTGGCATTCTGATAAAATAGAATAAATAAAATAGAAACTTCTTTAGTATGTAAGTACATGGTAATTCTTGAGATACCTCAGAGATATCTGACTACAGTGGTTGAAAATACGGTTTTTACAGTCTGTTGAAAAAGTTTCAGTTCTGTTAGGTGCTGGTAGACTGCAGTCCAGGCGTGTGCTGCTGACAGCATGATTTTCCAAGGTGATGTGAGTTTACTTAGCTGCTCTGGATGAACTCTAGCCCCTGGCCTGTGAGCCCAAGTAGGACTGCAGCAGTTGTAATGGGTTCACAACGCGGTTAGTCATTTGGTAGTCAGGCTTGCATTTTCTATCATAGCCAGAAAATCTGACAGTTGCTGTTTGAGAGAGGAAAAGAGAAAGCTGGGACAGGATTTGGAGGGAAAAGAAGTTTTCTGTTTGTAAAATCAGTGGCCTTTGGTGTACAAAGATCTTCCAGGATTTCTTCACAAGAAATCAGAAAGAACAGTTTCTCTGAAATGCCCCCCCAGGATGCAGGGGATTGGTGCAAAAACCCAACACAACAATATGTAGAAGAACGCATCAGTGCCGGGCAAAGGTGTCACTAGCTGAGAGAAGGCATGCTCTACACATGTAGGGCATGACCAGTCACTGCACACTTTGTGCAAGATGACATGAGCCAATGCAAACAGTTCTGTGGGTACTAAGTTCACTGAAAACGTTTATGTCCATTATGTAAGATTTCTGCTCCAGATTGTGGAGGTTTTTTTCAAAATAAAAATGCAGGGCAGCTTGAAATTAGTCTTAAATACAGGACACTGCAAATCTTTAATGTTCAGTGCTCTATGCAGATGTTATCAGTGCCTGTAAGTCCTCTTTTCAGCCACCATGGTAATGGGTCATGGTAATGTCTGACAAGTTATGTATTCCTTCCTGTAGCTGAGAAGAGGATGTTGCTCATAAAACGCTTCAGAGACATCCTGGAAAATCCTGATCAAGTAGACATCTACAAAGCCTTTTCTTCCCGTGATCTCTCTGTGAAACCCTCTGAAATAATTTTTTAAAAAATTTAGAGCCTTGGAGTGTTCTTTATATGATATTTCTCTTTGGAACCAAGTAAGGCAGCATCTGCATTTTTCTGAGAAGGTTTTCAGGTGAAGTGAACCATTAGATTGCTCCCAAGTAAACATTCATCTCTACCTAGAAATGGCCTCATTACTCAGCAGGTCATACATTCATTACTGGTTCTTGTCTCAAGAGCTTGCAGAGTCACCTGGAGTCTCGTCTAAGTGTTTTAGCACTGGCAAAAATGGGTATTAATGATTGTGCCTAATAGGGCCACATTGTAAGATTTTATTTGAATGCCACAGAGTAAGTGGGCCACCTGGATCTGACCTGCCCAAAAATGTCAGCACAGCATGTGACTATTGAAAGGGTTGGGTGCTGCTGTTTCGATTAGTCATTTTATTACTCTGTCCCTAAATCCATCCATTCAGCCTTCTTTGGGCTTAAAGCCAACCCCAGCTGCTCAGGCTGAGAACCACTTTCTCTTAGGAAGACCAAAGGAAATGATTTGTGCCGTGTCTCTTTGAATCAAAGATCAGCAGGGGAGACTTTCTTCCCATCACAAGTGAATTCAAGGCTATGGTGACAGGTAGGCCACCAGTGTAGTTTATAATGACTCTAGTTAAATCCCTAGCTGCATACTTTAATTGCAAGTTAAATTAGGATATTGTACAAAGAGGGTTCCAAATGTAGGTGTCTTCCTTTCTTAAAATAATTCTTAAAATGCAGTCACATGCCTAATACTCTGTGATGTGGTGAAACTCTTCTGTCATGCCGTGACAGGTACCAATGGGTTGTGCAGTATTTGAATGCAAATCTGACTCCAGCTCTAACATTTGAAAGATGCTGTCTTTTGAGATAGCCATCTCTGGAGTCATCACTCTTACTTAGAACTGTAGTTAAATATAGGGATCAAAATTATAAGGAAAGTGAATTGTGTGACTAGAATAAAGCCAATCATGGTGATTGGTTTCAGAAAAATGTGGTGGTCTACAGTTTTCAGTAATGATACTTATATAATCTATGTCTGATCACGGGATTGAAAGATAATTCAAGTCATAAGGTCTTCAGACATTGTTAGTGCAATCTCCTGTCTGAAGTAGAGTCAGCTACGAGGTCAAAGCAGGTTACACAGAACTTGTCATGTTACTTCAATGCGCATCAGTTTCTGCAAGAGTTTTGTGCAGATCATCCTTGCCCTCAACTCCTTTCCTGCTGCACAGTCTAGGGATCATATACAGGTGTCACATTCAGCAAGATGGTTAGACTTGATGATCTCAGAGGTCTTTTCTAACCTTAATGATTCCATGATTCTAAGACAGTCTCCTAAGTGTGCACTAAATTTTTTAAATATACACGTTAGCAAAATACTGGAAAACAGAACCCAAAATGCCTCTGTGTTCATTCATACCTATTTAAGTTAGGTCAGTTCATTCTTAGTTTTGATTCTTGCCTCACTGCCTTTCTTAAGCCTTAAACAGGATCTTACAGAATAATTTTCAATTTCCGCATTAAAAGGTGTTCAGAAAAACATGCTGTATTTTTTGGCATGTAGTTGTCACTATAATATGAATGCCTCAAAGGAATTATATTTCTGAGCTGCACACTAGCAGGAGGTCTGTATCAATTGTCTTGACAGCTCTTTCGCATATGTCTTTTTTATGTTGTCAAATATAGCCTTCCTTTTTTTTTTCTGTGTGATCAGAGATGTCTGTTGTTGATACCGCAGTCCAGCTTGGCAGTTCATTACAAGGTTGTATGAACTTGCTATCCTGTTTCACTACATTATTAATTTCCTTGGAAATATCTTAAACAGATGTTCTTACACTTTTAGGCACCTCGGAGAGATATCTCCATTTATTAATCTATGAATGGTATGTATTTAATGTAATACCAGCAGAAACATTTCCAGATCAACACCAATCCTTCCTGTCTGCTGATCTTGGAACAAAATGGGGAAGGAGCTCCAAACTGAATGCCCTCCACTCACGCTTGGCTCCCAGCTGCCCGCAAATGGTAGTGCTAATGCTGAAAGTTACCAATGCTGGAAGTTATGAGGAAGCAGTCCCACAACTTCTTTTGCCTGTTCTTCAGTTTCTATATAACAAGCACACTTCTCTTGGGCTGAAGTATGACTCAGACCTATGTGCGGAAATATTTCAAGAAGCTCATGAGTCTTAATTGTTATCCTCCAGCAGATGTCAGGGAGCTCTCAAAGTTTTTCAGAGGCAAAACTCCAGTTCTTATCCATCTGCTCAGAGCTAATTAAAATATGGTCTGGACAAGACCAAAATGTACCTTGAATGAGTTAGCACAGGAAAAAAAAGTGATAGTGAGACAACTTCTGTGAAACAATTACTGTTCTGCAGGCCACAAACATTCAGAGCTGTTATTGCCACTTTTTTGCACAGTAACTTTAACAGCCAATCCCTTTGCCTCTGTGCCTGTGAGGAATGTCTTTAAATGATGCAATTACCTATCTACAGGCCCAATAAAACCATTTCAGGCAACCAAGGCTGAGCTGAGCTGTGTTGGTGATTTTTACATAACTTTGCTCCATTTTGCTGCAGGCTGGTATGGAGAGGTGTGATAGGTTTGTCATTGAGCAAATAAAGACCACATTTGTCATCATTCCCTATTATCATCATTCCCTAAAGTTGGGAAATGTAGAAATGCCATCCAGGAAAATGGGAACAAATGCTGAAACAATTAATCTATAGGAACTGCATTCAGCAATAGAGTATCAAGGGAGTAAAGTTTTTCTCTAACTGGAGTTAAAGAGGCTTTTGTCTTTATTTGTTAGTGAGAAATAAAAAACAAATTAATAACAAAACCCAAACCAAACCAACAAACCAAACCTACAAAAAAAACCAAAAACCAACCAACCAAACCAAAAAACCCAATGTTTTTATGGGTACCTGAGAGACTAAGTAGTGGTAATAGAAATCCTTACAAAAAATCCAGCTTCTAAGTACAGAAGTGTAGAAAGGGTTGTTTACCCTGGAAAAAAGGAGGCTTGGGGGAGGCCTTGTCACTCCCTAGAACTACCCAAAAGGAGGTTGTAGCAAGGCAAAGGTTGGCCTCTTCTCCCAAATAACAAGCACTAGGATGAGAGGAAATGGCCTCAAGTTGCACCACAGGCAGTTTAACTGGATAATTGGAAAAATTTCTTCATGAAAAGGGTTGTCAAATACTGAAATAGGTTTCCCAGGGCAGTGGTGTAACACCATCCCTGAAACTATTTAAACGACATGTAGATGTGATGCTTGTGATGCAGTTTAGTGATGGGCTTGGCAGTGCTTAAGATTTCATAATTTTAAGAGTCTTTTTCAACCTAAACAATTCTATGATTCTAAATAATTATTAAATAACTAAATAACTAATCAAAGTGAAAACAATCTGCATTATTCCATACAGTGGGCTAAAAAGAGAAATATAAATCATAGAGGATTCATGCTGAAATCTCATTCTGTTCAGATAGTTGTTTCCAGAAGAAACCTATACATAAAATATATGATAAGATAAACATAACTAATCATTTTTAAAACCTGTAAATTATAGAGACTCATTTTTCCCTGTTATCTGCTTCACCAATGCCATCACAAAGTTATCACCTAGCCAGCAGAGGAGGTAGCACTGCAGAAAATATGTGCAAGGAATTGGAAAGCAGGTACTTTGAAAAAATGTAATTATGCTGGAGACATTCATATTAAAGATTTCTTTGGGAACATTCATATTAAAGTGACAGCTACATCCCAAGAAATACAGTACATTTTTCTCAAAGATTTTCTAATGTGAAAGTTGAAAGTTTCTGTGCAAGATTCTATCTAAACCTGATGAAAGCAGGCTTGATTTCCAGACTAGCTGATGAGTATACTGTAGTAGTTTTCCAATTTTTTCTGTGTAGTGGTAAGGCTCTGGTATAAAAGAGCAAACATGAAAGATGTATTCAGTAGCTTTTGGGAGAAGCTGGTGTAAGGGCCAAAAGAGGGAAATGAGGGATAATCTCTGTGCTCCTGATGTGAGCCTTTTTTCTTTGGATTCTCACTGATCAAGTTTCACACTTTCTACATGATCTTTCCTCTTAAGGTACAAGTTGTTAAACCCAAAGGCTGCACAAGGCAATAGATAAGTAAAATATGTCTTCAGCTGTAGAACTGATGTCATATATTTAGTTATGTGAAGTTACAGCCTTAGCTAATTAGTAGACAAAAATACAATTTTTAAGGCCTTTCATCTGGATTTTTTCATGGAACTGAGGATGTTTATTCCTTTTTTCTTTAGTTGCCTATTAATAAAAGGCTTTAGAAAATGTTCACCAAGAGAATAATGACTACTTGGAATTTGCATTTTTCCTTTTGAATGATCTTTTCAAGGGAGACCTATATGTATCTAGCCAAAACACTTCCCCTGATTTCTGTTGGGGAAAGGTTCACCTGTGCTGCCTGAACACATTTGTTTGTGTTTAGCTCTTTGGGGAACTAAAACTGAATAGACCAATTTCAAGGATATCTTGATGACTGATAATGCATGAAGATCAGTAAATACTGTTCTGATTTATTTTTTTGTCTTAACCTCTGAGAAAAGAGTCAGATATGTAAAAACCCACGCACTATAACCTCATGAACATTTGAGTGCATTCAAGAGAGGAAATTGGAGAAGTGGGCCTATGTTATGTTTACAGGATGTTATTTCATTTCAGTCCTCTTTTTCTTGACTCTTCAGAGAATGCATCATCTGGGATCTGAGGGCTTTGTCATACCTATAGCTAAGTGATTAATTTGAATTTTGGAAGGACTTTCTGGTTGAGTCATAACTTCCAATGACACCTCTTCTGCAATGCCAGCATAAAGCATTTCTACTTTCTACATGCAGCTACATATTACCATAACACTATGAATCTCCTGTTTGAGTCCATCCAACATTTTCTGGCTATAGCTAGGGAAAAAAAAGGTTGCTTTTATTCTGCCCCATATTCCTGTTCTGCTGTACACTGTCACTCCATGAAAACTTGTGTCAGTGCATCTGAGTGGTGGGAAGTAACCAGATGGGATCTCCAGTACCCCATCACAGGGGATAAACTCAGTCAAGCCCTCCTTCAGCAGAAAAAATGGATTTCAAAATGTTTTTTCCTAACAGCTCCTGCTGCTGTGATGCAGCCAGGCAAGAGCTTAGATAGGTGTCTAGACCAGTTACCAGAGGCAGGGATTGCAGAAGTCCCAGCATATGCCTCTGTTCCCCAGGAGGGGATTTGGACTTACATCCATAGTCAAGTAGAATGCAGGGGCAGGTGCAGTGGCTCTTAGGTCAGGGGACCATGCTGATTGTGATGGGACTGGAGCCAGAGGCCTGCCTTGCTTGCCAAGGCTAAGCAGAGAACTCCTGTGGACCTGGTGAGGCTGGGAAGAAGCTGGGAAGTGCAGTGGTTCTCAGCTCTCAGCAGCTGCCTCCACATATCATCCCTAATTTCTTAAGCCTTGATGGTCTTTCTATTCATTAAACCAATTTTATTTAGCCTTAAAATGTAACAAATATTAAGATCTGTTTCATGTGCAGAAGGTAGCAGGTCCCAAGAGTTGTCTTACCTGGGGAAGCACAATTCTAACACAGAAAACCTAGTTCCTCTGCATCACCAAGGGCTTCTTGTTACGTATAAGGTTTGGTTTGTAACACAGGAAGATGAGGTGTTGGTCAGAAAGAGGATAAAATGGCTGCTTTCCCATCACTAATGACAAGGTCATGGTTAACATTTGCTTTTCCAGGAGTATGGCTTATTCATGTTCTGTTTCTTTTCTATGTCAGCTCTACAACTATTATAATGGTGATTTCTGTTATTTGATTAGTGACTCAGTGTCTTTAAAATAGACTTTTAACTACAGTGATGCTATACTATTATCTAATTGAAAATGTTTTGAGACCTGAGTTGTGTTGACTTTTTAACTTTACCTCTGACTGAAATAATTAATACAATAAATGGGTATTGAAATATTATGAATAGCCAACTTAGAAGTAAAGTATTTTAAATTGGAAAAAAAAAATTAGAGCTAATTGAACACGACATGTTTTAAGCAATTTGAAGTAACAGTTCACATGCACTTAATACCAGCCCCCTTCCTTCTCCTGAGCACAAAAAGTGTTTGTTTCTTTTAAAGATCAAAATGTCACAAATGTGCCTTTCAGACACATTTGTTAAGAAACTCATGGAGGGATGTTTAGAAGTAAATATGAGTTTTAAATGTTCTTAATTGTTTATCCTTCTCATTGTACAGTCTTGGAGCTCATGCACCCCAATCAAGAAAATAAATAAGTTATTTCCATGACTCACAAGCAGTGAAAAATATGGAGTGTTTAGGTACTAACTTGAGATTTGCTTGCTCCTTAAAGTAAAAACACACTCACAGCTAGTAAAAACCATTTTGGTCATAGCTCTAATCATAAAGGAGTAGTAGTAATTGCATTCAGAAACTCAAAATGTTGATGCTGCCATCAGCTCTTTCTCTTCTTGAATCTCAGTCCTGGTCTTCACCACACGATGGGCAAGACATGGTCAAGTCTTTCAATAAGATAAGTTAACCTGCCATGATCTCCTCCTCTGAAAGTTAAGTGAGATTTAGGCGGTTGAGTGGAGACCTTTACTGGCTTTGTAGTTAGAAAACAATTGCCATTCATGACCAGTTTTTTTATGAAACACATAAAGCACTTTTCATTCCCATTGCCTATTCTGCCAATGCAGTAACAGGCATCTAAAATGTCAAGAATTGGTTTCTTTAATCAACATTAATACTTATTTATTAGTTGAGAGATTTATCAAGGAGTTGTCTCTAGAGGAAAGGTGAGGGAGGCAGCTGATGCATCCTTTTGTGAAGTCTGAGACAAGAAAAACATGCAGAGAGCATGAGAAGAAACAACAGCAGAGACAAACCCTTCAGCTCCATTTCTGGTGACAAGTCTCTTGTTTTCAGCTTCACTGCAAGTGAAATTCAGGTGTAAAACACTTAAACCTGTTAGTCTTTCTGTGGTGTCACAAGATCATATGGAGCTTTTAAGGTCACCCATCTTATGGGTTTCCGGGCCGCAGGCTCCCAGCGCACTGGCAAAAGATACAGACCAATGCAGAAGAAAACTAACTAACACGATAAAGAAAAAAGACCTGAGGAGGGGACAGATCTCCCACCCCACTGAGGACGTAGCTGTCTCTACAAGAGCTGGCAGCATCTTACTGACCACAGTGGCCAGTTCTGGGTATTTTTGTAAGGTCACTGAGGCCACCCTAAGCCTGTGAGCGCCTAGGTCACCTGGGCCTCCAGATCTTGGGGCTCAGTGACTTCTCTAGAGTGTACCAGGTACCCCCCACCATACATACTTGACTCAACATGTGACATCAGCTGCTTCAGCATTTTCAGCAAGACTGGTATAAAGGGAACAGCACAGAGGTAGCACCTCTTATGGCCTCAGCTGGATGAGGTCTTTCAGCCACATGTTTTCTTTCTGTTTTGCTACTGGAAATGTTAGTTTGACCTGCAATCGTAACATGTTTTTACAGCTCTGTGTCCCTTGTGTCGGAGAAATGTCTGAGGGTACAAATCCTGCTGGAGACTGATTTTTGGCAGAGTAAGATAGCCCCGTGCAGACTGGTCCATGCTGCCTTGGGAGGATGAGTCCCTGGAAGAAACTGCTCTCTGAAACATACCCAGGTTTTGTACTGAAGAGATCTAGTCCAGAACAGACCCCTGTGGTCCCTGGCATCCTCTTATTAGATGATATTTTCAGTGAATCCCAAGAGTCAGCATCCAGGATAAGAAATCTATGCTATTCCTTTCACATATCCTCCTGCTTTATTCACTTAACTGAATTGCCAAAAAAATGGGAAATTACTTCTCTGTGTTTTGCCCACCAAAACATAGCTGTATTTCAACATATAATTTTGGCCCATAGATTTCCCCATTCTTGCAAGTACCTCATTTGGGGTATGCAAACTCAGGCTTTGATTTATATTATCTACCTCAAGCATCTTTGCTATTAAAATCCTGTATCACTGGGCTCCAGTTCCTATATATGTCTTAAAGTACTATCTCCTTCCACTTTATTCAAGTATCCGCAAAAATAAATGGACTGAAAAACTTAATACCATTACAGCTAAAAGGTGATCTCACTATGTATCCCTGGAATCGTTCTCTTCCAGTGAGCGTGGAGGGAATAAGAGTGGGAGATTTTGGACCCTTGCCAGCATTCTTATTAAAGACCAATTTGTTTTTCATTATTTAACAGACAATGTTGAAAACAAATATCAGTGGGATAAAAAATGGTTTATGTAAGTAGCAGTGGGAAAACTCTGTGGTTAACCAAAGGTGGAACTAATCCCTTAACAGAGAGGAGTGAGTAATAGCAGCTGAGTCAGAGAGAGCAAGGTTTCACTGGGTGCTGAATGCGTCCATGAGGAGCTGCATATTTCTACTCCCATGACGGTGGTCACTACGGGCAAGGCAGGCCCTCGTGAGAAGAGAGTCCTTTGTGCACCAGAACAATTTGGGGAAGACAAGTGAAAGGACTGCTTGAATTTCTAATGAAACCTGGCCAACTGACTTTTTAACTCTCTGTGTAATGAGAATTTTCACTGAGCAATATATTACTGACATTAAAAATACTCCATGTCAGTCTTGCAAAAAAGCAAAAAAAAAAATCGTTACTGTCCATTTCTTTAAAAAGGCCAGATAACCTGTTCAAGAGTGCTATTTACCCAGAAACAGCATTATCTAGGACAAGAGACATATTTCCAGTGCTTGGCTAAGACCATGACACTCGATAGCTCTTGTTAAAGGTGTGCAACATAACAGCAGAGTTTAGTATACTGTTTCTCAGGGGAGCATTTGCCTTATGTTATCTGCAGCTTGCAGGGTCAAGCTAATCCTTATTTCCCCAGCTTTCCTGAGAAGGCCATAAAAATAGAGGATGAGAAGGATGTTGATTTTGAGTCTTTTCTCTATGTATTAATATAAAAGAAAATAAAATGGATGGCTAAGGCCCAGAGTGTGCTCTGAAGGTCGCAAAGGGAAATCATCTCCTTGAACATATTCCATTTACAACCTTCTGTCTTTACAGCCTTCTGTCTCATAGGTTATCACTGGAAAGCAAAGGTTTGATCCAAAGTACTATCAGATCCTTAATTAGCTGTTGTTCCTGCTCTTTCCAACAAACTGGGAAGGGCTCAAGCTGTTCCAACAACTTGTCACTGCCAAAAATGGCATTATGTTCCTACCCTCTCACAGCCTCAGCTACTTGTGCCTGGCCCTGACTTTCAGTGACTCACTGAGTCCTTTGCTAAACTGAACTGTCTCTGTGGCTTGGCAGAGATTGATGGGACAGGTTTGCCAGCTGAGTGGCACAGAGGAGGGTCAGTCATAATGGAGAAGCCAGAAAAGGAAGAGGTCATGAGCGATGTGACTCCAGCCTC
>JAWMRA010000090.1:46477262-46487303 GCA_035584735.1 Pseudotriccus pelzelni | reverse complement strand
AATTGTTATTCTGACTTATAATCTCTCTTTTGAGTTGAGTTCATTCCCCCTGCTGGTTAACTTTTAAACCAGCACAGGCTTCAAACTGAAAGAGGTCAGGCTTACATTAGATGTTAAGAAAAAATTCTTTACTGTGAGAGTGTTGAGGCACTGGAATAGGTTGTCCAGAGAAATTGTTGATGCCCCATCCATGGAAGTGTTCAATGTCAGGCTGGATGGAGATCTGAGAAATCGTGTCTAATGAAAGGTGTCCCTGTGTGCAGCAGGGTGTTTAGAGCTAGATAACCCTTCCAACTCAAGCCATTCTATGATTCTGTGGTTCTAGGATTCAATGTCTCTGGTGCTGGGTGGCCACATCAGCACTGTCAGCAGGGTCCAGAAAGCCCAGGTGAGTTGCATGGGGCCAGAATAGCAATGCAGTGGCCAAAAACCTCTCACTCAAGACCCGAGTCAGGGCTGCTCCATGTCTTGGGGTAGCCAGCAGCAGTTTTGTCTGATTTATTTGACATAAAGTGAAACATTCCCACAGTCTCCACTTTTCCATAAACACAGCCCTGTAGAGAGGATATGCTCACCTGAGTCTGACCTGTCTGCCAAACACATCTCTGTGTACATGAGCCAGTTGAAAAGATTGGGCTCCCAAAACCTAAAAGGAGAGTCTGAAGCATTCTGTAGTTTTCACACACTTCAGTCAGGGGGATTAGCTTCAGAGCTGCTGAATAATCAAGACACTTGATTTTGGGTGAATGACTGTGAGAATAAGAGCCATAAAAAGAGTGGGAGATTTCAAGAATGCAGCTGGATTAGTTAGGTTTGAACATTAATTGAGCACTGAAGGAGGAACAGTTTGCTCCCATTACTGCCAGGTATCACTCCCAGAAAACATAACAATCTCTACTTGTGCCTCTCTCTGAGCTAGGACACAACTTTGGTCCTCTGCTGTGCTTGTGCTTCCTAGAGCTCGTTAGGCTAACACTCCTCTTCTGGGTCACCAAAGGCCTGGAAAAAATTAATCTATGTTTGTGTATCCTTGCCTTCACAGATCAGGAGGACATCTGACCAAAAACCCTGGAAGAGTGTACTGCTGGAATTTTCTCCATACGGAGGTATAAGCAACCTTGAAAAACCAAATTTCTGCCCATAATAGTCCATGGTTTCACAACAACATGTGTCCAAAATTTTAATTTCCAGCAAACTGTGCATGACATAGGAATTTTAACCAGAATGTTAAAAGAACTCTTCAGAAAAAAATGCAACATAGTAATTCTTTGCCAACTCTTGGTATGTATTTATTTATGTTTGGATTTGTGTAAGGAAGTCTCATGCTATAATTTTTTATTAAAAACGTGTAATTAGAAATAAATAGTACATTTATAGTCATAAATAAACCAGCAGTTTTTACACACACTAATGCTGGGCTTCCTCTTTCAAAACTGGAAGTGTATTTCATCATCTGATTTTTTTTGTTTATACCTGATATAAAAGGATAAAGTTGCTGCATGAAGTTTATACTTATTGTGGGTGTCATATGTCCTCAGACTAGGGTTCATGCCTATTTTCCTAAAAATATTTATATGGGAAACCTATGCTTCTATTCTTGCTATTGATTTTTAATGTAGTAAATGAGCTTAAATACTGCAGAAAGAACATAATGATAATAACAAAGATTAATATATTTGCCGGTTTTTCCTGCTTGCTCATGGGAATGATTAATTTGTATGAAAAAAGAAATATACTTATAGAAAGGCTCAATCATACCAGCTGGTTAAAGGAAAATTACATTATTTTCATTCCCCAGAACCTTATTTTCATTAGGTATGTGAAAATGCCTGGTTTCTCAGATACTAGGAAAGCAGAATTCCTCGATGCTGTTCCCCTTTCTCATTTCTGTTTCCTGCAGATCAAGTTGATGATACTCAAATGTCACACGGTTGATGTGTTTGCCACTGGAGACCATTCGCAGCACGGTGTTGTCACAGCCAATCTTCATTTGGGCTAATTAAGGAAGTGAGATATGAAGATACACTTACAGGAGAGTGTGAGAAAAGAGATATATAAATTGGGAATTATGAAGTACTGATGCATGCAATTTCAGAAATACAGCAAATTTGTGTGTAGTAATGACCTGCCAGTTGTGATATTGTTGATTAATTTTTGTATTTGTTAGTTCTGCTTTACAATGCTTAGATATTTAATAAAGCACCACAACCTTCACTAGAGCAAATCCCACTCCACATCTATGTGCTACTGTTAGACACCATGAGTGACAGGTAAGAATAATGGCACCCTATCCCAGGGAATAATCAAAATTGGCAATATTGAAATGTTTTCTGTTAGAGGGATTGAGTGGGTTTGTTCATAAGGACCTTCGTCACAGTTACAAAGGCGTGTGAGAGTCCCATCAAAACAAATTCAAATGGCAGTGCCCAGCATATGCACTCTGAGGGAAAACAAGTGTCGCTAACCACTGCTTTAGATGAGCCATTTGAGTGGGGGCTTGGCAAAGCCTGTTTCATTTGGGGAACTTGGAGCTTCTTCCTTACTGTTGGAGAAATCTGGTGTGTCACTGAAAAAGCAGGGGCTCTTGAGATGGAATTTAATTTCCTTCACAAAACACATTTTAATCTCATCTCAGTGTTCAGTATTTGCTCAGCACTACTGCTTGCCAGTTAAATCTTTGAACAGTGCCTGGACTGTTAATATGTGATGTGATGAAAGGCAAGGAAGACCACAGGGGTGAAGTATCAGGCGCATTCCTGCTCTCCAGCTCTGTGGAAATGCCACTTGTCTGGTGCCCCCACTGATACTCCTGAGGTACAACAGGTGTGCCACAGGGTCTATCACATCACTGCCACACTTTGTAGTCTGCTACTGAATATTATGGAAACTGGGAATTCTTATTTTTATGGGGAGAAAGAAGTCACTGACCTATCATGATAGTGAAACAGGTTCAGAGCCCCTACAGTGTTCAAAGCAGAGAACGAGAGCTCTGAGGCTTTTGGGGTATGTCTTATACCTGTAGCAGAAAAGAAGGCTCTGGAAACACTGAGTGAGAGAAAAGCTCCTAAAATGAGAATGTAACCACTCTTCCCTCCTTTGTTGTAAGTTCACAGACTTATTTATGTGCTGACATGCTAATAATCATATTTGTCATAGAAGAAGCATTTTTAAAATATGGATAATTTAACCTTATAATCATTACAGCAGGGCAAGGTGGTCATGGTAACACACAGCCAAATCATAGACTTGAATAGCTTTAGCTCTCATGTTCTGCTAGACTTGAAGTTCACCAGTCTAGCAGGAAATCCAGGTTGCAGAGTTGGGATGGGAGTTGGGGTGGGTGTCTGCATATCTTATTGTGGCTAATTATTTTACCATGTGGCTGCAATTGGAAAGAGTTCTTACCAGACCCATGAAAGGAGTGACAGAGGTCAGCTAGTGGAAACATCTTGGATGGGTCTAAGCCAGCTCCTCCTAGAAGCTCTACAAAATCTCCCACTCCTGCACAGCCTACTGATGGTTTCTAAAAAGGCAAAGGCTAAAAGTTATTTATCATTTTTCTTCAAAATGTAGCAGTTCTCTAGACATGACTGCAGCCAACAGTAGATTTTAGAAATCCCCTTTGCTCAAGCCTGTGTGAAATCAGTTTCTCATCCTGAGCAATACTCTTGATTTGACATTAGTGAGACAACCTTAATTAATTCCAAAGAAAGACCTAAGTAGGCTCTCAAAATTACTGACAAGTAGTTAAGGTGGTAATTCAACCGCTTTTAGTGCAGATAAGCAATCTGATTCTGGATGTAATCAAATTAATGCAGTTAAAGGGCTGCATGTGAACACACGCTCAGCTGGCAGACAGGAGCTTCAGTTCCACTATACCACACTCATTCCTAAGCAATAAGTGTTCTAAAATGCACTGTTGTGGCAAAGGGTAATTAAAGTAGGAATTAACCAAAAGGGTAGTTTTGCATAAAAACTCACTGTATATTGGACCCACAAGTACATAGACACCTTGAGCATCTTTGGGCTGTCACCCCTATGCTGCTATTTAGGTGCCTGATTTCTTCCTTTGTGGTTGTCCCATTTCTGTCCTCCCCTGAATAACCCAACTAATTCACTTGCTCTTCTCTCAAAGCCTGGTTAGCTCATACATTGGCAGTCCCCATGAAGGACCTAGGCTGCCAGACTCATTGGCAGGACAAAACAAACTTTCTTGCTCTATTCTTCTGGATATTTTGGAATTGGCACATTCTCAGACCTCCCAGGCACAGGGTATCACCAACATCTCTTGTCCTCTCCTCTCTGTTCTTCACCAAGAACCAAATGCTGTGGCGAAACCCCAGATCAGAGCAGATGGAGCAGAGGATGCTCAGCATGCTGAGCAGACAGTCAGTTCTGAGCACATTTGTATTTTCTCCATGCTAATACCTTACTATCTAATTTGTGTCTCCTTTCTCTCTTTAGAGCAGTTGCTGCTTTCATTAGTTTAAATACAGACACACTCCTTTCTTTATAATGAAATTCTTACCCTTTGTTAGGCAAGCAATAGTTACATGCATTAATAGTACTTTGCATAATTTGATTGCCACTGCAACATTACAGAGACAATAGCGACAGAGACAGACCCAACTCTCATCTCTGGGGGAAACCAGAGCCCTCAGTGTGCACGAAAGTTGTCTGGAGCACACATGCTTAGCAGCCAGTGCTACAGGCTATCCCTACGTCACCCCCTCCCTCTCCTGTGCCCAGGAAAACTGCATACAGTAGTAATTTATTAGGAAATAAAGAACTCACCTTTAAAAAGAGGCCATTTAAATGTCCCAGGGTAAGATCAGATATTTTTATCACAACTGGGTAGATTATTGAGAAGCTGCAGTTTCTATGCTGGTGAGGAATGACCATGGTAAACCTTCCTGAGGGAGTCTGAGAAATGACATTGCAAGCTGGGACACAGGAGAAGGTATAAGAGTTACACTGAGTGTAGCAAAATGGTACTTCCAGTACCAAAAAGGCAGAGGTGATTTATTTACTGAGAGTTACAAGTAAATGCTGAAAAATATGCAGATGGCATTTTCTGGGGTTCTTGCATAACATTTGTTCCTTAAAACCTCCCATTTTTTAACTCTGTATCATGAGGTCTGACGGAACTTGACAATGAAGCAATCAGTGTGAGAGCTCACACCCCAAATCCATACATCAGGGTCTTGTGCTTTCAAAGGCTCATACAGTTTGCCAGTATGAAGGAGGCTAAATGTGGGTGGAGGGCTTTTGTTTAGCTTTGACAGGTTATTTCCTGACATTGCCAGCAAACCTCTAACTCCAATTCTGCTCCTCTTAACTGGAGCTCCTTACCCTGCAAAATACTTTATTGAAATGAGAGTGTAGTTTTATCTTTAGGTTCAAACTTAAGAGTTCAGGTAAGGGAGTAACTTATCGTCTATATGTGTAGCCCAAAGGATCCTTGACACAGACCTGAGAGCCTGCAGCTGCTTCAGCAGGACAGTCAAGGACACCAGTCTCTTCACAATAATCACATCCACCAGACTGGGGGCCCAACTTGCAGACTTATGTCTGAATAACCTAGATTAAGGACAGGGCAGACATGCTTTTGTCTTCCTTTCTTTTTTTTGTCACTTTGAATAGTGAGGCAAATAAATCAGACTAGCCTGAGCAATAATTGTTAAATGGCCTGTCTCCTCTTGAAAAAACAATGCAAATGAGGCACCAGAATAAGTTGCCCAGGCAAGTTTTGGGTGTCCCACTGCTGGAAGAGTTAAAGGCCGGGTTGGATGGAGCCCCGGACAACCTGGTCTAGGAGGTGGCATCCCTGGCCATGGTTGGAATGAGATGATCTTTAAGGTCTCTTTCAACTCAAGCCATTCTATTATTCTATGATTATTTGTGTCTTGTCAGCTCACAGGCTTGTGGAACATGCAAATAAATCCTTGTTATCATATATCACATATATCACATAATAATTTGATACACTGTTTTTATTGAACTTTTTCAAATATTTTTACTGTGTTGTTCACTCAGATCTAGAAATTGCTTAACTCTCTAAATTAGTACTATTCGTTCTAGCCAAATGTATTGGAACATGCCAATATTAGGTTGGGAGAGATCTTATTTGAAAGAAAGAGCTTTATGGTCCTGCATATTGAAGCCATGCTTGTGTTATCTCTTAAGCTTTTTTCTTTTCCTTGCAACACACACTGAGCCTGAATCAAATCTGCAGGTATGCAGGTGTGTGTGGCTCTGCTGGACTTAATGGAGTTGTGTTAGTGCAGATAATGACAGTGAGAGAATTCAGTGCAAAGCAACACATTCATTTTGGTTTCAGCTCCAAATGCAAGCCCCTTTGATGATATAAAATGCAGACTTACGAAAGAGATTGGTATTTTTCTTGATTGTGACAGTAAATCCATTGCCTGGTTGATGAATCCTGAAGAAGATCATTGCTACATTCTGTGATGACCTGGTGCTCTGCTGAATGTTCCCACTTTCACAAAAGTCTACATATCTTTGAGAAGTAGTGAGGGGATGGTCCAAGGAACTTGGAAATTTCTCTCCTTTGAGAATCCAGCCGTCAAATACCTACATGGGGTTCAATAATTGAAAAAAATACTTTTGCTTATTGCTCTGTTAGCAGAGAACAAAAATATTAAGTATGACAGACACTTTTATTTTGACACCAAGATAGCCTCTTCAAAGCCACCATTTGAAAACAAAAAGTCTTTGTATTTATTGATATTCTAGCATTTAACTAATTACTCATGCTTCAATTGGTATTTAGGAAAGGGATACATAAAACTTTTAATACTGTCTTTATTTCCTTCAGGTGACAATTTTAGTGATTTTTTTTTTTTGAAGGAAGTATCACTTTTTACTTCATTACATTTCTTTATTTTTTACTATTGCAATTTCATTGTTACTATGAAAAGTGTTTGATGAGCTGGATTTGGAAGCCACATGAAATATGCCACCGTCTCACACTGTGGACATTATATCTATTGATCTACCTGTAATTTTCCACCATCTGTGTTTCACAGCTTGTCATTAATGGTCCCAGAGGCCTTCCAGAAGTACAATAGAACTTTGGGGAGGAATTATTGGCAGAGGTATTGTTCTTACCTGCATCTGCTCTTTCACCTCATCCTAACCACTTGAAAGGAGAACAAATGCTGCATACTTGGCTGGACCTTAAGCATTGACCTCTACAAATTTTTCCTTCACAGCAAAACAGTAGCAATTTCCCCTCACCATCCTCAGAGAAAGGTGTCAAAAGTAGAAACATATCTTAGCTCTAGCACAATTACAGTTGCCTGCCTTGCTGTTTCAGTTCCCTCCTAGCTGCATTTACATGGTAATTCCTTCTATGTGCCAGTCAACAGTTCCAAAACTCAAGAACTGGATTCTGCCATTGCTTCAGTCAGTGATTCTAATGTGAGTATGTGGCACTTCCTGATGAAAAAGCATCAGGATCAGTCTCTGAATTTGCCTGCACCATAATTTCTGAAGTAAAGCAGTGCAGGTGCTCAAATTACACCAGAGAAAAGCAACCTGTACAAACACAGAAACTTGGGATACCATGGCCAAAGAAAGGAAACCTCAATAAAGTATCATAAAGATCTCTTGGCATTTTTTTAGCTTCCATGGGTGACCATAAGTCTGGATATAAAAGTCTTGGACCCACAAGAGGCTGAACTCACCCTTTCTGTAGCCACGTGGGGAGGAGGGCAGCATTTCCCAGGGTAAAGTGAGAGCGAACAGTACCTCTCCAAGAGTAGAAGCCAAGTAAAGGGCTAAGGGCAGCTTTCCTCCTCCTCCTCCTCACCGCCTTGGAGCTTAGCTCATCACTAGGTGGGATGGGGCCTATGTTGTGTCTGGCCACGGCAGAACAAAGGCCAAAGTGCAAGGTGAGGGGAGCAGCTGGGGACCATTGAGCGTTTCCTTCTCTCCCAGACTGAGTTCAGATCTTGGACAACATTCCTGCACGCCAGAAAAATGCGCTGATAAAGTCTTTTGATACTCTGAGTCATGGGCCTCTTTCTGTTCAGAGCAAACGTCCTGAAAAGCTCGAGCAGGGAAATTGTAAAGAAAGCCTGCAAGGCCACTCACTAATAATTTAGTGCTAAGTGACCTGTGGGCAGAGGTCCTAGAGCAGTAAGGGCTGTTCAGAGAGCTGTATCATTATCTGCAGGGCTTCTGTGATTCACAGTATAACGAGAAACCCTCCTAATAGGGCTGGTGGGCTTGGCTTGTACTGATCAAACTTTTCAGCCAGTCCCCTATGTGTGGACACTCAGGAGAGGTTCTGGAAAAGTTCAGAAGAGCTGATGCTGCAGTTTGGAGAGGTACCCTCATCCTGCGTCTGACTTGGCTTTAGAGGGGTGGTGATGAGAGGACACATACTCAGAGTGGCTCAGGGAGGAGAAGGAGCAATCCCAGAGATGGTTGTTTTATGAAAGCCTGTTCTGCACACACAAACACACACACACACACACACACAGGCATGCATGCATGCACACAACAAACCTCTCACTAGCCAGATGACAGCAGGGAAAGGGAAGCACAGTGAGATTTGCAGATTCTTACCTTCAGGAAGTCACCCCCTTGGCAGTCAATGTTCACAAAGTCATACTGTACTGTGATGAGCTCCTCAGGCTCCCCAATGAAGAAGGTTGCACAGTGCAGCTGTGGTTGGTCTGCGGTGAAGGTGAACTGCCCCTCTATACTCAGCATGTCAATGCACCCTGAAGAAGCAGGAACATGGGGCTGCTGCCTCTGCCTGCTCCGGAGGGAGACTCAGTGACAGCTCCCATAGTTCAGGGAAGGAGAGGGATAGCAGAGACCCCCTACACTGAGACCTAGCTGTCAGTGAGGAGAGGGAGAGCCAGCTGAAACAATTAGGAGCCTGCCCAGTATCAGAGGATAAATAGTAACTTGCATGTGTGAGCACAAATGTGTGACAGTGGAATGCAGGGGGGTGGCATGTCAAAGAATCTCTGGGCAGAAAAGTCTGTATGTATATGTGCACAAGTGCACAAACACTCTATTCCTTCATATTTGTCGCTTATCACAGCTATTACATCTGCCCCATCTCTTGGCAATGTCATATGGATGCCCAGGGACATGGATGTCGAATCTCCATCCTACACCCATTATCTGGGACCACTGTGAGCCCCAACCCTCTGCATCAACCACAGGTTTTCTGAGGTTTTAACACCTTGTCCTTCTTTTCCCTGGCCTTGCAAAAAGCTCCTGCACCTCTGTCATTCCCAATTAGCCCCTTTCCCCGCCCTGAGCCTTGAGGTCCCTCCAGGACTCTCCCACCCACCACCACTGCTCCCTACAACAGCACCAAGAAAACTCACGGAGTGACCGCCGGTAGATCTGTCCTGCAGACAGCTCTCGCTTCAGATCTTCACTGAGGAGTAGGAAGGGCTCATCTTCACCAACATCCCTCACCTGGTGAAAAAGATGGAGGGCAAAAAGAGTACCGGGTAAAGTGAAATGCAGCCCCCTCCCTGCACCTATGAAGTGCAGGCACAGCACATTACATTCCTTCTCCAGAAACAATGCAGCCATGGAATAGCTCAGTCAGAAAGCTGTCAACCTGCAGCAGAGGAGAAATAAACCTGGCACCTTAGAGGTGAGCCCAGCAGCTAAGTGCACAGTGAGTTTCTTAAATCCTCAGCAAAAATCTTGACTATAAACAAATGGAGAGGGAGTGCAAGACACATGGGACTGTTGCAGTAAATGTTAACCAGGTGTAGGTTTAATGCAGGAGAAGTGGGAATAGGAAGGGAGAGAGAAAAAACCACAATGCTTGAAAGCCAGGAGTACGAGCTAGAAGACAGCAGCTAAAAGCACAGCAAGGTGTTTTAGTCATCAGCTATATTGCTCACCTCTAGGTATCTGGTTTCTCCCTTAGAGGCTGCCAGGAAAATGAGAACAAGGTGGCACTGAAACTGGAAAGCAGACGGCATGCTGACACCTCCTCTGGCGGCCCTCCCTCTCTCCGTGGCCAAGTTTCTCCCG
>JAWMRA010000090.1:46459717-46473266 GCA_035584735.1 Pseudotriccus pelzelni | reverse complement strand
TGAGGGAGCTGGGGTTGTTTAGCGTGGAGAAGAGAAGGCTCAGGGGAGACCTCATCACTCTCTACAACTACCTGAGAAGAGGTTGTAGCCAGGTAGGGGTGGGTCTCTTTTCCCAGGCAAGTATCAGTAAGACAAGAGGGCATGGTCTCAAGCTCTACCAGGGGAGGTTTAGGTTAGACACTAGGAAGAAATTCTTTACAGAGAGGGTAATCAGGCATTGGAATGGGCTGCCCAGAGAGGTGGTGGATTCTCCATCCCTGGAGGTTTTTAAGATGCCATGGTCCAGTAGCCACGGTCGTAGTGGATCAAGGATTGGACTTGATCTCAGAGGTGCTTTCCAACCTGGCTGAATCTATGATTCTAAACACTGTGCTGAGCTACGTTTATTTCCTTTATTCTCTTTCTCACTTAACTCATAATTCATTCAGGGACTAGCTTTTCATTTCCCTTATGGTGTCTTGGAGGTGTAGTACTGGTCAGTCCTTGCTTTTTATCATGCATCTGTGGGTCTCGTACCAATGTCTGTGTCTTTGAAGAGTAGGGGATTGCTATACATTACTTTTAGTTTATTATACACATGCAACTGGTTGTAAATCCTTTAGTATATTATTTCTGAACAGTGGGGTCAGCCCAGATTAATGTGAGAAAGAAATCTAGTGGCTCTGAAGTGTCACATATGCTGCAGCAAGGGCTAAATTTTTGGTCCCATCTTTGCTAAGTTGCATATGAGCAGTCAGGTACTGCTTTGCAATAGCTCCACAGAGAAGAACGCAAAGGCAAGACTATATGGCAAATAACAGCTCTGAAGGCCATTAGGAAACCATGTTCTTGATACAGACTTGCAGAAAATTTCACTTCAAAACCTGTCTGTGCCTAAGCCAAACACATAGGGAGTTTCTGCTTCCGGTCCAGTTCCCTCATACCAGAAGTCACTACAGAAAATATTGGAGTAACTGAATCCATATTCAGTGTTTGAAAACCATTAGTGAATATTTCATGTCAGACCTGAGGAACTTAGCAGCCACATCCTGTAGCTTTCATCAGGTGTTCTTTCCACTAAGAAATTACATCATGCTTCGTGTTGTCATTCTTAATAAGGGCAAGTTATCAAGACACCCAGCACATCCACTCACCATTGTATCCCATTGCAATGGTCATTGCCCTTCCCAGGATGAGACCAGGAGGCAATCCAGAGTGAAGACCCAGAAAAATAAACGTGGAGTTTATTACCAAAGCCCTCATTGTGTACAGGACCCAAAGTGTGACTGCCATGTCACTCAGTATGGTAACTGTTGGCTGTGGTCATGACCATGACTACATTTGGGGACTGTTTTTCAGGCTGTATGAGAAAAAAATTTGCTTGTTGCCATGGCAGTTACCAATCGATAACCACCTATTCTACAAAATGCATCAGCAAACTATTGGAAACCCCATTTAAGCACCTGGACTATGGGCATATAATAGGAAAGGTAGAATTCAACATGATAAAGTAATGAAATTGGCCCTGTCAATGACTTGACATGTCTTTTTTGCAAGTCAGTGTTGCAATGAAAGCTGAAGGAGAGCATTCCCAGCAGCAGAAGCATCAAGTCTGAGATCACATTTTGTGCGTCATTCCTTTCCTCTTGTATTGGTTTCAGTGTCAGGCAAGTGTCCCAACAGTCTGTGACCCAGCCTAGCCCAGGACTCCTCCCTCTGTGGTCATCCCCATCTGTGGGCATCTACATCACCGATTTCTGCTACTACCTGTCTGCCTCAGCTCTGTGCTGGGCATAATAAACCTCTTCCAAGACTCACCATACATCTTTCTATAACACCACTTCTATTACTTCTCTCTGTGTGTCTAAATTGGCTTTAAATAGAGCTGAACTTTCCATAAGGTGAAGTAAGTGTAGCTTGTTAACTCTGGGCAGTTTGACACAAGAGATGTGTGATTTGTCATGTTGAGTGGTTTAGAAGGATGACAAATGCACATGATTTATGAACTACGAGCCTATCAGCTTGATGCAGGCTTGATGATAAGTGTTGCATTAACTCTATTTATGGCATCAACTAAGAGCAAAGATAGTGAAACTTGCAGTTTAGCAGGTTACAAATAATCAAGCAAACATTTTATTCAGACACTGAGGGCGGTTATCACTACCAGCTCTGCCTGTGACTCAACCCAGCATCTACACAAAGGAGTCAGGGCCAAGAAGTGGGAGAAAAGTTTTTCCCCAGGAAAGAAAGAAGGGCTATGGGAGGAAGAAACCAGCAAAGGTAAGTGCCATTACTCTGGTGTTAGGAGAGGTGCTGGACATTTGCTGAGCTTTTTAATTTTTGCCTGGACCTGCATCCTCTGTGGATCCTCCAATAGCACCCCTGCTCTTGAAGGTTAGTGCAAGAAGACATCAATAGCAGAGCCACATGCAGGTGTCAGTGTAGCTCCCAGGCAGCCTCTCTGGTCCCTGTCTATGAATCCAAGTGTTAGCCTTTGCCAGCTGCAGCTTCTCCGGAGAGTCCCAGTGGTCTTGCAGAAGAACTGTCTCCTTTTCAAAACATTGCACAGTTATTGCGGCTGGACTTTGCTTGGAGGTGTAACCCTTGTGGCCCAGGTTAGTCCCATGCCAGATCTGCAGAGGACACAATATTGCAGCCTCTCCCACAGCTGCAATATTCTCCCAGTGACCCTCCCCAAGCAACAGCTCCTTTTCCTCGTCTCCCAAATTTCCTGTTCAACTCAGGGTTACTGGTACATTTGTCACTTTATTTTCAATGCTGAGGTTTATTTTACAAAATATAATTTCTGATGTATTGAGAAATTTTAGTCACATTCCAAGATGTGTTTAATCTGTGAAGTACAAACTTGATCTTTGACAAGGCAGCACCACTTTCATAAGTGATACTTTGAAGATGTTTTTCTCATCTAAGTATTTTTCAGCTGAAGTGAATCTCCTTGACTGAGCTTTTCTCATCTGGGAAAAAACTGTAATTCAACACAATTGTCTCTGTTAGTGTTAGACATCACGGTAATGGACTCACTTCAGAAACACTGTGGAGTGTTACACAATTCAGCTAGTCAATATGAGTCAGATAAAAAAATGTCAGCATACCCAGCGTAATAGTATATTTATCCTGTCAGCTCCTCCCTCCATATTTTCCACACGTATGTGATTCCTTACCCATTATCCTTGGTACTGTACAGGCTGCAGTGCCAATTTGATCAATTATGCTCCAAACACTTTTAGGTGAAAGTACAGAAATATTCTGTGTCCGTGTAAAAACCATATATGTTGAAGGACCTTGAGATCACCTGGTCAGGATTTTTCAACTTACTGAAGTATAAAGGCAGCTAAACCTTTGATAGCAGTGTCAGAGGCCACCTTTACCTTGCTTTTTAATTTCAAACAGAAACTGTACTTGACTTACTGAGGGTGATGGTTCTCCTTGTAATACTACTCCTGGGGCACCAAAAAAATGAAAAAAAACACCAAACAAACTTCCCTGAATGAAAACTGCAGAATTAGGTCATTAGTGCAAGGGTAAAAACAGTTTTGCTTTCACATAGCCTAAATATCAATTGTTTAATGGGATGAAGCTCACCAGCCCTGCATCTTGTCCAGCCATTTTGCTCAGCCGCAGGGATCTATTTGCTGTTACCACTTGACGTCTCCAGTCAGAGATGAGGAATTTATATCTTTCTTCAACATTCTCAACTTCTTGCCATATTCCAGCTTCCAAAATACAATCTTAATTTTGCTCCACATGGTTCAGTTGCTCTTCTGCTCTTTGCAACTTTTTCTACTCTCAGGTGTTTTTCCTGCCATACCTTTACTCTGTAGTGCTTTTCTGGGTTTATGGGACTGCTGGGAATGTAGAGTCAAAGCAGTACATGGAGTTTTAAGGCAGAGTCCACTGATAGATATTTGAAAGCTATACTATGATGATTTGCTTTGCAACCCATGAAGTCAACCAGGACCTCAAAGGACAGCTGAGAATTTAAAGCAAATATGTAAAAGGCAAATTTCCACTACTTTGCCCCCAAATACCTGTGCTCAGAGCAACTGCTTCTTCTGTCTTCCTCTTAACTGTCTTGTTGCAATATTGGCAATTTCACAGACATGTCCTTATTTAGCCAACCAGCTTACAGAAACACAACTTTCCCCTGAAGGCTAATTTAAAGTCTCAAGCACATGTCCTCAGCTGTTATAAATTTATGCCACCAAGAGCAATAGGCTCTGTCATTTTACATCAGCCGAGAATCTATTTGCAAGGGCAAAATAAGTAGATGCAGCTGCAGTTCTCTTCCTTGGGAGTTGCCCCTCATACACAACTGATTGCAGGTAGATGAGAGTTGGCACTTAAAAAGGACAGTTTTTTGTCTTTTTTTTTCTTTAATATTTCTGGTGCAGTTCATTCATGTGCTCTCTTTGATGGCTGCCCAGAGCCTGTAACCTACCATACCCCAGCTCAGAGGAAAGGATGTGAATGGACTTAGTTTAGAAAACAGATTACTAGATCATAAATAAAACATTCTCTCTCATACCATAACATGTGGAAGTGGAAAGATAAAATTGAAAATGTGACCCCTTTTTTCTTCAAATAATACAGTGCCATTCAACAGACTTAATTATCCCTAAAGACACATCTAATAATTACTGGCCTGTCAATCAAAACCCCTATTAGACATGTGCATGATGTCACACTACAGTGTAACAAATCTTCCTGCCAGTCAAAAACCTTTATATAGATTAATCTGATTTCAGATACAAGTTTTGTGTTTGACCTTCTACCCAACCTTTTCAAGGCCATGATTAGAGAGAAGCTGGATCTTTTCTGTGCGTTACTGAGCTGGAATGATGGACCCTGACCTGGGGTAGAATTGGTGGAAAGCAGTTAATTACACTGCCAGCTACTGGAAACATCACCTGTTTGTTTCCTTCCCGCAGCCCAGACAAACTTCGTTTCTCACCTTTATAAGCAGGAAGTGGTGTTGTAGGAAGGCAATTATCCCACTGCACTTGACACTCTCTACACTGCTGAAGAGTGGGAAAAGTGCCCTTCTACTGGACATGGCTGGTAAGCCATAGCTTGGATGCACAGCTCCATTACAAACCACTTATCTTGATGGTCATGAGATTGGCAGTTGGATATCAAATCTGAAGATGTTATAAATTTATTAACAGATAATGCATCAAGCTTTGTGTACCCAGTTGTACTGGCACTTGTAGTCTTTTCTGAACTGAAATAAAAGCAAATGGCAGGGGCTGAGGCTTTCACGATAATACAATTTATCTTCTGAAAATCTACTATTTAGATGTCAAGCAGAACAATTTCACAATATAGAGAAAAGATCTTGTCTGGCATTGCTGTATTTTTATTGGTCTTTGAAGTAACTTGAAAATATAGGCCATATTGTGGTGTTCAGTTTTCAATAGATTTTTCAGACAGACTGATAACATAAATGAAAAAAAATGTCTGTAATTAGACATAATTCCTAAAGCTGAGGGACTTTGGAGAAAGCCACACAGCAAGCTTCCTTTGCATATACAACTTCAAAGTTCTTCCTAGATTCACGAACTATAGGAAGACTTGAAATCAGCACGATAAGTGTCAGCAAACAATGATAAAAAATCTGCCTCCATGTCTGAAGGAGATATTTTTTCCCTTCTGAGAGAAGTTAAACCTGAAATGTTCACATCTGCAGGACAAAGTACCCATAGCAAGGTTGGCCTTGCAAGTACCATCTTGCACAGCCAGTGTAAGGGCTTCAATGCAGTTCTCCTTCCTGAAGAGTGCTTACAGGGGATTGCTGGCAGTTTTTTCTGGTTCAGAGGCAATTTGAAAACTTTTGAGTGATCTTCAGGTATCTTTCTTAAAAGTGACGTCTAGTAACGCAACATTAGTTGGCTCCAGTGGGAGAGGAATGAGAGAGGACCACTGGTGCAGCTGGTCAGCCCATAGATAGCCCAATAATAGGATGGCAAGTCTTACTTCGTAACCCCAAATTGTGCCAAGGCTTTGTGGTTTTGAGCATTTGAATGTGTTTTGTGCATTTTCTTCTTTTTCTGCTTGGTTTCCAGTCTTTATACAAAAATGTTTCTTCGTTAAAGCTGAAAGAGTTTAACATTTGTCCTTGTAGTTAAAACAGCAACAAGAAAAACCTAACCAGCCAAGCCAAAAAGGGTGATTTATGAGGTTTTATAAAACTTTGTTGGAACAAAGATCATTTGAGTCATTCTCCTCTGATTCACCCACAGCTCATGTACAAGCAAGTCCCTTCCGCAGAGGAATTAGGATGCACACAATTCCTAGTAAATTCAGCTGTTGAGATGTCTCCACTGAGCCTCTCCATCATGGCTGTGGCTCTTGCTGCCTGACCCCAGGGCACAGCTGTGGCTGCTACATGTCCAGGAGCTCGTCAGGGATGAGTAGAGGGTTTGTGAATGTTTGGAAGCTTGTTTTCAAAAAGCATCTTGCTCAAAAGTCATAAAGAAGAAACTGGTCCTTACTGGGACAATCATTTAACTTGGATTTGGAGCTTTAGGCTGCTCTTCTTTCAATTCCCCTTGGAAGAAGGTGAAAGTCTTGTAGACTAGCAGCAGTCTGCAGGACCTATGGGGAACCATAAAAGCAGTTTTATGTTTTCTGGCTGATATTCCTGCTATCCTGGTCCAACACTTGTAATAATACTGAGGTGCATGACATTAAAGGGGACAAGAAGTTGCCCAGTTGTTGCCAGTTTTACTTTTATAATTTCTGATGTGTTGGTATAGAAGATCTTCCGTGAATCCTATATAACTTTGTCACTGAACGGTTAAAGAGGCAGCACAGAGTGGCCCTGTTTTCACTGCAAAAACTGCTTTTTTTCTGGGATAACATCCTTTGGTGGTGGCCCCTTTCTTAGGATGATGTCTGCCCCTTGTCATATTTATTGCACCCTATAGAACCCCCGGATTATAATAAATCACATATGCTTAATAATATATAATATATATATATATAAAAATACAGTCATTATTGAGTGATGCTTGGTAGTCTGGACAGGAGAAACAAGTGAACTGCACTCCTCAAATGTTGCCTAGCAGGGCACATCTTCATTGGGGGATTTTTTTTACTAAACTTATACAAACAGAAAATCTTCATTTAATTCCGATGCCTTTTGTTATAGTTTGAAGTTACCAACAAAATAACAAAGAAATAAGAGAGCTCTCCACGCAAGAAAAAAACCACAACACCCTGCCTCTGAGGATTTGCAGGGCCTTGGAAATATGCTTAATTTAAACAGAAGTGTAGAAGAACTCTTAATTCAACTCAAGAACAAGGTAACTCTGAAAGGGATTGTCTTAGTCCCTGCTTCTCTGGCTGTGGGGTTCCACTGCCCCTTTTGTACTGTTTTCATGCAGTGGGTTGGATTGGTGTGAGATGAAATCATTCTTCCATAAGATCACTCACATTACAAAGTTGTACCCTGGGATTCCATCATTAAAACCCCCGCAAGAGGTCCTCTAAAAGCCTTGCTTTTAACCATGCCAGAGTAGTGAAAGAAGGCATTTGCACATTTTCCCAAAGACCCAGTCCTTCCATCAGTCCTCAGAGCAGTTTGCTGACTAAATCTTCTATGTATTTAAATAATTTATCATATGAATAAAGTAATTTATGCTGGGGGAAGAGGTTGACTGCTGGCATGCAGTAATGCCAACACAACAAAATTGAAGCTGGGGAGATGGAGGAAATGAACCTGTAACAATTGCAAGCCGTATCATCTACTCAGGCAGCAAGAGGCAGCTGTGACCACATTTGAAACGCGAGTGTGGGGAGATACAGAGCAGCATCTAAAAAGGGCTTTAGAATTAGCAGAGCTGAGCAAACAAGAAGCTGCTGGTTTTGAGCTGCAAAAATATGGTTCCTATAAAATGACTCAAAATGAAATTGCAAGTTTTATGTGTCATCCCAAATTTTTCCATTTAGAAAAAATATAAGGAACATTCCTTTTACTTTCCACTGACATTTAAGAAATAGAAGTCTCAATTCCTGCCAAATGATCTGTCACCCCAAGCCTTTGACCTGGGCAACAGCTGACGGCATGTTTCAGATGCATGGAGGGCAAAGAGTGAAAATATTAAAAGCCAGATCTCAAGTAGTGTAAGCTGGCTATGGTCCAGCTTACACCACCTGCTAATTAGCTCCATAAAGATCTTACAGCAGTAACAGTTGGGTGAATGGTGGTTTGCACGCACTGAACACCCATGAGGGCTACCTAACTAGGCATGCTTAGTGTGCATTTGTGACCAGAAAACTGATTATACAGGGGATTTTTAAAATCCCTCTTTCTTTAGCTGTTCTTCAAAGAAATCATTACACACCACAGTCAAAGCAGCAACCAGAATGACAAATACATTAAGATCCAATTCACTGTCTTTATTGGAGTCCAGATCTTTCATAATCTTGTCAACCAGAAGTGGGTCCTTTTGGCCCTAAAGAGAAAGAAAATTGACTTAGCTGTACAGATATTGAATGTGTAATTCTGACACACCCAGCAGTACAGCCCTCTGCTATATTATGAGACTGGTGCTATTAAAATGCAGCATCAAATATGCACCTGAACAGTAAAACAGCACCAGAAACTGAAGACAGTGCAGCTCTTAGAAGGAATACAGATACTAAATACGCAGTGAAATGAATCAAACAGATTTTAGGAGATGCTGAGCACGGATTCCTTTTGACAAGATAGATCTATAATGTGCATTTCTGTATCATCCTTTAAAAAAAGTACTTAAATTTTCAACAAGCTATTCCTAAGTGGTCGTATTATACACCCATTCATTACATTCAGAAGATCTCTTCTTGACAAACAACACATCCTGTTCAGGGGGAGTAAGAACATTGAATCTCAGAATAATAAATAACAGCCAAAATTAACAAAAAATTCAATTCGAGAAAACAGATACAATGTACAGAAAAACCTGTTGGTGGTCATAAGGTCCACAACAGTTTTTACAATTAAGAGGATACATAAAAATATCATTATCAATGCTTTTGATTGCATAAAAGCATTCATGTTGTGCAATGTAGAACACAACAAATGTGCAAAGAAATATTCCGATCAGCGCTTATGACTGAAAGGCTTTTCTTAGCATCCCTCTGCAGGGCACACAAGCAGCTGTACTATGTGGCCAATGTGCACAAGCTCCTGTCTCATGAGAATTGGTTGCTATATTTAATTCTTGAAAGGACTTATTTATATCCTATTATTGAAAATTAAACTAACTAACTAACTAATTAAAGCGTTATTGAGCATTGATTTTGTTGCTACTTCTAGGCAGGCCTTGCACTCCTGCTCGAAAGTGCTGAGGAACATGCAGAGCATAGGTACCCACTCCTGCTACTGGTGGTACATGGCAGGGCACAGGGACTTCACCACCCTCTGAAAACACACTTCTTAAATGGGACATTTGACCTCATATCTTTCTGTACAGCTCCACAAAGAACTGTCATACAAGAAGCTGTGGCAGGATAGGCCTTGCAGAAGAAGATGCTATCTCTACCCAAGTACTTGGGTAGCTGCTTATCCCACCCATGAAACAGTAATTCAGGAGGTTCAGAAGGTACATGTTACTGAAAGGAAGTCAGTGAGATCAATGGTAAGAAGCTCCTTGAGTTCTTCTTTATTGAGCTTGTATCTGTCTCCTTCTTTGCCAGTGTAGTGATAGAAAATCCTGATCAAGGTGTCCATTGCATCCTTCAGTGGTGTGGTCATAGCAGTGAGTGAGAGAGCTGTGGGGAAAAGATACAGAGTCAGTGACATTGCAGAGGAACTAAACAAAATGCTAGTCTCTGGGAAGGGATGGAGGGTCAGCTAAAGAGAGAAATTGTTACCCATACTGAAAAGCTGGGCTTTCAGTTGGTCCATCCTCTTATTTGTGTCTGAGTAAGGATGGACTGTAATAAAACAAAACATTGTCCTGAACTTACAAGCAATTACTTCAAAAAGTAAGTGGAAAGGAAGGGTTTTATTTAAGAGAGTGATCTACTGTGCATCTATTTGGCAAAGCTATGGTAAAGGGAAATCTTTTGTACCCATAGCTGAAAACACAGGGAAAATGAAGGCTTACCCTCTACCTGCTCATTTAAAAGTTTTCTCAAGAAGAGTTCAACAAATATCAGCTACCCAAATGGGTGCACGTTGATAAAGAAAGCTCCACATCAGTTTAGAAATGGTTAGAGGAAGACCACCAGTAATAAGGATGCAAGTGTCAGCTTTCAATTTACTCTGCTGTTTGCTTGAACTGACCCTTTACCAGTGTAATGTAAATTGCCTGCAATATAAACAAATGTGAGCTGGGCACAGCAAAGGTTGCTTCATCGAGCATGCAGTCAGAAGGCACGCGGAGAAGTGACACAAAGAAAAGAATTGGAAACGTAATTACTTGCAGACTACCTGACTCAAAAAGAAGCTAGAAGTAGAAATCAGGGAAACACTTTGTTGATCAGGTCCCAGGAGAAAATTAAAAAAGGGAGAATGCACTTCAAAGTAAGACAGCAGTCCTGAACAATATCACCGTGCAAAGTCTAAGACTTACCTCCTCTACAGCCTAGCTGGGGTGCATGTAAGAAAATACATCACAGAAGGTGATGGTCACTTTCCTGTGACCATCAAAACGAATGCACAGGCTCTTGTTTATCAGGCTGAGAGACAAACAGAGACAGACGTATAATTGTCACAAGGATGGCAGGTCTTCTGTTTCCACATGCATTTGCCTGCTCTGCTCAATAAAAGCTTCTTGCTGTAACTGGGTCACTAAAATATGCACTAGGCAGATCAGAGAGCTGTGTTTGGAACATAGGAGATACTTTTCGTCATATGGCCTTTTACAAATACACCCATTCAGGGGCCCAAAGGTCAAAATTTGAAAATGTTAACAATCACCAAGTCAGTATAAAATAACTTTCCATCGTTTTCAAAAGAACTCTTTCTAATCAGTCTTTCACACTTCTACAGTCTAAGTGCCACATATCCCTTGAGACATCTACCTTGTCAGATATCTCTGTAAGCCTAAAACATTGCCTCTTTCTAAATGAAATTCTTGCTGTAGAACATGTATCCTCAGGAGGGAATGAGGGAACTGGTTTCAGAGGAAGGTGTGTCTGGAATTCCAGTGTGCACTGATCAACAGGCCTGGCTTTATTTTTATAGTTCTGCACAACAACTGCGGGTCAGCACCTCTCTCTGAATAACCAACCTTGCCGCAGGAGGGCTTTGTCTGTCGTAGCCCCAGGGACTTGCTGACCCTGGGAGTGATGGCTGGGGGATGCAGGAAACAGCAGCTTCAACATGGTAGGGCCTACTTACCACCCAAAATATCAGATAACCACAGTTTTCATGACAGACGTGTAATGGAAAACTGCTTGTGTTGGGTTTGGATTCCTTCAGTAAAGCCTTCTACCTGTTGCGTACACATGTCTAGCAAGCACAACTGTCCAGATGAACAGGGCACACAGCTGCAGCTCGTTCTCTGTTTCATTTCAGCCAGAGGGAAAGACAATGAGGTGGGCACTGACTTTAGCTCTGAAAGCCTCCAAGCACTCCTTGCCACAATAGATCTCAGACCACACCCATGCCTGCCTCCTTCGCTTTCAGACACGATTCTTTTGCCTGTGGTGTTGTGACAAGTTTCCACCACCTGAGGGCTCTTGTCTGGGCATCTGTCAAAAAACGGAGGGAAGAAGGGGACCGGGCACATAAAAATACTGGATTTCGGTGATATGGGAAGTGACCATGTGTAAAGTGTTGTTTTGAAAACAAGCAGGCTGTTCTGTCTAGAGATGCCTGCAGACACACGTAGTGCTGTGCACAAGGCAGACACCCTCACCCTCCACTGCAGCGATCACCAGGGAAGGGGAGAGCCAATGCCCACGTACATTTTAGAAACGGTCCAGGTGGAAACCAGGGGAACAAGAGGAACCTAGTCTCTCCTGGAGTCAGAGGAGAGCTGGGGAGGAGAACTGCTTTACATACCTCTTCTGTATTTGGGGATAGCTTGGTTTTGTATAGCAGAAAGACCTATGCCCCAGTAAGCACTGGGATCTAGCTGGACCATATGCAGCATGTGGGAGAAGAACATGGTTGATATCAGGCACGGCACATCTCTTCCACTCATTTCTGAGAATTCGCTGTGTCTGCAGATGCTAAGAAAGAGCATGGAGCCCTGCATGTAGCTACATCCACAGGGTCCTGTCTTGCTTGTGATTCACTAATGCTTGTAAGTATTGTTCAGAAATATTAAACAGATAAAGGTAAAAATGCTTGGTTTGGGTTTTGAGTGTGGGGATTTTTTATTTTGCTTTGTGTCAGCCCCCCTCCTTTTATTCAACAACAGTTTCACCCACAACCAGAAAAAAACCCACAGCTGAGTCCATACATAGCTATGAAATCCTTCTGATTGTCTATATATTATTACACTGATCCTCTAGCTAACGAATATTGCAAATTAATTATCTAAACAGAGTCTACAGGAGGTACAACTTTCAGAAAGTGTGTGTAAACTTTCAGAGCTGACATCCTCAGGGCAGAAGAAAGAAGGACATCAGCTTAATAATTTATACAGTGATATAATGTGTGCAATCTCTTTCAATAGCTACTTTCACTCCAGCTAATTGTGTAAGAAACTTTCTTTTCCACAGTAGTGGATGATGTGCACAGTGAACAGCTGCACTGAGCTGCATTTGTTTGTTAAGAGGTCCATGCAATTTGCTGTGTCTAGTCCTTTCCTCTCTGGCTAGTTAAATCCTGCCAGTGGCTACAGTGACAGTAGAGATCTCACAGCGTCTGTGAAGGCAAGTCCCAGCACCTACTCAAAATTCATGATTATTAGTCAACTGTTTTTAATCCCTCATCCAACACTCCAGCACAATCTGGTTTAGTAGGATATCTAATGGGCACTGAAGGTAACTAAAGTCAATGCAGACTGTGAAGCACTTCTGTACCAGGCTAAGACCCAGCTTCATGTCAGCAACCACCATTCCCCCATTAATCTTCACGCTGCACTCTGGTTTTCACCAGGTGAGGCACAGGAGCAGCACCAGGCACGTGGCCAAGAGAGAGAGTGGAACTGCAGCATGACTGGATGAGGCAAATGTCCCTCACTCAGCACCCTTTTCAGCAAATTAATCTGCTGGAGACAGACTTTGTCCAGGCAGAACTTTCTTGTAACATTTTTACTTCACTTATATATGGAATAAGAGTCCGAGCTATCAAGCCAGGTAAGATTTTACTTATCTGCATGCGTTCCTCACAGACACTACCTTGTCTGCCCTCAGCCATGAAGAACAATCATGATTCAAGTGGCTTTCCAGCTTGACCTTGCAATTCTTTTCACACACACACTAATCTTAGCTCTGGCTCGCTCAGAACCACAATTATTTGCTTTAATATTTTTGCTTTAATATTTTCTTCTTCTCCTTCTTCTTCTCCTTCTCCTTCCTCCTTTCTCCTTTCTTCTTTCTTCTTTCTTCTTTCTTCTTTCTTCTTTCTTCTTTCTTCTTTCTTCTTTCTTCTTTCTTCTTTCTT
>JAWMRA010000090.1:46410407-46421630 GCA_035584735.1 Pseudotriccus pelzelni | reverse complement strand
CTTGGTAATTAGAGCTGTGATAAGTAACTAGATATATTCTTTGCTGAGTCAGGAAAAAATGGAGGCAAAAAAAAAAGTGAAAATAAATCAGAAGAAATCCTACAAGTGGCACTGATATACAGGTTTATTCCTTTTGTGACCTATTGGAAAAGCCTTCAAGAAAAATATTCTTGGAAGTATTCCAAAAGAGGGAGACTTATAAACACTTGAACAGGCAGATAAAACAATGTAGAAGTTTGGGTAGCGGAGTTTTCTCTCTCCTTCTCTCTGTTCTTCCCCGTCTGGGACTGAGTTCTCAGTACATCGTGCTTTAGGCATAGCATTCGTGCTATCTAATTATTCCAGTTACACTAGTTGACTCAATTTTTGAACTTAATAAATTTCTTGCATTCTGTGGTTCCTACAGAACATGTCACATGTGAGTGGTATTACTTTACAAATCCACAGGTTTGTTGCAGGCAAGAAAACGTCATCTTCTATTTGGCTTTGCAACAATGTTGATGAGCAATGAAGGATTGGAATAGGCAGTAAAAACTGCATATTTTAAAAGAGAAAAAATAAGAGGGAAATCACAGGAATGACCATATCAGAAAAGAAACATTTAAATCTCTGAGTTAAGTTGTAATGATTAAGGACTAAATTAGGTGGCAGCAAACCCCTTGAGATTTGAAAAGAGATCTTCAAGGCATCTTGTTATGTAAATGATGATGGGAAACATGAAGAATAGAGTCTTGAACAAGAAACATTCTGTGGAGGTAGGTTTCAGTAAACAGGATATTACAGTAAGAGGTGACAGTGACAAAATTCACTCTCCCAGAGCTGTTTCCAAGTAAGTGCTATTCTGCAGGAAAGGTAGTGTTCAGCAGCATCATTTCCTATCAGTGATACCACTGACTTCTATACCACCATATCCCCTTCTAGCAGGTACACAGGGTCCAAAAGCTCCACACCCTCTCAAGTATAAACTGAGTACATGGACTTTGGTGCCTTGCTGAAACAACGATTTGAAAGATTTGGTCTTAGGAACCTAACCTGTTTCCCGTGTTGCTGATGGTGAATGCTCTTTCCAGTTTGCAAGCCAAAAAATGGAATTATTTAAACATATATCTGGAATTATTTAAATATATAACAAACATAATGGAATTATTTAAACATATAAGGAGCCAATAGTGACAAAATATTTAGTGATAATCTGTTTCTGAAAGTCTATTCACTTATTTTCCTTTTCTATGTTCCCTTCTGAGGGAAGCAGCAGTAAGGGAAGCCTGCCATCTCTGGTCAGACAGCGTGAGCAGGCTGTCAGCCCCACTGGAGAGTGAGCTGGGAGCCCTCTGCCCATGCCCTGTGGCACCACCTTCACTGCTGCCTGGCCTCATCCATTAGGATGAGAAAACATACATGAGAACTTCCCAAGGATTGATGCCTCTGGTATGTATGTTGACTTTATCAGCTCTGAGCGTGATAGAGTTACATTGTTGCATGCAATGCATTAGAGTTACTGACATGCTTTAAAGGGCAGCCCCTGCTGTTTAGTAGAGAGGCTTGTTTCTGGGCTACTGTATGGCTGGTAGCATAAACATAACAAAAATTATTCCCCAAAACTTTGCTGACCCTTTTTATAGGTTCTACTTAAAATAAAGTCACCTACTTTTCCAATAAAGTTCCAATATTTTTTTACCTTTCCAAATCCACATAAATGTTCAGAGGGCTAATCAGTGTTTCACAGTTCAGCATGACACTCAGATCCAGTTCCTAATGGTCTCCTCCCCAACAAGTCAAATTACAACAACCATATCTAGTCATTTTAATGCTCTCTAGCATTGCTGGATTACAGCATGTTATTAGTTTCCCTTCTCCAGCTGTATTAGCAATCACTAAACTATTTCTATAGCACTTGCAAAATGCAAAGTATAACGAAAAAGCACTTATGTGGGTCATTAATTTTAAACAAGTGAGAGGTTAATTTTTTTAAAATTTGCTCAGCATCTTGCAGGATCAAACTGTGATCAGATCAAAAAAAGATGAAAGCGATCCAAAAAAAAAAGGCCTTATCAAGGAATTTACTTAATTATTGCACCCAGCACATCAGGCTCTTCCCCCAGGTGTTGGAGACCTCCAGTATGAAGCTATAACTGGTGATCTACTGTCTGGCTCGTACTCTGATTTTTCAGTTTCTGGATCTCATCTAAAGTAGAGAGAGATCCAATGGCCTGATGCAGTTTAGCTGGTGCAAAACATTGTGAACACACTTCGCAGCCATGCTCACATTTCTGACTGAGATTCATCCAAATACGGAAGCAGAGCCAGCAGACTGGCTCTACTGTAGTCAGGCTCTGGGATGCAGGTTGTAAGGCAGATGCACACTCAGCATTAACTGATGAAATGATGTAGTGATAAGGTACTAATCCCTCCAAAATCCTTGGCATCCTAAATTAAGTAAACCTTCCCAGGTGAAATAAGTGATACCAGTGACAGCTGCTATATGAGGTGTTTTGGCAACAGAAATGATGCTGATTACAAATCTTGCCTAGTTAATATTGCCACAACATGCAGTTGGCATAACTGGAACATTATTAGCAAGCTTCCTTATGCATGTTCAGTGCCTGCCACCTCCTTGTCATCGAATGTTATCTAGCACAAGGTTGTTAGCTTGCTTCATATAGAACATTATGCACCTTAACTCCAACATGATTGAGAAAAAAAAGAATGAGGTGCAGAAGATATGGGTGAAACAGCATATACATCAACAATTTTCATTTCTTTTGGTCAGATGTGAATTCCTTCCCTGCAAAACAGTTAATTTTCTTTCCCAGCTAGCAGTGCACGGGTGCATTAAGCATGAAGATATGGTTACGTTTTCCTGTTAGTTTAAGCATGTCAGTCTAATTTGCAATACTATTCTGGTTCAGCTTCCACAAAAGGCCACCACATTGTGCTTTGCTACATGACCACACTCAGCAGCTTATAGAATCGATTCACAGAATGGTTTGGGTTGGAAGAGATCTTAAAGACCATCTAGTTTCAACTCCCCTCCATGGGCAGAGACACCTTCTACTAGACCAAGTTGCTCAGAGCCCCATCTAACTTCGGCTTGAACATTTCCAGGAATGAGGCATCCACAACTTCTCTGGGCAACTTGTTCCAGTTCCTCACCAACCAGTCAGTTTCTTTCTAAATCTTATCTAAATCTACTGTCTTTCAGTTTAAACTTATTACCCCATGTTCTATCACTGCAGATCCTGCTAAGAAGTCTCCGTCTTTCTTATCCAACCCCCTTTAGGTACTGAAAGGCTGCAATATCACCTCAGAGCCTTCTCCAGGCTGAACAACCTCAACTCTTTTAGCCTGTTCTCACAGGAGAGATGCTCTCTGATCATCTTCATGGTCTTCCTCTGAACCTGGACTACAAAGCAACCCCCTCTGCCTGTAACAACAGGAAGCACAGAGGTAATTTTTTTCTGCCGGCAAGAAGTGGATGTTCACAGTTTCAAGATGCAGTTGAATTTTGCTGAAAAGCAAGCCCACCCCTAATATGATATTAAACAAAATGAGAATGTAACTGAGTATGCCTCATTTGTGGGACTTTAGGCTTACAAACTGCATATACATATATTTCTAGCAATCATGTACTTCAAAAGTGGCAAAAACTTGAGAACAAAAATCTAAAGAAACTCTGGTAATGCAATATTTAATTATGCTTAAATTCATTAAGGAACAGACACAAATCAACAAGAGATCATGGTTAGAAAGAAATGTCTCACAGTCCCACTGAATAAAGAAAGGTTTATTAATTGGGCCGGCCCGAAGACAGCTTTTATCCACTGCTGTACTTCTTGGCAGATTTCTATGGCACATCCTATATTAGCAAATTCCTACTTAATTTGATTTCCATTTTCATATACAGTCCTAATACCTACATGCTTATTTCTAAGAGTGAATTCCTATTACTTGGCTTTAGTGTTCCTTGTAGTGAAAGACTGCTACACAGGATGAAGTTAGCTATTGGTTAGCTACACAGCAATTTCAGTAGAAATGGACACAATGTAAAGTATGAAAAACATCCAGGCTGGCAAGGATAAAAGGATATTTCCAAGTCCTAAACATGTGCATGATGATTAGCCACGAACACAAAAGCATGTTTACAAGATGATGAATGAAGCTTTTTCACTGTATTTTCCGGAGAGTCTTTGATTTATTGAGAAATAAAATGTCACAATTTTTTGGTGAAATTAGTTGTCAAAAATACTACATTCCTAGCCAAGATGCCTAGCATACACTAAGGGTAGGAACACCAAAAGACAAGCTAGTTCCAGCTGCTGAGAATTATCTCCCTTGACACATATTGCACAACCAGCAATAGCTGGTTTTTGGTTTTGCTCACATTCCGAAACCCATACAGACTGTTTTGAAGTGGAATATATATGAAAATGTAAAATAAACAGTTTCATGTCTGAGATTCAAAATATTGCTAAAATAAGTTTACAGATAATTCCAGAAGTAATCACAAATAGAGAGGAAAAAAAAGCCTGGAAAGATATTTTCAGTTCTTTTTCAGGAACTACTGGATAGACAGAGTGATTCCATATGTAAGAATTTATTCAACCTGATAGATAACAGCTCAAAATACTAAAATGGGATTTCATAAAATCTCTACAATAAACTGAACTAACAATGCAAAGGATTTGTCTAAAAAAAAAGTTTATTTTGAAAACACTCAACAACTATTATCCCCTTTACATGAACCTATTTACATATACTATATGTATACACACACACAGACAGAGTTTTAATTTGAATTGTGCATTACTATAATGAATACATCACTATGTATCATACAACACCTTGGTCTAAGGTTTTGCATTTCTTGGATATAACAAAAGTATTTTTTTTGTCTGAAATTGTGTAAAAACTAAACATGTATAACACACATTATCTCAATGCATTGCTAGTAATTTCCTGTAAACACTGTTATTCACATTAGTAGACAACGTAGCCCTTCTACTAGTGGTAGACATCAACAGACCACTGCTGTTACTACTGTTAGGATCAGAAGCCTTTTTACAATTGAAGAGACTGAAAAATTGTCTCTGATACTGAGAAGAAGCATAGTAGTAAATAAAGGGGTCAATGCAACAGCTAACGCTGCTGATAGAAACACTGAGTAGATAGGCGAAGTAAAGATACTCTAAGCTGTTGTCATAAGAAAAAAGAATATAATGAATTAATAAGAGGACATTTGTTGGTCCAAAGCAAATAACAAAAACAGAAAAAACAGCAACACACAAGAGCAAGGCCCGTGTCTTCCTATTTTGCTTTGCAACAATGGTAGAAGAACTAAGACATCGAATGATACACACATAACAGACAGTAGAAATTATAAACGGCACTATGAAAAACACAGAAGAGAAGATGGAGAAGAAGTAGAGGTAATAGCCATGAAGTTCAGATTCTCTTAGCACATCGTGGCAAGTAGTTATATTTAACCTGGATATTTCCACTGTTTGCTCTCTGATGAGGAAAGGTATAACCCCGCTTATCGCTAGAAGCCATACGATGACACAAATCAGCGAGGCACGTGTTAATGTGCGCCACCCGAGAGACTGCACGGGATACACCACTGCTAAGAAGCGATCGAAGCTTATGGTTGTCATAAGCATTATTGAGCAGTACATGTTACAATAGAAGGCAGCAGTGACGAAACGGCACATCTGAGATCCAAAAACCCAGTCATTTCCAGAGAAGTGATAAGCAATCTTAAAAGGAAGAACGCTCACAAACAGGACATCTGCCAGGGCCAAATTCAGCATGTATATTACAGCTGGCTTTTCAATTTTCATTTTTTTCAGAAACATGAATATTGCTGTGATGTTCAGAGGGAGACTCAGCACAAGCACGAAGGTGTAAACTGAAGGAACAAAAGCAGTCAGCCATGGGCTAGTGAGGTATCTATCTGTTCGAACTGACACCATTTGTTGTTCACGCGGGAATAATCCAGTGTGATTGGTGGCTCCTGATCCAACTTCCCAGTCATTGTCAGTATCAATATCAATATCAATAGGTATACGGTCATCCTGCTGACCAACAGAAGAAAAGAGTTCAAAACTTCTGAGACGTGGCATACTGCTGTTATTTGGAAAGGCTGAAAAAATAAGACAAGATTAATAAGCAAATATTTACATGGTATAGGGAAATGAAAACATCTTTCAAAAAGGAAAGCTAAGATTACATAAGCAACACAAAATAATAAGGTTAATTTCTGATTCAAAGTGCCCACAGAGCAGCATTTTTGTTTTAGCTCCTGCTACAAATTTGGGTAAGATGTCCTCCTTTGTCTCCCATCTCTTAGCTTGGAAGCTGCTATGAGTGATCCTAGCTGTACTTAAGTACCCAATCTAATCTTTGCTTTCTTTGGGCTACTTCAACACAAACACAACAGTAAATTTGCCACCCTTGAACTGATTTTGCCAGACTCTTCACACATTTTTTAAGAAATGAGATGCTGAGATAAATACTAGTATTCATACACAAAATTCCTGTTAGAAATACTCATCACCAAAACAAAAGATAGAAGTGCTAGTGAAGCATCATGTTATTGAAATATTTCTGTGCTCTGGAGACATTTTACTCAACCCAAAGGCCCCCATTAGGACAGATGGAGAAGTCTACATGCAGTTTTCAAGGTAGACATGGATCAACCTTTTCCTTGTAACAGACAAGTAGCCATAGATTGTATCAAAACACCCTCCCAGTTCTATTTATCCTGTGTCACACCATGCAGAATAGCACGTGTCTGGTGTAACCTCGGGGCACTTCTGAAACCCAGTGTTCCCTCTACAGCAAGTTCTTCTGCAGCACCGTTTGGTGGCTGTGATCAAGTCAGGACAGGGTATCTCTGGTTCTTAAATGTGAAGAGTCAAGAATTTGGCATGATAGTGTTGAATGTGTAGTATGAGTTGATTTATGCACTAAAATAAACTCCAAACCAATCCAATAAACTCCAAACCAATCCAAACAATCCAAAAAGCTACTTAGACATCATTTCAGCAAAGTTGTTCTCAAAGAGAATTAGTTTGTAAGACTGTAATTTTCAGCTTTGGCTTTATCTAGTTAGCCATAGAATAATTCAAACATATTGTGGGCAGACAGGAGTGGACAGTAGTAGTATTTAAGTACTACTTAAATAATTCATCTAATTAGCTGTGCAACTGATCATTTGTTATCCTGGAGAATTAAAATAAAAATGAGAGTGTGTTAGCTCAGATTTGTGAACTGAAAGTACATGTGCGTGATTCACCTGTGTAAGATGCTGCTAGTCAGATACAATTATTTGTTCTATGGTAATGCAAACAATTTTTTTAATGCAAGTGAGAACAAAAGCATGTGAAGGATGCAGATGGCAAAGAGAGGAATGTGTGCAGCTTTAAGCAGGCAATTACCTCCGTTTGTATAAAGACTGTGTGATAAGGGCCCTGCTCAGCATGAATTTTAGTGAAATTCAGACGTGAATGTGAGATCAGAGGAGTGGTAGGGAAATTTGCAGATTTTTTTGAAGCTGCTGTGCTTAATGTATCATGCTGTGTCACAGCAGCATTCTAGGGGCAGAGGGGACAAAAGAAGAGAAGTGTTTGAGACAATGGTTTTCACATGCAAAGTGACTAGAATGCAACCTCTGACAGTCAGAAAAAAAAAGATGCTGGATGAGAATTTCAGCCTGGGAGCTTGTTGCATAGATTGCAGTAGGAACGATTTAGTTTGAAACAGAAACATACAGAAGTATGTGAGGTTAACTGTTGGCGCAGAAGGGCACTAAACACATTTAATGGGTTGATTCTGCTGTTTTAAAGAGAATATAGGCAAATTATAGATCCTTAATCTTTAACCTTACTTTCAAGTTTAGTCCAAGCAGTTCGATAGCTCAGAGTCAGTTCCTAGCTCAGCAGTTCAGATGTGGCACAAGTTCTATTTGACACTTCTAATTTCAGTCTGTGGCTGACATCATGGAGTTAAGAGATTTTCTGAACTTAATGATTATAGCAATAGAAATATGTCATAACTGACACTATTAGTCTTCATCTCTTTTGGGAGGATTATAACTATACTTGAATGAAAAAAAACCCTAACTATTTCTACCCAGAAGCTTGTCTCCACTGTGAAGATGTCAGTAAATGTGACAAAAAGTCTTGAACAGTACCTGTTGTATCTCAGGTATATGTAAGTTTTATGAATTCAAGATTTTGAATGCTGCGAGTATCTATTTCTAAACCAGAAAATTTCTGAAAGACAATGAAGAGCCTAGTCTCCCAAAGGTTTACATGTCCTTCTTGACTTCTCCACCACTGAAAAACAGTGAATGAAGAGGTGACATGGTTTCATCTCAGGAAGGCATGTTTTTACGAACACAAATACAAACAACTTTATGAGAAGGAGGCTAAACGTGTGCCGGGAGTTAGGAACTGTATTGACCAGATTACCTCTCCATGATGTGATAACTGAGACACAAGTACTTCTCTCATCGCAGTATCCCTGAGTCAGCAGTGCTGCAGTGTCATACTTTTGTGGATGAGCAAGCAAATCAGTCAGACTCACTGATCCTTAATGAAGGAAATTAAATCACTTAACGCAGTGATTGGTAGTAACCTGACCCATTTATCATTAGTATCTCCTAACTTAGAACATGAAAATATGCTACAGGAAAAAAACTTATGATTGGACCAGGTACCTTTTATTGATTTAGCTATTGCTTATAGTTAATTGAACACTGCTAATAAGTTTAATTATATCCTGAATCCTTGGAGGCTTCTTATTTACAGCTTTTTTAGATGAGAGGATTTAGAGTCTGCATTATTCCACTAGAAAAATATTTCTAAAGATAGAATCCTATTACAATAAATAAGAGCAAAAAATTTTACAAATAATTTTAGTTAAAAGTCTAACTTTGTGAAAACCACCTGTTCTTCGTGAAAGTAAAGACTTTCTAAGTTCAGAGCTGAACTCAACCTTCATGCTGTCAACAATGCCTCCATGCTGTCCCCTGTACTCAGTCCATGTCCCTGTCTTGAACTTGGATGACAAAAAGTAATACTTCAAAGCCAACTCTATGGCAAAATGTAATAAGGCCTCAAACTTGCTATTTTTGTGCCACTCATTGATATAGAGAGTGGTGATTTAAACTTTCTTGATGAAATTTAGTTATAATTTAAAAGCTTGTTAGCCACACACCAGTTCTTTAGAAAGCTGTTTGTATGTTTGTATGACACAGTATCTGTGTAATTCTAGAAAAAATACTGCACTCCGTACTTTCTGAAACAGAAGACAGTTACTGCCCTGAGGTTGCGTATTCCTTTTGTGTCAGTGTTTATTTGAAAAAGCCAATGATAAGAGATTTATACAAAACGGAGGAGGATGAAATGACTTCATATTATTTCAAAGGATCTTCATGAACCTTCAGAATAAACAAAAAGCTCAGTAATGGGAAACAGGCATTACCTTTAAGCTGGGTTTGTACAAGACAGCCAATACAGCAACTCTAAAGAAAAGATCTTGTAACTGCTCTTAGATAGCTACAGCTATACCAGAATCTGTGAAATGGTCCTTTCTAGCCATTTTAAAGTTATACATATAATTTGTCTAAAACATATTTCACTACAATTTAAGTAGTTTTTAATAATCCAAATAATCTCTTAGGAAAAGAGAGGTAAACCTTGTATAATACTCATAACTGTTCAAAGGGTCATCTTCTTTTTGCTAGGCTGTCATCCAGTCCTTTTGGAAAAAGTTAAGCCTGGTGGATTTCTATTTTTATGACTAATAGGATTCTCATTGCTGATACGACAGTTAACAGCTCTGTCAAAATACCTTTAAAATTTATGAAGGCATGAAAGAAGAGGACTAATAAACTATGATCAAAGAAATAGCAGGTTGAAGCACAGATGTTTTATCCTCGTGGTGTGTATCATATAGTCTTTTTCCTTGCTTCCAATAAGGATTTCAAAAGCCCAAAATTACATAGAACAAGTATGATACTCAAACTGTCTACGTTTTCCTTTACTGACTGGTTTTTGCACCAGCTCTCTAACAGGGACATACAGAAATGATGTAGAAAGCTCAGTAAGTTTGGGATTGTCTAATTTATACTGTGCTGTTTTCCATCAAGTACTACAAACTGTTTGTCTCACAATCAGCATATGCGTATTCTGCTTGTTTTATACTTTACACTTACTGCTATTTTTTTTATACAGAGCTATTTTAGTATTTCTTATCATGTCTATGTTCATATACCAGGGGCTACTGTGCATACCATTCTGTGAAAGGAGAATTAGCGAGCAAAAAATTCAACAGCTTCAGCCAATCTTAAAAAACACTCTTGAGCTCCAGAAGAAAATTTAAAAACATTTCTGTAGACCCAGAAATCTCCACAGGATGTTACAGAACGGCAATTTTCATATCCCAAAGGACTTGTGATGTGGGAGACTAAAGAATAGGCTCCCACAGAAGCAAATAAATATGTTCCCTATGTGCTGCTTGACAAGTAACACCAATTTCTGGGCACTGACAGCTGCACCCACACCGTTGGTGCTGGCTTCTAACAAAAAGTCGGTTTCTCTTATCTCCTCTTTGTATACTCCAATTGATAGACATCTAGAATGTAAATTACTCAGTGGTGTAAATGAGGCACTTGAAGACAAACTGTGAAGTGCACACCAGATGCGTTAATAAACAAGGAAAGACACAACCTTGTAGAAGGGATGACAATTACCTGCTTTTATAAAAATAAACATTGATTTGTCTTTAAGGAAATCTTCAACAGTCCACATCTCCATGTATACAGAATTCGTTATTGTATTATAGGCTAATTAGTAACCATTAGAATACATCTTCCTGAAGTATTGCTTGCAACCAAGTGTCTACTCCTTTTTTCTTTTCTTTCTCCATCTCTTTAACTGCACATGCTGGCTTCAAGCAAACATCTCTCTATTCTGGCTGCCAGTGTCGCAGTGCAGAAAAGTCCGTCTGGGCAAGTTCAGACCTTGGTCAGCCACCTTAGCAACATCTGGTCAGATAATCTGCAAGCATTTAACGCCAATCCAATGCCAAACTACTGCTTTTTCACCTGCCCACAAAAACAGCACACGTCCATAAGATGGTAACTGTGGATACTGATGGACAGTGACAAAGCATAGGAAACGCTGCAGATCCAAGGGCCGAGCTGATTTAGGGATACAA
>JAWMRA010000090.1:46394959-46410298 GCA_035584735.1 Pseudotriccus pelzelni | reverse complement strand
AGCATAGGAAAAGCTGCAGATCCAAGGGCAGAGCTGATTTAGGGATACAACAGTGCATGGGCGATGGGAATTTATTACACTGTGGTAAAAACAAGGAAGGTTATCTGAGGCACTGGGCAAATCATATAGTTACAGTGGGAGTGACAAGGAGAGCAGATGATAGTCACACTTTGTGAATTCTCTTGCGCATGAAGTAACTTGTTTTGAATTTTTCTTTTCCTAACAATGCAATCCAGTAGCTATTATTTTCAGAGGAAGTAGCAGGAAAACAAGTTCGAATGTGCCCATAAACTGTACGAGTAGCACCCAACAGTACAATACTTTTCTAGCAGTAACATGTATAGTTTGTCTTTTACACCACCCCCCCTTTCTTTTTAAGGGACATTTTCCTTCGAATTCCCATATGAATACAATTGTGATCTCCTCATTACCACTTATTCTTGTGACAAAAAGTTATTTAGCAAAAATTATCTACCCCCTTTGATACTTCCCTTCCAGTGTAATTACAAACACTAGGTCTGTCCCCTTTCAGTCTTCAAAGCAGTAGTCAAAGCACACCACACTGAGATTTTCCCCTTACTTGCTTATCTAATCAGCCCTTTTCTGTACATAGGGCCTGAACAGAGGTGTCACAGCAGGCATCTCATGGGACCAAGTTATCGTACAGCAGTACCATCGTCACTAGCTGGTTGAAAGAAATGTTAAACTGAATGTCACAGAAAAAAACAACCCTCTGCTAATCTCTAAATATGCAATCTTTGGTACTGTTGTACCTCTACCATAATCTGGAAGGGTTACGTGCCTGCATATCTTCTCCTACCTTTCTCCCCTCAGCATCTGCATTGTCTAACAAGCTCTGACCTGGACGGATCCATGGTCTCCTCAGTTAGGGCACTAACGTTGCTATTAGTGCTATTTCTAATTGAATAACCAGGAAAGTCATCTGCTTGGGGTGGATATTCTGAAATGTTTCGTGCTGGCAGGTCTTCCAAAGTTTGCGCTCCTTACAAATTCAGCTGGTACTCCATCTCTGAATTTGGTAGTGAAAGGCAATGCCAGTTTTTTACAGCAGTCCACCAACGCGCCTGGCCAGCCAAGTTTCCATCACCACTTGCTATAGCCTGGTCACCTCCTTTCGCTTCGGCGAAACTCGAAACCACCCTTCACCAGCCCACCCCGCCGCTGCCACGTGCACGAACCTACAGCCGCGCTTCACGGTCACCAAGACTACTCGGCTCTAACTCGCATTAAAACCCCAAACCGGGAGCACCTTGGCCCGGCTACGTGAGGGCACGCGATGCTGAGGCACTTTCTTCTGTATCCTCCCGGCCCGCGAACACGCCGAACTTCGCGATGCGCGCTCGGCCCGCGGTGCCCAGCGGACCCACCTGGCAGGGGCGCGGCGCCCCCCCCGGGCCCCGGCGGCGACTCACCGGCGGCACCGGGGGGCGGCGAGCGCGGGCAGCACAGCAGCGCCAGGGCACAGAGCAGCGCCCGGGGCCCCATGGCCGGAGCTCCGTCCGTCCGTCCGTCCGTCCGTCCGTCCGTCCGTCCGTGCGAGCAGCGCGGGGCACGCTGCCGGGGCCAGAAGGCTGGGGCTGGCGAAGGGCCGCCCCGGGGGCGCCGCCGCTTCCTCAGCCGCCTCCTGCCGCGCCGCCCCGGTGCGGGGAGGGGGGCTGCGCGCCGGAGGAGTTGGGGCTCGGTGGCACCGGGACGAGAGGGGAAGGAAGGGCAGCGGCCGCCGCCCGCGCAGCACACACAGACCCAGCCAGCAGCCCCCGGCCAGCTGGGAAGCGTGGGCTGGGGCGGAGTGTGGGGTCAGGAGGTGAGGAACAAAGGGTTGTGCTCAAGGAGTTATCCAAAGCTTAGCCTGCCAAATTTGCGCAGGCCAAGTGCCTCATACGAGCAGTTCCGAGGCCAGCTGAAACACGGTACTTCCAAAAAGCCTCGTAATACTGCTCCACTGCGCATAAAGTTTGCTTGTATTGCAGGAGTCAGTAAATTGTCTACTCTACAAACATAGGACAGCGTAAAAGCGATGCATTACCCTGCTCTGCAGACCTGTGTGCCAAGATCCCTGGGGAGGTGCTTCCACTCCCCAATGCAGTTGGCATGTGACATGGACAAGCCTTAGAAAATTTGTGCTGTCGTTGAGAGATGCTTATGAACTGAAGGGGTTGAACTGAAATTTATATGAAAGCTGTATAGGAAGATACTTCGATAACTTTGCAGCTATTATTTAGCCTTTTTTCTTTCAAAATACACCAGTGGTGGTTTGAGTGCTTATCAGTGGAAACCCTGGTTTGCTAGTATGTGTTGTCTCATCCTCGACTGTACATCCTGTGTACAGCAATGAAGATTAAAAAAGGAGAGAAGGAAAGACTCTGTTTAGAACTCTTTCGTATGTATGAAGTGCAGAAGCGCTGACTTTGCTTTTAATTGAGAATAAAACCCATGGAAAACATATCCCCAATCGCAAGTACTGGTTCCCAGTAAGTTCTATGCCTGTGTCGCTGCAGGTGGAGTTTGGAGGTGGTGCAGAACTGTTCAGTGGTGTCAAAAATCATTGTGTGACATCGTGTCAACCAGAGCCTTAGGATATCAGAAACCTGCTCAAGTTTATCAAACAATCTGTTGAAAGAACCATCAGAATTATTTCTGGAAGGGAAGTCTGTGAAGCCAGGAATTTATGTTCCTCTCACAGTCCTACCACTTGGTAAGTTATAGCAGTGTTGAAGCTGACTTCACTTTGTGTAGAGCAAGTAATAAATATGAGTTTTACGGCTGGCCAGCCTTTCTACACCTCTATCATCCCAAACACATTAGGGAACCTACACAAAATGCCTTTTACTTAATTATGAACTATTCATCTGTTTAGACAATACTTTAAGCAGAGGTAATTATTTATTGGGGAAGAGAAAGTAAAGCTATTCGTGTTCATTTCTGTAGGCTCACAGCTTTATAAACATACCCAAAAATAACTCTTAGGACTTTCTAAACCCAGAATAGAAGTTAACTAAATATCAGTCTTCCTTAAAATAGATAGGTATTTGTAAATATCCTACCAGACCTCAAAAAACCATGTGTTGCCAGTATTTGTTTATCTTACTGTCGGTACTTAAGGGATAAATCAGTTTACAGAGTTTGTGAAAGATGTTGTATGTCAGAGCTGGATAGTTGCTGCTGAAAGAGAGTGAGGTTAGAAATGTATCTCGGGGTAAATCAGTCATCCAGGAAAAGGGTTGACTATCTAGTTATGAACTTCTTGAAATCATGTGTGACAATCAGAGTTTGGATTTTCTGTTAGAGGGAAGGTTGTTGTTTTGTTCCTGTATTCTGTAAAGAAAAAAAGTTGAAAGAAAGTTAGCAGATAAGTGCAAAGTGAAACAGAACAAAGCTATAGCTTGTGATGGTGTTTCTGTCTGCTTGGCCAAGAAGGATGTTGTTCTGCAATTCTGTTAATAGTTTTGGAACTTCAGAGCCCCATGAGAATGGATAAATTCCAAAATAAATTAAGGTAGCTGCCAAGCACTCTTAATCAACTCCAAAGACACATGATAAAAGAATGCAAACCGCAGAGCTAACAGACTAAGACTATTGTCTATTATAATTTCAGAGATAGACAAGTTGTCCAAGGAAAGATGCATTTTGTCCTATGATGACAACTGATGCATAGGCCCTATTCAGGTGTACTGGCTTTTGTCTTGGATTTTGAATCAGCAATGCAAGTCTTTCCACACCACCATTTCCTGAACGAAACTGGTTTCAGCAAGTCCTGTCTAATGCTGAAGTCCCTACGTTGCAGCTTATAGCAGCCTCCTTTCTTTTTTGTTGTATGTAGTAGCTATCAGCAGCACTGGGTGAACACAGAATCACTTTGCTCGTTTGTATGGTACTTGGTACTACGTAGAAATTATTGTAGCCAGTCCTGTTTAACAGGGTTCATTATTTGTTCAGTGACAAGGCCCTATATTGAACCAGTTAATTAAGGAAAAAAGCTTATAAAGGAGTTCAAAGAAATTAAATGGTAATTACTCTTTGATGTGCACTAGGAAGAACAGGAAGCCCAATGGTTGGAAAAGGGTAAGTGCTAGCACGTAGATTGTACCATTCATACATGTCATTAGCTGGGGACCAAATAGGTTTTTCTGAGCTAGTCTACACCAGGAAGTCATGCTGTTTGCGTTAGAACTAGGCAGGCACTAGATGTGTCAAGTGTATTATACAAACTTGCTTATTCAGGGGTGACTTACTCCCACAAAGCCTGTGGGGCTCTAGCATCTCTCACCAGCAGAATTCCAGGCTTTGGACACAGAGTCTGGTCTTAGGATCAACATCATACCTGTGTAGACTTACATGCTCAGCTAGAGTTTGTCAAAAGTACACTGCTTAGTAAAGTCTGCTGCAAATAAAAAGGGAACTAAAGATCATGAGTTTAATTCATATTCAAGTACAATTCACTTTTCTTCTTTGAAAGTGAAAGTAAAGTGTTGCTTTCACCTTCCTATCTAGCTATTTTAAGTGAACCACAGTATCAATAGTGCAACATTTATATTATATTAAAATAGTTTATACGTAACTAGCTAGAAGAAAAATGGAAGCATGTAGGAGCTTTTTATCTTTTAATTAGGGATATTGGCTGTTTCAAAGTAGTCAAGTGTTCACATTTAATGCCATGCGTGAATTAATATGTCCAGTAAGTGTAATAATTTTTTTAGCTTGTATAATACCATAGGCCAGTTAGTTTATCAACTGAACTTGTAATTTATATATCTGCCAGTGATTTTACATTGTTTTATTCCCTCACCAGTGTTAATACTTATTTCATACTTGCTTTTACAATTCATTCCGGAATGTCTCACTCTCCATCTTTGGAAATCTTTGTCACAAGAAAAGTGAAAATAGGAAATATTTTCTGTTGGTTTATGTATTTGTATTACATTACCTGCAGTACGCACTTTTGCTTTGTAGGTTTAAGTGCTAGTTCATCAGCAAAATCATTGTCACATTCAATGGCATAAAGGCTGAGCAGCCTTCCCGAAACATACTGAGGGCAATCAGGATTAATTAGATGCAATTTTATGAAAGCACTGAAAGAATTTCTTACAACTACCATCTGGATTGCTGCTTTAATGATTTCTTTAAATGAAATTTAGGAACTAAGGCAGTTTAATTAGGTAATGTTTATTTTACATAGAACAATCTCCAAAGAATATTTAAAAAAAAATCTAAATACTGATTTTATTGCATTTATTTTCTTACAAAAAAAAAAAGACAGGCACAATTTACGTATTCAAATACTTCAAACTGAACAACTGTTCGCTATTCAGATTTCCCCAATACCACTCCAAAGGCTGTGAAAGTAGAAAATGTCATTTTGCATGAGGCAGTAGTGCATTTAGTAGGAATAAATCACAAAATACATTTTCGTGAAGTAAGTCGTTATTATCACTTTGTAATTACCTATAAAAATTTTTGAATTGCACAATAAGTTTGCTTTTCAATTGACAACTGCCACAAAATAGGCTTAGTATGTAACTAAACATTTGCTCAAACTATCCCTTAGAAACAAATTAGGTTTTCTTTTGGTAAATACTTAAAGTCTAGTATGAACTATATTACGTATCTGAGGTAATTTTAAAATGTTTCAATGGGAAGAGGTTTATATATTCAACTAAGTTCAATATCTGCCTACCTTAAAATTCATACAAGAAAAGCTATGTGTCCTAAACAATATTTTGATTTGAAAGTACCAACACCAATGAAATCTTGAACTGTTTAAATGAATCAATGTCCTGGTTTTCTGTTCATTATCAATGCTTAAAAGGCACTGTGTACATTCCTCTGAACATTTGGTGTTTTAGGGGAGGGTTCCAAGTTAAAAAGCATCCAATGACAAACTTCAAATAAAAGTTTATAAGCAAAAAAATACTGAATAGACTTCCCACTGATTGATGAAGTCCATGATATCTGAAAACACTCATTTTCCATAGAACTTCGTATTCAACAAGAATATGAGCAGATTCACATTCACTTTTGCTTTATCAAACATTTTCATTACAGCCACACCTTCATACTGCATCTGAAGCAAATCCTGAAATGAGAAATAAAATTATTAGTGTCTGCCTGAATCCATACTTTACAGCAACAAGATGGGTTAATTCTCTTCATGTGATAATTGTCTCCCACTCCAGATACTTCATAATGTAAACTAATGCAAGCAGCTATTGGATATGCACAGAAAACAGTCCTCTAGATCCCAAATTGTAGACTGTCAGTAACAGCAAACCAGAAGAAATACTGGGTTTTGTGTACTTCTGTTTCTTTTGGTATTTCCTGCTTGCCACTGAACTAGTGTAACATTTGGTTTCATGCAGTTGCCTCAATACAAACATTAACTCAACTCCATGTCCAGCATCCTACAGAAGCTGCTGCCACATGATCTGTGCTGATTGGTTAGTACCTACTAAATGATTCTGAAATAGTCTGTATTTACAGAAAATGGAACATGACTATATAGCAAAGTAACAAAATCCAAACTCTACCTGGAAATGGAGCTGCACTTTTTCCATCTCAACTCCTAAAAATTTTGCTTTGATTTCAAAGTCACCCACTTCTTCTCCAGGTGTGATATCAAACATCACGTTCTTAAACCTAGAAACAAGAAGGGTAATTTAATACATATGGCTGTGCAGTTTCATATGGTTTTGGGGGGAAAATGCAGCAGAACACAGAAGAACTTTGACTGCAGTATTGTTGGTGTCAATAAAAAAATTACTGCATCCCTACTGCAGTGTCTTCCTGGAGGTTGACTGGTATACATGGAGTATGAAATACAGAACTCCGAAGCCTTCTGCATTGGAAAAACGAACAAAACAAAAATCAACAGGAGAAAAAAAGAGCTGTGGGAAGTTCAGTGAGCGAATTGGACCAAGCATCCAGTGGATAGGAATTGGGGAGCCAGACTTTTATTCTACCATGTCCGAGGTACATATTTTGCCCCATGTGGATTGCTCTACCTGATGAACCCACTTAGAAAAAAAACACAGATCAATGGAAACCTGTTTTTCATGTAGAAGATAGATGGGGCGGTGCAAAGGATGGAAGACTTTCACTGCTGTAGCCTCAGAATGGATGAATACAAAAGGGATGTTAAACCACCACATCTTTTCACCTTTCCATAGTCAGGAAGTGGAGTAAATGAAGTGTTTACTCAGTTATATGAAAGTGATTATCAGTACATAAAAAAAATAATTGCTAGAATTGCTTACAAAACTGGTCATTAGCAGTGAGTCTGCTGCTGGACTTCCACTGGTTCCATGTAAGCTGGTGCTAAAGCTGGCTTATTAAAATATTTTCCCAAGGTATATTCCAAGGTACAAAGGAAAAAATTAATTATGACAATTAGACATTATCATTCTTCTGAATGCAAAAAACTGAAGTAATCTGAGCTGTGGCTCAGGAAATTGTGAAGATTTCTTTTATCAAAAGTTAGGCCCCTCAAAGATTGTTGATTAGAAAACAGTCAGAATTGCTTTATACCACACTTACTGATTGGTTTGAAGATCTTCAATTTCTAGGATGACACCTTTTTCATGCAGTCTTGCAGCTGTGTACTTTATTGAGGTCTGCTTCAGTTTTTTGCTTCCCTTCACCTCCTCTTTTCCATCTAGTTTAATTGACTTCCGTGAATTTCTGGAAAGAGAACAAGAAAACTGGCTTTTGATTTGCCTGTCAGGCCCTTTATACTTCAGCTACTTTTCTAGCTGTATTTAACCTTCCCTCACTCTTTCTTGAACTTCTCTAAAATAATAGAATTAACATTCAAAAAAAATTCTAAGAATTAGAGGAATTCTGAGCACAGAGCGAAACATTGAAACATCTTGCCAATGATTTTGAATTAATGTCTTTTAGCACATATTTAAATTCTTCTATGAAATGCAACCCTTATCCTAAAGAGTCCACAGTCATCACTTTAAAACAACAATTTGTACACACACAGTGATATAAATGTTGAATACTTAGTGATTAGAGTTCATTTTTGGATCCATGAGGTAAGCACTGGAAAAACTTCAGTTCACGTCAGTAAAATATTTTCATTTTGACACATCAGTGGGATTGCTGGGGGTTTTGCTTTCAAGTAATTGCATCATACCTGACAAGTGAAATTCTTTTGGCATTTGTTTACTCCTTTTCCATTCTAAAGACAACCCCCAAACCTTTTAATGAAGGAAGAAAACCAATAGCTAGTTCCCAATGGTTCATGACCTCAGAGCATGCTAGTGGGTCTGCAAAGTAGCACCAATTAATATATTGAAACATGTATACATCTCAGACCTCTTTCTTTAAGGAAGTATTACATAAATGCAGGATTTTACTTTCCAGATTTTGACTCGGTTTACATAAACTTTTTAATCCTTAAATTTTCAATCTGTTGGAATCAAAACTTTCAACCACAGATTAACACCTGCTCTCCCTCCTGATAAAACACACTAAAAGACACATTAAAAAAAAAGGAAGACTCACTTTCTTGTTAAGTTGTCTAAACAAGTTTTTATATAGGTGTTGTAATAATTAATTTGTTCTTCATAAAATGCTGTCTTGGAGTTAAGTGCATTCAAAGTCTGCTGGAGTTTCACCAATTCAGCTTTTCGATGATGTCTGTATCTTCTTTGATTCCGGATATCCTGAAGAAATTTATTAATGTAATTGTTTTATTAATTTGATATTTTAAAAAGTACCAGCTTATTACCATTCAAACTCATACTTACACAATCTGACTTAATTACTGAAAGAAAGCATGAACTATCATGTTAGTTCTCACAAGGACAGTACCCACAGTGAGTACTACAGTTTACAAGGCAATCACTTTGCTACTCGGTTGTACAAGTGGTGTTATCTTGAACTCTGCTGTGGTCTACAGGGCACAACAGAGGCAGAAGTCATAAGGAAGATGGCCGCTTTGTGATAAAAATGGAAGCTTCCTTGTACCTGTTTTCTAGTGAGAGGCCTAAGAAATAAGAGTTTGGGCTTCTACTAGACAAGAACTGCCTACTGCTAAACTAGCGCTTAGGTTGAACACCATGGTTGAATTGAGGTACTTAGAGTTCCAGTTCTAAGGCTCATCACAATCTAATGGCCCTGACCAAAATGACTGGGCTTATACATAAGAAATAAAAAGGGACACTGAATATACATGTAGAATGGTTTTCCGTGGCGTAGAAGCAGATGGAGACACACGAACCAGGCAGAGCTTTAAAATGCCACTCAGAGTAGCTGCAACATGTGTTCTTAAGTGAGTAATTTACACATCTGTATATTCAAATACATTTGCAACTTTAAAAATACATATTTATAATATGTAAATCACTAAGGTGAGCTATGAGTAATTTACTCATGAGTAGTTAAAGATAATCCATTATGCTAAGATTCTAACAGCCAGTATGGGTTGTGGATGTAGATTTGGTGATTTGTTGACAACAGGCCCTGTGCATTATCAGCGTGAGGATGGGCACTATAGTGGCCCACTAATTTTGTGTCCTGCCCAACCACAGCAGATCAGTGTTAATACCACTTTTTAAAGTCTTTTTAAAGTCTTTTTAAACCTTACCAAGAGATTTCTTCTTAATTGAAACACAACTGAGTAATTCCAATCACTTTTAAAGTGTAGAAACCTTTATTGAAACACATTGTAGTGGAAAGTTTTGAACAGCATTATATCAAATCTGGATAACAAAAGTTGCGGTTCTGTTACTCAGTTCAGGCAGTTCTGCAGGAGTGTACTGTCTTTTGCTTATTTTGTCAGCAAACATGATTTGTTTCATATGTGGATACCTCAGTAGTATTCTCTGGAAAATGTCTGTTGGATATCTCTGTGATGGATTTAGGCTAAAGGCCGAAAAAGTATCAGTATACAGGAAAACATATTCCATTTACCTTAGCAATCTCATTTATAATTTCCTGGTACTTAGTTGCTGAAGACACTAGTCCTGCTTGTTCCAATGTCCGGAGGTTTCTCTGAATTTTTCTTTTCTTTTGTTCTATTGGTAGCTGCCCATCTTCAAAAATAGACTGACTGTGCTTCATTTTCTCTGGAGTTTTGGAATCTAAGATAGCACGTTTTTCTACAAGTTTCAAGTTCTCAGATTCCTGGGTAAAAAAATGATCCAGAACAGTCATTTTCCAGCTTATGAGAACGGTTAAGCATTCAAGTACATTGAATTCTCAAAGGAGATTATGAAAGTGCAGGCTTTATTTATCTCTTACCACATGATCTGAAAGTTCTCCATTTACTGTGCCTTTGGACATAGCTTAAATAACTGATCACAACACCTTAGACATGTATTTCAATTAATAAAAATATTTAAAATCTGCCATATGGCTCAGCTACTTCACTGAATTGTGGGAAGACTGTCTAGATCTCACAGGTGTTCTCTACATGTACACACACTGAACTAAGCCAAAGTGCACATTGTTGAAGTGGAGCTTTTTGTCAGTGTTGACAGGAAAAACTTCAACTGAGAGCTGTTCCCACTCAATTCCCATACCAAAGATAACAGTAGTTCCATGGGAAGAGGTTTGCTTGTGTTGATTAAGCAAATAAACTATATATCAGGGAACTTGAGTTGAGATACTGAAGTTCACAAGGAAAAAATAAAAAGGTATAGCAGAAGGATTGACCTCAGGCTATTTGATTGTATAAAAACATAGGAGAGAAAAGAACCTGTTTACAAAAAAATGTAAAAACAAAAATATTCTAGTCATGCTAGCTCACAGCAAGACTTAATTTTTCATTTCCTCTGTTTCCAATTCCAAAGCTGTTTCCAATTACATAGTAAAAAAAAAAAAAAATTTGCAAGTCTCACATTCTAGATCTGAATAGTCTAAAAGCAGCAACAAAAAATTGTTATAAGGTGGTGGAAAAAGCTGTCAGAGATCTGTTAAAGCTTTCAGATAGCTATAATAAAATACATACTCCCTATTCAGGCACAGTGTAGCACTTACCTGTTGTGCAGTAGCCGGTGTTTCTAGTATTTCTAAGAGTGTATCCCCTGGTTGTGTTCGTATCACATCCACAATAAGTCTTTTGGTCCTTTTAAAAATAATATATGGATATTACAAAACAGTTGTCGCTGGATCACTTTTGCATATAATTTCTTCAACCATAAAATTAGTGAGCTCCCCCTTTATTATAGATTTTTGGTAAAGTTCATGTTTTCTAGCTTTACATGTTTCAGAGCATCCATTAATAGTGTTAAACATTAGTTTCTACACACATCTGAATAAAGAAATACATGCAAACTTCCCTCCTTTTATTTCACAAAACTAGCACAGTAAAACAGATACTGTTAACAAAAATATAGGCAATAACTCACATGTGAATTTTAATTGTGATCATGACAAAACAGCAGATAAGAATATAATCTTTGAAAAGCCTGAGCTACTCATAATTCCATTAAGGGTCATATTTACTGAATAATTGCATACAAAACTACTGAACTCTGAAGGAACTTTACATTTGATGCAGTGCATTTACACAAACCACTCAAGGGCAGATATTTCTCTGTTAGCAACAGACGAGCATTTCCTTGCTAAAGAGGGGAAGCTGCTGCACCCTGATATGTAAACCAGTTCTTTTTTTGGCAAATATTTATCTTATTCCTGCTGCCTATTCATCCATAGTACTTCCAAGAACATACTGCTTCAGAATTCTATTAATTTACTTCATTATTCTTGAAAATGAAGAGAAGAAGAGATGCAGCTGAAGTTTTTAAGGAAAATGTCTACGTTATGATCAAGATTTCTGTCATAAAACCTTAGGTTAAAGTGGTAGTTTACTTACGTACAGTTAGGGTTTTGTTGGTGTTTTCAGTACAAGAAATTCTCAAAAATGCAGTGAAAAGGGGACATTTATTTACTAATGTACAGGCAACATTATCCAAAACCACAAAGGATTTGGGTATGATACAAGTTTCCACAGAGAGGGCAAAGTAGCACAGACAGACCTGATCACTGCTCCTTCCATGTCAGAAGGTAAGCTGCTAAACCTCCTGAAAATTAGTTAGCCCATTCAGAGCTACTGTTAACTGCAATGAGCAGTTTTAGCTCATTCAACAGCTTCTGAAGTACTGGTGCTAAAGGTATTTTTCCTTCACAAGTTCTCTTGGAATCCCTCCACTTTGCCATAAAGAAACAAAATGAAAGAAAACATAGAACAAAACCCAAACCAGGAAGGTTTCCTAGGGGTTGGTTAATTTGGGCTACATCAATGCATTGCTGGCTTTCTCTGCCAGGCACAACTTCTGTCAATCTTTGGTGGTTACCACCACAGTCTACATCATGTTACTGTTTTATGCGCTGCCTTAGAAACAGGTGCTGATATGGTTGATAAGACACAAGGCTTATTTCCACTTTCTGCCCCTGAACTTCCTCTCCCTGCTTACCAAAACTGCTCAGCTCTGTTGTTTTCTAGAAACACCCATCTTGGCCCTTCTCTGACCACTTGCTGTGCAGCATCCGCAAACTCAAACCATGCAGACCAGGCAACTTACATAGAGTCCCTTAGATAGGGGTACCAGCAAATTTTAGACCTCTTCACAGGAGCCTTAAAACTATTTAGAAAGCAAATATATCAACATGTCTATCAAAGCAAGAAATATTAAGAGAAACAGCTGTGACGTGAATTTTAGACAGGTGCTCAACATTTCATAGTTGCAGCAAAAGTCTTCTCTGCAGCTTGGTAGGAAAGCTAAACATCTGTACTTTTACATCTTTTGTGTAAAAGCTAGCAGTAAGTATTTTGACTTTTGATGTTGCTGCAATTTAACACAGGTTGCTAATTATTCTTCTGTCAGATTTCTCAAAAGGTGGGAAATATTACTTGAAAGCACATGTGCAATAGAGAAGTTAAGTTGTTTTCTTAATGCCCATGCTATTGTTTCAACATATTTCCACACGAGGTAGAGCATTAAAGAAATTTATTTTGGCCTTGATTTTGCATATTTTTACAGATTTGACTAAGGAATAGCATTTTACCCCTACACACAGGAAGAAATTACAGGATTTGTCCTTTTTTTACACAGGAAGAAATTACAGGATTTGTCCTTTTTTTTTTTTTTTTTAAGGGACAGCAGAAGGCATATCCTTTTTATGCAACCAGCTTGGAAACAGGCCAATCCTTATTCTGAACATCTTGAAATAACTTCAGAAGATGGGTGCCAATGATTTTATTTTAAGTGCTTTAATATAAATACATTTTGCTATAAAGTAGCTTATATCCCAGGGTATCCCAATATCCATTTCTTAATTTGTTCACCAAATAGAATAAACACAGTTTTCTTTCCCTGGACGGAAACATGCACTGTCCCTGCTGAAGTGACAGTTGCATCCTTTTCAAATGCCTGTTGTCAGTATGTCAGGGAAGTGTTTCCTTTTGAGGAGGAGGAGAGCGCAGTGTGATACCGTCTGACCCTTAAAAGTCTAGACAGCTTTTCGTCTCTGTTTTCCCAAGGCTGTGGTATTTTAGAGCAGAGTGCTTTTAAAATTCCATGAAAAACACTTAATAGGTTAGATAATGATGCAGTCATGCTCCAAAACACAAGTGGCAATATATTTATTTTCTGGAAGAACTGACAGTTACAATGACTTTTGCAAAAGTTTGAGTAGTACCTAATACAAACTAGCTTTTGAAAACTGAGTGCACTCAGCACCTCAGGAGTGCACTTAGGCAGGGCAGCAGTGTCAAAGCAATTTTTTTAAAAAAGAAACAAAACAAAAAGGAAAGCGTTGTCAGAATATAGGGGTTTTAGTAAAACTTACTTTATCATCAGGCTTTTGAGATCCTGATCTTCACCTTCTCGTAGCTCATATTTGCTTGTTAGAGACAGTGATATCTCTGTTTTTGCAAGTTGATTCAGTGTGCTCTCCTTGTTGGGGTCATTGGGATCAACAGCTCCTTCCCCTGAAAGGAAGCATATTTTATTTCAAGTTTTCGTACTTTCCCATGATTCAATTCATGAAGCAAACAAGTACCTAGATAAATCACTGTAAATAATCAGAAATATTAAGTTCATTAAACAGCCCATGTATTCCTCCCAGCAGTCTTTTCTTGGACATTGAACAATCAAAACCATAAGCTAGCTATTTATAAACCCAATTACAATATTTTGAAAGTGACACCAATCCTTTCTTTTCAGGCTATTAATGTGCAAAAGACCTACATCTCTTCTTCTCAAAGAACACTACAAACAAGTCAACATCCGTTGTCCTAACATGCAGTGATAATGGTAATGAGAAAGTGAAATAATAGCATCTGTGTTAACATCTTGGAAGTTGATGTTATCCATGACTCCTAGCTACTTTCTAAGCATTTCACATGCATTCCTTTCTAATAAATTTGCATAATTACATATAAAAAGAAAAAATAGCTGGTTTTATCATTCTCCATGCACTTTTTGTAAGTTTCTAGCCAACACTTGCAAGTCTTAAGATCAGATTGTTAAAAAATTCAGTTTTTTCCTATCTGCAGTTTAAGCACAACTGGATCATTCTGCTCAAAACATTATTAATTTTTGGATTTTGAATTGCATCATTAATCTGCAGAGTGATTAGTGCAGTCAGAAGAAGGTCCAAATGTTTACTTAATAATAAGTTACTTATTGTAACTCAATGTTACAATAAGTGTTCAATGAAGAATTTTCTAGTAAATTAAGGATCAGAAGCTATTGCTCTGAGAGTCACAAGAGTATTTAGGTCAAGCCTCTGTTTAATTCTGCCCCTAGAATGAAGTTACCCATAAAGACAAAACCCCAGCATACCAAGGAAAGACTCTATATCAGGAACAGGTCCCAGACCTTCCAGCAGTTCATTCAACAGGTCATTAGTCTCAGTGGCAATGGCATCCTGGTGTTCCAATAGTAGCTATAAATAAATGTAAATGAAGTCATCATTTAGAAAAAGCTTTCCTGTATCCTTATACTTGAAAATAAACCTGGAAACTAAATGCTGAAAAACACAGACCTAGCACAATGAAGGACCTTCCCAAGGCAGGGAATCACGCTTGCTCCTGGACTACAAGTGTAGAGCTGCGCTTGCTGTAAGACAGCTTGCTGTCCTCCTCCAGCAATCATCTCTGAACTGATGCTGACCTTCACAGCTGAGCATAAGTATAAGATTTGCAATTAGGACTAACAAAGTCCTAATCATCACAGATTAGTCAAAGAGTTAATGTGTCAAAATGCCAAAAGGGCATTTTGGTGCTATATCCTTAATTTAACACACAAAGGAAGGAAGACAGTGTTGGTGGTCCATACTTTCTGTGTATCCATTCCAGTAGTTTAT
>JAWMRA010000090.1:46346641-46383915 GCA_035584735.1 Pseudotriccus pelzelni | reverse complement strand
CCCAGAGGGCTGTGCAACCCTTCAGAAGGACCTCGACAGGTTGGAGAGATGGGCAGAGAAGAATTGTCTGAAACTCAACATGGGCAACAAGCTCTCCTGGTGGACAATAAGGTATCCATGGGCCAGCAGTGAGGCCTTGTGGCCAAGAACGGCCATAGTATCTCTGAGGAGCATTAGGAAGAGCATTGCTAGCAGGTCAAGGCCTCTGCTTGGCCTTAGTGAGGCCACATTTGAAGTCTTGTGTCCAGTTCTGGGCTCCTCAGAACAAGAAGCACATGGAGCTCCTGGAACAGGTCCAGTGGAGGGCTACAAAGATGATGAGGGGATGGTAGCATCTTTCTTACAAGGAAGGGCTGAGGGAGCTGGGCCTATTCAGCCTCAAGAAGAGACAACTGAGAGGAGATCTCATGAGTGTATACAAGTATTTGAAGGGAGGTTGCCAACAAGATGAAGCCAGGCTCCTTTTGGTGATGCGGAGCTGTAGGACAAGAGGCAACAGGCAGAAACTGATGCTAGAAAATGAAAAGTCAACTGCAATAACAACTACTAGTGGTAAAGGCATTGCTTTTAAAAAATCAGTTGTACATTCTCCCCCCGCCCCCCGTTATTTTGTCGGGGAGTGGGTGGTGGTGGTGGTGGTGATTGTGTGTTTGATTTTTTTTTTTCCCCAAGAGTGGAATAAATTGCTCCTAGTAGGAGCTGGCTATTTAACTGTTTAAAACCAGTGTGCATGCATCTGTCAATGTTTATACCCTGTAGAAAGAAAACCTCCTTTATACTCCCTTTGGAGTTCACCAAAGTGAAAACATCCAAGACATACTGCCAGAGAACACCGGGGCAGGTGCTGCTCCCTACTCAGCTATGACTTCATGAAGTAGAGGCAAACCACTTCCAACCGGGGATAGTCTAGAAAGGAATGTATTTCTTAAGTCATGCTTCGCCAAGGAATTTTTGCTTCGATACTTAACAAATACCTTCTGGTCCTGTATTGTGCATAGTTAGGTGTACCACAAAAAAATCTGAGCATGTCAGAACAAAGCCAGGGCTGTGTATTTCTGAGCTTCTCCCTCGTAACTTACACTGGAGGTGGATATGATCTGTTCTTTTAAAACTGTATCTTTGTTATATGAAAGCACAGGTGTTTACAGACGTAGAAGTTAAACTGCTAATGAAAACAGGGAGAAGATCTATTTGAGAATTTTGTCGGTGGTAATCAGCCACATTACCTGTTATATGCAGAATACCTTCTTGTTCTAGAACAATACCTGTATTTTGATGGCAGATGGTTCCTGGTTTTGAAGATAGGCTTTTCTTTCCTGATAGTTTCTTCTGACTAAGAATCCCCTTGCTCGGGCTTGCAGCCGAACAATCAGATTTTCATTAGCGAGCCACAGCTGCTTTCGATTGTAATCTGCTGTAACTTGCCCAACAATGTTCTGTTAAGAGATCATGGAAAAAGATCATTTAAAAGCAAAAAAAAAACCCTCAAGGCAAAACCGTCCTGGAATTTGATCTCTGTTCTCCCCATCTCTACAGCTTATGTTCACCCTATGACTTACCCCTAGATTTTAATCAGTAAGAAGAGCTACTTTGCTACCACTGAACTGCATATGAAGGGTAGCTGAACTTCTTTTGAGCTTCAGTTATTCAAATGAATATGCTATTTTAAGAGACTATTTGTCAGATTTTAGGAAAGATCTGCTTTCCCAGTACTTAAAAGTCATACATCTAGAAATACTAACTGAATCAGTGGGTTCTCTATTGAGAAGCACATTCAAGTACTGCTGCATTCAGAATTTCAGAAGGAAATACACTGTGACTCGAGTTGTTTATGTAGAGAAGTATGCCTGTAACTTAGATGAACTGCATCAGAATAAAAGAACAAATTGCTTAGAAGCTTGTGTGGTCTGCTTTGTTGTAAGTTATATTTCACACTAACTACAGTAAGGGAGTTTAAGTAGCATGCTCATCCTACTGAATTTGTAGATACAAAAATGCTGTCAGAGGATTATATTTAAACAGAACATGGTGGTTCCACCTGCAGCCAAATACATCATAAAATTCCTTGTCATAGGCCAATGCAGAGGCCAGAGCCAAGTCCAAACAACATAAAAGGATATGGAAGAAATTGGACTTCCCTCCATTGGTGTCTGCTGGTGGCCACAAAAAGGAATGAATGCTGTAACTTCCAGTTAGGAAGTCCCTAAACCATTGCCAGATAGTAGACAGGAGGCTGTGCTATCACTGTTTAGATTTAAGTTGCTGCACTTGCCAGAAGCAGACACTGATAAAGTGATCTTCAGTTTCACCCATCACAGCCTCTCAATATTGCCATGTCTCACACTCTTTCCCTCAAATGTTTATGTTGCATTTGCAATAAAAGCAAATGTTTCAGTCACCTACCTGAATTTCTTCACCAGTTAACCATGAAGTTTTTGGTACAACTCCTTCAGGGACGTCACAGGTACCTTCCTCAGTTTCCACGTTGTAGTAGTAATCATACATTCTTCTCATTACAAGTTTAATCCATGGACTTTCATTAGAGCCTAAAAGCAGTACGCACCATTAGTACACATTTGTGCCATGTTTCACTGATAAATTACAGCTTTCCCTATCCATTTCCCCTCCCTGCATTTGCTATGAAGCCATTTTACATGCAGAATCACTATATATCTTGGCCCAGCTTGTAGTAAGGATTTTCAAAATAGGTGGATTATGGTGATTCCTCTAGAATGAAACAACTATAAGGTTAGTGAAATGGCTATGAGGTTAGTAAAGACCCACTGCCAGCCTCTCCAAACCCCCACGTGCCAGGTTAGCACTCCTGCAACAGTGTGTGCTATGTCTTCCATCATCACTTACGTAAGTGTAACTGAGACTGTTTATAAAAAAATGTTGTTCTTGTCTTCTGTTCAAATGCTGGACTTATTGACACTTACCTCACACAGGACATTTTCTATATCCACATGATTTTCTTTTTTAGTACTTTGGTAAACAAAGCTTTATCCTGACAGGCAGCAGGCAGGAAAAGCCTCATTTCCGCATGGACAAAAGGCCCCAAGATAAAGCTGGTAAGGTCAGTTGTGCAAAACACCCTCAAAACACTCATGTTGTGAAATGAAGCATGCCGATCTACTGTAAGAAAGTGTATTATATTGACAGTATTTATTGTAACTGTTAGCTAACCTTAGCTGTTGTTAGCTATGACCAGCTTTTGCAGCTCTTATGTCACAAAACATTCCATCATCTTCCTAAGGGCAGATTCTAACCCCAGCTTTTACTGATGACTGCTACTCTGGCAATGCACAGGGCCTATAAATGGGCTGTGGACAATGTCAGAGCCTGGCTTGATCTTTGGCAGTAACCTGTAAGGCTGAATTGTGCATCTCTGCATCTGCTAATAGGAAAAATAAAATGCTATTGGAGAGTGATATTGTTTTCTGAGAGGATGGAATAGTCTATTGACAGTTGCAAAGAAGCTGTCCTAAATTTAAAGGCTGTGTTGAGGTTACAGAAAGTCTAAGCTAGACTCTGGAAATCACTAGATTTGTTTCTCAGCATGTGCTATGATTTGAATGATGTGTGCAACATTTCAACATCATGTAAGAAGCACTTGGAAAAGTATAACATTTATTAAAATGTTAAAGCCAAGCATCTATCTTCCTCAATTTACAGTGATTTTGCCTTCTAGCTAAAATCTAGTGTTCTAGCTTCTAGCTGCCTCAGATGATATGGACATGTGGAACTGTCCCATTCAGAAAGGTTTTTACCTTCTGTATTTTTCAGGTTCTTGGCTTCAGAGAGGTTCCTGAAGTAGGCTTCAGCACACTCAGGAGTGACTCGTAACCCAAACTTGGACTGAAGTATCATCAGGATTGACTGTGAATCACCCTTCTCCAAGCTCTTGTTAATCACTGATATTCCAGCAGCCACTAGGGTAATATAATGACGTAGAAAATTAAGTGTCTTATACTTTATGTATCCATAACTCTAGCCTCCAGCAACTTTGAAAATGGACTTCTAAGGCTGGCACACACAGACAGAATGACGTACACAGCAATTCAGTGCTTTACCCATTTGCAGCCTCTCTTATGCTTGTAGGGACAAGTATTTCAGGGAACATCAAGGGTGTTAGGTAGAAAGTGTGTGCTCCACCCAGACTGGGAAGCAGCCACAGCGCAACTGAGAGCAGTGTATGGGGCAGAGCTGCTCCCCAACAAGTGACACACCAGATTACAAGTAGGGCAGGGGCTGAGGATGGCAAGTACCTCCACATTCAGTCTGCCCTAACAAACAGGCCATCATCTGCTGATCACTTGGAAGCCTTTTAGAGGTACACAAAGTAATTCAGTTACAAGCTGTAAACCTTAACATCCAATTTTACTGTTAAAAAAATGGGAATTAAAACTGATTGCCTTGAATACATTCTTGCAGCAACCTAGTCAGCATTCTGAAGCAACCCTTTCTTGAACTCACCCTCAGGGGCTTGTTTAAAGAAAATTCATGCCCTTGAATTTGCCAGAGATGCAGCTTTTCCTTCCAGGGCACATAAAAGTACCCTAAGAGGTGAAGCATATGTAAACTTCGAGGTTATACAACATTACCCATATTCTAATTCAAGACTTCCTATTGATTAGTGCAGGTCTCACCATCACTGAAGAAACTGATTTCACCACACCTAACAGCATGTGGGAGCATATGAGACTTCAAAGTGCCTTATATGCTAGATTTTTAGGCTGCTTTATTCTTTAAAGGTGTTCATTCACAGCTAAATTCAAGGTCCATGCTGAGGGGAACAAATGAATAGCCATATGTCTAGAACATACACATTATATATTGGCTTAAGTGAATCTGGCTACCTTTGCACTCCACAGCTGCACTTCACGCTGCAGCATCAAACACTTTTCCTTAGCTTGCATCTGTCCAGATCACTACACAGAGATGACCCAGAAGGTGCTTAGTGTCAAAAGCCTACATACAGGAGTCACCCCACAACACTGAGCAAGCAGAAGAGTATTTCAGTAAGAGAAACAGTTTGTCTCTATTGGTAGTCAGACTAAGGTGGAATGGGTAGCTTTGGCTAGACATTAACTCATTAACCTAAAAATACACTGTCAGCCAGCTGAGAAACAAAGCGGAGGCACAACACCACACCACCATTGTCTGCATTTCTATCAGATAGCATCCTGCTATTTTTCTGTGCTTTGAAACAGATGCTGCCAGGCATACATGTACTGCCTGTGAGACTGTAGGTGTCTTTCTACCATTGCTGTGGCAGTGTGATGCCCAGGCATCTGATCAGCAGCGAAAAAGCAGTGAAAACTGAGAAGATACGGAAAAAACTCATTTCAGCAGGAAATTAAGTGCTAGCAATTAATATTGTGGCTGTTGCTCTAAAGCAGGGCCATGTAGATGCTGGAAAATTATAAGCTAAATGGGGATTAGCCAACCTCATCTGCAGAAGAACTGTCAGCTGAACTCCGCTTATGTAGCAGCTAAGATGCCAGCACCAGATCAACCCTGTGAAGGGCTCTTTTCTACGCCCATTCTCCCTTCAAACAGCTGTGATATACAAAGCTACAGTTGTCTGGTGTGATAAGCCTGAACTCTCAACAAGGCCAAAGATCAGCTTTTTCCTATAACTTGGACTCTCCAATGGCAGGCAGACTCTTCCTGTGCAAGACTAAAGTCTATTTCTGATATTTGGCCAATTCCTTTTTGTCCTCCACTAAGATAAGGAGTACAATGGTTGCACTGATTCAAGAAGTGAAGTAAGGTGATGCAAATCATGCAACAAGCACTGCAAAGAATTAGGAAATGCAGCAGCATTTACTGAATGCTTCTTCCTAAATAAAGATACAAGATATAGTCCTTTACTGACAGGGAAAACTGTAAAAGTATTTTAAAAATGTAATAGTGTAGCATTTAATATTTTTATAAGGCATAAAAATTAGTTTGGAAGTGATCAAAATTATTTCAGCACAGCTGCCAATATTTTCTCTTATTTTAGTGCTTATTTTGTTGCCACTACTGCAGCAATCTCAAAAATAGCCTTTGGACTGAAAAATAATTTTTTGACTGCCTTGCAAGAGGTTTGAAGTCGTTTGCCTTTTAAAAATAGTATCTCTGTGATAGATCAAGTAAAAGTTCATTTCCAAATTGTGATCAAGCTGAACTTTCAGTTTGGACTATGTCAACACAATATGCAAACTTTCTGAGACAGGATGCGTTTGTTACGGGAAGTATCAGGTTCTGTGCCATGGGGAAATTTTAAATCTCGGTTTTCAGCTGCAAAACCTTAGAGCTTTTCTGAAGAATGTGCTGTGCTGACAGTGGTTCTTTTCAATGCAGAGGGCAGAGTACAGGAGATTAGTAGAGTGTTTTTCTACATGTGATTGTTAAAACAGTTCCACTGAGCATCCTTGATTGTGAAAAACTGTGCAGGTACTACCAACACAGGTTATGCGAAAAGATTTTACTAGAACAACTAGGTAGTGGATGGAGTAGTGGCTTATCATTGGAAAAATTTTATGGTATTGGTATATGAATTATGCTGTGCTAATTTCTGCAGGCTGTTTAGGATGTATATTCTTAATGCTTTTACACCAGTGAATACAGATGAGGATGTTTTCAAGTCGCTCTTTCGGTTTAACTTACATCTGTTTATAAGCTATGCATTTCCTTCCCTTCCATGTGCTCACATGTTTCCTCGTGGCTCTTGGGGGCCATTAATGGGAAGCTGGTTTTGTCCACAAAAGAAGGTATCAGTACTCCTCAGTACAAGAGCTTGGTTGAGACAATGTGTGTGTGTGTGTGTATGTGATCCTGTCTCAGAAAATACAACTCAGTTGCTTTCAACTATGGATGTGTGACCTACAAAAATAGTTCAACTATTTTCAGTGTAACTGACTTGTTACATGCAGACTGTATTAATTGTTTAAATCCATTCTAAAGTAATAGTAATGAAAAATGTAATGCTCTATTTAGTATACATTTAAATAGCAGGGTTAGCTATTTATAATAGCTAGCTGTGTTTCCTCTCTTCCACCCACAACTTCCCAAGCACTAACTACTGACATGCCTGTGAGTACACAGGCTGCCACACTGCACTAAGAATGGCTGAGCACAGTGCTGCAGGAATGCACTGACTTCAGCAGTTGTATTCACAAGCTCCTAAGGTGCAAAAGAAGGCGACACTGACTCACCCAAAGCCAAGTCAAGCAGAAGCATAACCAATACCCAGTGCCTTGCTGGTCTGTGCTGGCCCTAGGCAGGAACAGGCAGACAGCCCACCGTGCTCTCCTGTGTGCTCCACATATACAGCTACTCATCTGCATTACTTGCCAAAGTTTATTATATTGTATAAATGTTTTTCCAAAATGAATATATTCAACATAAACTTTGACAGAAGGTGTTGAGTGGATTCAATACACAATACCCTGCCAGGATAAGCCTCAGCATTTTTCCTCTTCCTTACAGATTAGAAGGGGATATATTTCATCCCAAACAAATGAGTGCTCTTTTTACATGAAAGTTAATATTTTCCTGATTTTTGTTAGCACTTCATGTAAGACAATATAAGGGAATAGGGAATATGAATAAGCAATGTTGTAAAAAAATATTTGCTTTTAAAATATACATCAAGATTTTAGTCATAAAAAAGTAAGCTCCTGAACAACATATCCATTCTCATTCAGATGATTCAGGAGCTATGTGAAGATACACTGACACTAGAAATCTTGGTCATCATGTTACCCTTTATAATCAAATCCACTGAATTGTTATGCAAGCTTTAAAATTTACCACTTTAGATAAAACTGACACCATACCTGTAGTTCTAAATCATCCCAATTTCAGTGAAACAAAGGATATGCATTCATATCTTTTCATGTATTTAAAGGCCTTGCACCCTTCTGTGAAGTGGAAAAACTAAATTACCAGTTTCAACCTCTCAAGACTAAGAAAACCAAGTGCAGTGCATATGCACGTTAATGCTTACTGATTGCTGCTTCTTTTATGTTGTTATTGCCATCACTGATTCCTCTTTGTATTTCATCCAACCACAGAAGTGCTGATTCATCTTGGGATTCCTGGAAAAAAGGATAGAAAAAAGCCTTGAAAAAATTGAATTATAAGAAAGGTTGTCTGAACATACCAATAGAGCTCCAACATACAATCTCCACTTGCAAAGCCCTGAACACTAAAAAGAAGTTGACTGCTTAAAATCAATAACAAAACACGTTCCTATTCTATTTACTGATTTGAATAAGCCCCTGTTCAAATATAAAGCTCTGAAAGTTTTGATGTATAGAAGAATAGAAGGATTTATTTAAATCTCAATTTTTATCTGCCAAACCTTAGACCTCCTCTGAAGAATGTGCTGTACTGACTCTGCTGACATAGAATTCATCCTGCTAAAGATCCATAAAAATTCTGAGCAAAGCTAGAAACATTTTAATTTCCATGATATGTAGGCAAAGTAGTCTGAACATCACATAAACCCATACATTCACAGGCAGCACTGTGATAGCAGAAGACTACAGGAAGCTGGCTTTCTTCCAAAATCCCTTATTTGGACAGGACCCTTGTGTATACCTGAGTACACATTACATTAGAAAATAACAGTGAAAACTGACATAGAAAGACAACTTAGGTTTAATAATGAAGACTTAGCTCAAATGGCAAACATTTCCAAAGCAGCAGAGCAGGTATTACTCTTCTTACAGGCTAACAGTGCATGACATTAAAACCAAATTATAACAGAAAGTACAGGAAACTGGGCTCTACGTCCCCACTAACAAACCCTCCTGCCCAGGTTGAACCAGCACTTCAACAGACAAAATAGGGTTTCAGAGCTAAAGTAAATAGAGGAATAGAAGTGCCAGGTCTATAACAGACTAATGATGAGAGAAATTAATGTATCAGTTGATAAAGATCTAAGATATACACACAAATATTTCAGGAAAAAATCCCAGCCAAACTAAACCACCATGGACAAAGAACCAGCTTTGCAATGAATACCTCTGGTTTTACCTCTAGTTTTATCTCCAGCCCAAAAATCAAATAAATCTGATATCCACAGAAATTACAAAGGAAAAGCAGGGTAAAAACCCCTAAAGACACGCTCTTCAGTTTCTATCTTATATATAAACAGGGTAGCAGAATATATAAATGACATTGAGCAATGCCAGAGAATCACAGGACAGTGGACCGCAGATTTTTCTACCGAGAGTTAGAGTTACTGAGAGAGCACGTAATAAATTCCCAAACTATAGTGACAATTTTGAGAAAAGGATTGAGAAGCTGAAAAGAATTCCTTATCTAGTAACAAGCATTTACATATTAAATACAAGAACAGATACAAATACTGCTCTGCAGCCAAGTACAGTTTATGCTGAGCTTCTCAACTGGCTTGGAAGCCAGACCAAGATTTGGACTGGTTTTGCCTGCTGAAGCAAGCCATTGTGTTATTTGCCATTCAAGGGAGAGGAGAGAAAAAAACCCCAACACCAAAACCAAACAAAACAAAAACAGGCAGAGAAAAAGGAAGGGAGTGCAAAACAGCAGACGAAAATAGGGGAAAGGTTTCAGAGGCTGCAGGCTGAGGAGGGGTGGGAACTGTCTGAGTGGAGCCAGTAGCTGGACTGAAGGAAGCAGACAGCTAACAGTGGGGTAGGGAGGCAAAAGGCAAAACAGAACACAGTTTTTTTAAGACATGTTTGTATGTGTGGCTTCTTTCCACCTTCACCTTTGCTAAACTGAGATCACACATCTCCAAGCCTGTCTTCTCCCTGGAGAAGGGTATAGAGTTCAGCCATGTGACAATTTTTCCTCTAAATGAGACCCTTGAGGATGTACTAAACACACCCTTTGATTTTTCCAGAAAACAACTTTCTACCCCAAATATCTGTGTGTACAAATTAAAGTAGAACCCTGCACATAAGCTTCAGGGTCATGGTATATTAGGAGTTAAATTACTGCTGTAAAGCAATTTTATCTCTCTGTTGGGCAGAGGCTGAAACTGAGTCATGTGTGCATATTTGGATATGTCACACCCTCTTGCTGTAGTAGACAAAGAGCAAATTAGCTCCTTACCATAAACCTCGTGCTTACAGGATGCTTCTGCAGGACAGATCAATCATTCTTTAGTCACTTACAGAGGAGAAGAAAATCCCCCACAAAACACCTCTCAAGATGAATTAGAGCAGTACCACTGTTTGGCTTGCTGAATTTCACACACTACAATGAAGATACTGTTTTTCACTGGACTGTTCTTTCTTACTCACAGTCTTTGCACAGCAGGTGAGTCCTCCTTTCTTTATATATTCCATATTTTAGTCAATAACATGGGTTTTTAAATAATGTTGTCTCTTCGGAAACTGCAAACCCGAAGTGGGTTGCACATGTGACATTATAGAAAACTATACTCTAGGAAGTCTCATTTCAAGCAGATTTTTATTCTTTCATTTCAGAGACGCTTTACCTCCCCCCACTCATTTTCTAGAAAGAATTTTATTTAAGGGAATAAATAAAATCACTGCACGTACTGAAGACACGTCTTTTATTTAGTATTTGTGTAGTGATACGATAATTTTAAATCTGTAGTGTTTTGTTTCACAGCTTCACAGATGGTTTTACTAGAAGGAAATGCTCAGATAACTATTGTGTTAAAAATAACTAAAGGAAACTACTAAAGCATAAGTCTCTTTTTTCTCTCTAGAGTTAAAGCTGTTTTCAAATCATATATGTATGCACAGACTATATTTATACTTGCCCATGTATGCACATATATGACAAAGAGCTGTAAAAACTAATTTTCTGGATTAACTGTCAACAGTAATGTTAAAAGAAATGGAGTCTACTAATTATGATTTCAATATATTCTACCATAAATCTGCCAGTGAGCATTGATAAAGCAGTTTTCCATATTTTATTCAAATGATTATTTCCATATTTTATTCAAATATGGAAAGGTAAAAAGAAAGTACACAAATTTTCATCCAAATTTCAATTTGCTTCTGAATTCCAGTTTTATGACACATACTTTTAAGCTTTACAAAGTCTTTTTGGGTTAAACACAGCTGAAAACAATTTTACTTACACAGCTGTTTACTCTGCAAAATTATTTTAAAACACATGGGTTTAAGAAAGCATTTTGGGCGCATTCGTGCTTCATATGGAAATGGTAATGTCTCTACAAAGTCATCTACTGAAGACTGAAGAACAGGCATTAATAAAAGTGGTATTATTGGTTTTGTCCACATGCTAACAATATTTACTCACTGAAAATTTTCCTGTTTCTTGGAAAGTTTTATTCACTTACCAGTAAATTACACCTAGTACCAGCCCAAGCATAATGTTGTCAGTTTTCAAAACTAACTGCACTCACTTAGGCACAAGAAGCTGAAAACATTTGTTTGGCTTTAGTCAGAGGCTGAAGAATAACATTAATTGGATATGTGAGACCAAAAAAACTGAGGACATTTCGGGTTTTTAATTTGAAAGTTTCAGCCTGTATTAGACAAGACAGTCCTTTTTGCATCTTTTACAGTTGTGCATTTCATACATGAGGTGACAAGGATGGAAATGCTTTTTGCTTTGGAAATTCAGATCAAACCTAAACCAAAGCTGCTGCTTATATGATGAATTACCAACACTGTTACTGTGGAGGAAAAACCCTCCATAGGTCATAAACAGTACAGAAGATTTTTTTTCTCCAAAGATTACTGAAAACATGCAAAAATGCAGAAAGATCAGCTTAGCACTAAATTAACAATATATTTTCAAGATTGGGTGTGAAATAAGTGAAGACTATTCTCAATACATTTGATATGAACACCCAAAGCAAAGAAGAATGTCACCAAATCTTTTGCAAATATATTGCTTTTCACATGGAGATGTTTACCTTCCTCTCTCTATACCTGAAGCTGAATTATATTGCTAAGTAGTTTGTAGGTTTTAACACCCTTTTGGTGTTTTTAAGGTTCTGAATTTTCACAGAATGGCTCTGCAATTAAAACTGTGTCTCTTATCAAGACTTTCCGTGGAATTTCTGCAAGAGACTATGATTACATCCCCCCTTATGCTATAGAAGGGGAGACAACAACCATCCATATCAGAGAAAACAAATGCACTTCAAAAAAGCCAAACGACTCCACTTTAACAGAAGTGAACAACACCACATTGGAATACTTGACCAGTTCTCTGAGCACCAAGCTAATACCTGCCATCTACCTCAGTGCTGTTTTATTGGGTGTGCCATCTAATGCCATCACTTTGTGGATGCTACTGTTCAGGATCCGCTCCGTGTGCACTGCCATCCTCTACACAAACTTGGCTGTTTCAGATCTGCTCTTTTGCATCATGCTGCCCTTCAAAATAGCATACCACATCAACGGGAACAACTGGGTATTTGGGGAAATGATGTGCCGAACTACCACAGCAGTGTTTTATGGCAACATGTACTGCTCCATCCTGCTGCTCACATGCATCAGTGTCAGCCGCTACATGGCTATCGTTCACCCCTTCACCTACAAGAGCCTGCCCAAGCGTGCCTATGCCATTGCAGCGTGTACTGCTGTGTGGACCATTGTCTTCTTGTACATGCTCCCACTTTGCATCATGCAGCAAAGCTATTATGTGAAGCAACTAGGCATTTATACCTGCCATGACGTGCACAATGCCTGTGAAACAATATCTTCCTTCCAGTTCTACTACTATGTTTCTTTAGCTGTATTTGGATTTTTGATACCTCTTGCTACTATCATTTTCTGCTATGTCTCAATTATACGAACACTCAAGACTCATGAATGGTTCTGGTATGTTAAAGTCAGTCTTTTGATCCTTACCATCTTTGCTATTTGCTTTGTGCCAAGCAATATTATCCTTATTGTCCATCACATCAACTATTACTATTACAATACAGATGGGTTGTATTCATTTTATCTAATTGCTTTATGTCTTAGCAGCTTAAACAGTTGTCTTGATCCTTTCCTTTATTTTCTGATGTCAAAAATTAGAAGTCAGTCCAATATTTATCTAACAATGGTTAAAATACACAGGGAAAAATGAATTTAGTCAGGTATTTCTAGTATTGGACTTAGTATAGCATTAACGCAAACAGCAACAAATCTCAGGTTTGACAGTTAAGCTGTAAAAAGTGTTAAAACCCCACAATCTCCATACAATTTACTTCCTTCCACACAAGGAGTATCTCCAAAAATATACTTCTCCAGCTCTATAATTTTATCACATGTATTGCAACAACTGTGTACCTAGACTCAAGGAAAAAGCTCTACACCTCCATCCATTTCTTTCTGAGGCCATGGAGAAGTCGCCAGAGTGTCAATCACCACAGCCTCTGAACACCAGAAGAGCAGTCAACATTCAAACAGTACTTTTACGCCAGTTCATGATTTTGAAATACTTCAAATCAGCTCTCAGCCAACCATCACAGCAGGAACAGTGATGAAAAATCAAGTTTCTGGCCTAGTGGAAATGGGAACAACTAAAAGCACTTTTTACACGCCTGGGAGCTGTCAAACTTTGTAAAAGCTCCCTCACACACAGTCAAGAGCAAATACTGCCCTGCATGTTGAAAGTAAAGAGCCAGAGTCCACATAGGTTTAAGGAACAGTTAATCTACAGTCATAGATAGAGAGCCTGACTCTTCCAGGGAAACATTCTGTGAGGCTGCTTAACCAGTTCTGCACTGGAGACTTGTTCTTCCACTTTGCCAGTGCCTGCAATCCCTTAGCCCACAAGGAGTGCTGGGAGCTAAGCCTTATCAGTGTGAATCCAGGCATGCGTTATTCTTGCTTGGTAAGCAGAATGGGGAAGCTATTTTGTAGTATTCTCTGTTTCCATATCCTGACAGGAAATAGCTGCAGTGTTACAAATACTGCAACTGGTTATGATTGATTGTCCACATTAGGAAAACAAAGGGTCAGCTTTTACCTTTACACAGATTCCAAAGCTACATATATACTAAATTCCTACGAAATTAGTTCAATGATTTTTGTTTGCATTTGTAACTGCAGCATGTAACACAGTGAAAAGAAAAATGTTTTATGTTGGTTTGATAATAGTATTGTAAACTTTACTTAAATAAAGTAACTTGCACTGGAAAATGCCTCAAGGGAATTTGCAGCCTGGTAAGACTCCCACTTCTTCAGTTTCTTCTGGCTTCTAATTTAAATTAGTTTTAATCTTGCCATTCCTTCAAAAACCACAAGAAGAGATTTTAAAGATAACTTTAAAATAATTCAGATATTATACAGCTATTGAAAATAAAGCTAACTAAACCTGTGTTCCTATCTCTTAAAAAACCCCACAACCAAAAACAGGAACCCTTTCAGAGTTTGTTACATCTGTTTAACTTATTCATAATACTCCCTAAACAGAGGGTTTCTCTTCACTGGGAATACATTTGATTTGAAAAATGAGAACTGCTAAAAACTGTAGTTTAAGATTACAGGAATAAATAAGTTCCAAGCTTGCTTTTTCAGTTTCAAGCAAGAAGCAAATAGGACAGATCTGAGATTAAAACCTGTAACAGGTTCTGGGTACAGACTTTCCCCAAAGCTGCCACAGCTACAGAAAAGTGACAGCAAGTTGCTTAGAGTAAGTGAAAAAGTTTGACCCATATGTTTTTCCAGATGCTGGGGAGCACAGGAAGTTTACAGGAAGATCTATTAGATCCTTGTAAATCAAACACTCCCTTTTACCACAGCTCACTCTTAGAATCTGCTAAATGTAACTAAAGACAGATCTGCTTTATAAACAAAGATCAGAAAAAGTGGGAAATAGACAGACTTCAGAAATTGCACTATCTTTTCAACTGTGTTTGGATTTTTTTTTTTTAAGGAAAGTTCCATCTAAATAATCTTTTACCTAAAGAATGGTGGTATCTGTGTGATCGGCCACCATAAAGAGTAAGTCTGTATCTTAGTATTTCTTTTAGGAGCACAGTATCTTGCTCTCTTCTGAAGCAGGAGCAATACTGCTGTTCACAGGGGGATGTTTTAAGTAGTTGTCAAAAGACTGCAAAAGCAACATAGCTCAGAAGAGAAAGGCTAGCAGAAGTCTCTTGGAATATCACAAATTTTGAAGTGAGAAGATTTCAACAAGATTGCGCAATTTTGGTTCCAAAACTTGGAAACTAATTTGTTTGCTATCACCACATTCACACAGAGACAGGAGTAGGTTTGCATTTGGGAGAAAAAGCCAGGGCAGGGCTGCTGTGTGCAGGCATGTGGGTACCTGTGGGCTATAGGTCTCTGCCTCGGGGGCATCCTGGCTTACTGTGCATGCACATGGTATGTCCTGGGCCAGCACTGTGCAGTCACCACTCGCATGGGCACTCTCTGCACACAAACACTGACCCTGGCCCAGCCAGGACAAGTAAAGCCAGCACACATGAAACCCTCCCCAGTACACATGGAAAGGGAGAAGGCTTTTCAGCATTGAGGGCTCAGTGAAGCCAACCGTTCCTGGGAACTCAGGCAAGAAAATGATTGGTACAAACACCTTTTCAAAACTCTGACAGCAGAGTACAGAAACACACAGTTTAACACCAGGTACCACAGGTGAGGTAACAAGATAGCTGGAAGATATTTCTACTAGTTAAAGTTTGCAGACTTTGTTCAGCTGACTATATTAGTTTTGGGGTCACACTGTGTGAATATTAAGCGTGTTTTCCAAACACTGGGCATTTTAGGTGCTGTGCTAGCAGCTTTAGCTAATCTTGTGTTCAGTCACATACTGCAAGCATTTAGGCTGATCTTTGTTTATGCTTCCCTGAGCTGTAATGTTAACCAGGCCACTGCTTTTGGGGAAGCAGATAGCAATATCCTGCTGAGATAGGTTTAAACTGAAGGCATGTACAAGACTGTCAACAACTTCTTACCTGATAAAACTGTAACAGAAATATGTACAAAAGTCCACCATAATAAAAGAGCTTAAGTCACAGAGACCCCTCGAAGTATTTCCCAAAGGTTTGTTAAGGAACACCATGACTGTGACCCCTTTCTGGCAAAAACCTCAATTTCCATCCATATTGTAGCTACCTGCCTGACACAGTCCTGTAACTATATCCTTGTATAAATTCACAAATATGTCAGGATTGTTGCTGACTATATTTTGTAATAGCTGCAGCAACCTGGTAGAACTAAAAAGAAGTGAGGTTACATCAAGCCAGTAGCAAGACATATGCAGAATATGTCTTAGTATTAATGCATTGAGAATTAATCCCTTTTGCCAGTCAGAATAAGTTGTAGTGTAAAATTAATTAGTGCCAGTTTGTTGTCACAGGCTTATTTACAACCCCATTGGCACAGCTAATCCAAACATCAGGGGAACAAGACAGGAACACAGGTGCAAGTGAAAAGAATTGGAATTTCAATTCCTATGAAGAGCAACAGTGAAAACTCTAACCTTGCATTTCTGTGCTTTGGCATGGTGCAGCATATCCTGATAATGCCTTGCATTTGCTGGTCTCACATCTTGAAGCTTGGCTGTGGGCAACAGCAAGGCTTCTAGAGTTTTCTTGGGATTTCCTTGGTCAACTGCTTCATTAATGTGGCCAATTGCAATGATTCCTATGAAACAGAAAAGTTATTAATGATGTACTTATCAAAGAAAGATGCCCCTTACCCGATATCAGGTACAAACAAAGCAGTAAAACAAAGAACAGAAAAATCACGTAAGAAGCAGAGGCAGCAACAGCAGCTGATTTAAAATTACTTTTGCTCTAAGATCCACTTGAAGCCATTATGTTGTATGGTTTTCATTCCTGCCACAGTTATTGATTTATCTGAATCAAACTTTTCATACAAATCAAAATTATCCTTGACAAAAAAAGGAAAACAGACTTCTCTACTTTCTGGGCAGAAGTATCTACATGAAGCTTAAGTAAAGGTTGGGTGTCACATCTATTTATATTCAGCAGTATATTGGATCACAGTACTGAAAGACTTATTTTCAAGTAGTTTAAGACCAGATTACTTGAAACTCTGATTTGGACAAATACATACATACTGCACTCCTAGCTACAGCATTACCTAACAACTTAACCTCATTTCCTATCATTTCACCTTTAAGAACCAATCTTATAATGTTGACCAGTGACACTCAGTACTTCAGTCAGCATGTTACAAGGCAAAGTGGATTTAAATGAAATCTTAACTAATTTTCTTCAAACTTGTCTCAGCAGTTTAAAATCAGTTTTGTCCTGCTCCTAAACAGTGTTCAAATGTGCTGTTTGTGGTTGCTAAAGCCACTCCAGAAAGGCATCAGCCAAGGGCTTCCCCATCACTTGTGAAGTATGACATCCGTGCTGGCAGTGGATTGTCTCTCAACAAGTCACTCCCAGACCCGCTACAACCCACCTGCTTGGGTCACAGATACACATCATCATAAGGCTTGGGGAATGATCAATTTTTCTAAGGTGGTCCCAAAGAGAGACCATGTAGATATAGGACTTGCTTATAGAAATACATCTCCATTCTTCCTCTGCTCTCTAAGCCAAATAACCATCCCCTGGCAGAGGTCAGTATCACTGAAACCAAGTGCAGCTATCTTAGTACTAAGATCTACACTGCTAATGAAAGACCACCTTGCTTAAGGTTCATTCCAAGTCCTAGTGAGTGCAGTGGTTAAGACAAGAAAGTGACTCTGTCAGTCAAATAAACTGCTTGGCGCACCACCCTGCTAGAAGGCGCACATTGCGAACAAACTGAGGATCCATGGCAACCACTTTACTAGATTTGGGAAGTAATAATCCAGTTTCGGCAAGTCTGTAATAGGAAGTTTCTCTTACCAGTGTGAAACAGTAACACTAATGGGAGTATGAGAAGGGCACAAACAGTCTGTTTCTTACAAAGGCCCTCAAAACTGCACTCCAGACTGCCTCTGAAATAGCAAGCAGTCTGAAAGCTGCCCTCTCATTTCCTTGCTCCAGCAAGTTTGACATAACTTGAAAGCCTTCAATTTCTAAACAAGGCCATTCAGTATATAAACTTACCTACCACAGACCAGACTATGAGCTCTGTGGGCAACGTAGAGGAAGAATTACTTACTTTCATTTTCTTCTTGAATTTGCATATTAACCATGTCAATGCAGTTCTGGATATCATTCCAGCTTAAATAATCTTGGCCTTGAGATGAAGCCTCTGACTTAATAGACAATAGTGTATCAGCATAACTATAAGAAGATATAAAATACATAAGTGTATTTCATATATTAGAGAAACTGCCAAAAAGCATTAGTCAGATATATCATCCATCATTTATTGACTAGTATTTTTTCCAATGTATGAATTTCAGACAAACTCAGCTCTTGCTAGGAATTATGCAGACATGCAGACTGCCTGTTTTACACATGCATTTCAGGATCTGAAAAAATGGCCCTATACACTGATTCAGAACACTTTTCTTGGCAACATGGGATGATAGCAATACATACACTGGACGTACAATTTGCTGTACAGTGCAACAGATAAATGTGGGAGAAATTACAGTCAGCTTCTTGCTTTAGAAAACTATGGTTGACTTCTTGAATTCAAAGACAAGGATTTCAGTCCTAGCATCAGGTAGTAGCACGTCCTGCTACCTGCATACTCCTTCCACATGATGGGCCATGGGCAGAGAAAGGGATTAAAAAAAAAAAAATCATGCTTCTCTTGCCACAGCTCAAGGTCCTCCAAGCACAGTCTTTGTAGCCCGTGTATACTCTTCTTAGAAGGGTCACAGATCAAGATGACCTGGAAACCTTCACAGTAGCGTAAACATATGTGTACACAAGTTAAATAATTTCGATATTCCTGAATCAAGCATACAGCTGCCGCACTATGTCAGATCAAGTACGTGTCTATTTTCATCAGACAAGGAATGAATCATTGTCAGAAAAAAATAAATAGGAGAGATTCATCATTTCCTAATCTGATTTGTCCTTCAATCATTCAGTAGCCTGCATATAAGGGCTTCCTGAGCTGGAGGCTATGTATCACTTTATTAGTTGCAAACAAGGCTATACTCTTTTAATTTACCTATTCTTATTTGAAATCTTATATATTGTTGAGGAGTGAGTCCCACTAGGTATTTTGTGAGATAACAAGCCTTTATATAAATTTTAAACTTTATATTTGATAGGCTTTGATATTTTCTTAATTTCTCATAAGAAAATAAAAACTAGAGTTATTAGAACGTAGCAACATATTCTAATAACCTTCCCCACAATATGCATAGCTTTGGAGACCTATGACATATTTCTCCCAAGTTCTTTCTTCCAGGAAACACCTTCCTAACAATTTAATCTCTTCTGATAGAAGCCATTGAACAGTATCTCCCTCAATGAATTTTTCTAGCTCTCCTGTATTCCTTCTGGTATTATGCAAGTCAAAGCTTCCTGTGATATTCAACATATGGTTGGCAGGAGAGGTTAACATAATGGCATAATAAAATTTATTTTATTGTTGAGTCCAACTGATTCCTAATGCTTCATCTGTATTGACGGGCACCTTAACCTTAAGACTGGGTCACTAACATCAGTCAAAAATGCTGCATTTGGGACTCTTTTTTTCTGCATAGTTACTTATAATGTTACTTCTCTTTCCCACAAGCACCACCTCACATTAGCAAAGTGGCAGGTTAATTTTGCTCCATCTTAGGTCATCCTTCTCCCTCTAACACTGGCCTCTTATTCCTAATCTGACTGCCTTCCTTCCAGCTTTGAGACACTGAGGAAAGGCTGCTCTCAGATTCATGTCCCCTGATAACCTGGTCAAGATCTTCAGCTGCTCCTGCCCCTTTTGCCTTCTTCTGCCTTCCAGAAGCACGGGGAGGCTTCCACCACTTTGGCCAAGTGAAGGCTGTAATGTAATGCTGAACATACATGGGTGCCACAGCATCACACTCCGCTTTTTAGCAAGCAGGACTGTGCAATATTTTTCAGACCTTTGCAATTCTGAAGCAAAAAAGGGCTCAGCTATGGTTTAAGGAACTTCCTGGACCTTTAGGTATTAAACAGTATTTCATTCTAAAGATCATCTTTCAGAATTCCGGAGTGGTTAGTGATTAACAGTTTCCAGCTACGGTTGGTTCATGTTTTTGTATCTGCAAAAATTCTTGTCAGATCTTAATGTTTGCTTTCAGAGGATATTTTCCCTGTACCTCACACATCTATAGCCTCCAAACCTCTCAGGTTGTGTGATTGCTTATATTTAGATACACAACTAGTTCAGCAGTGGTTATATTATCCCTTATTAATTTAAAACACAGATATTTGTCTTCCTGCACTTTCAATGTCATAGCCACAACACAGAACAGCCCACCCAGTAAATTGCCTACTTATTTTTTTTTGCAGAGGTTGCCGAGTCTCATCCAGACAAGACAAAATGAACCTTTACCGTTGAAAGTTTTCCTCTTCCAGATTATTGAAGCCAATGCATGGGTTTCTGAGATGATTCTTTATCATTAGGGTGTCCTTATTTTCCAAGGCCTGGTTTAGCAACACAACAGCTGACAACATTTCTACTGCAATAGACAGTTCATCATGTGCCAGGTAATTCTGTAGGACAATAATGCACTGCAGTCAGGAAACTAAATAAGCAGTGTAACAAATTTGAATTACACAAATTAGATACTGTCAAGGTGATGGACTTGATTTTAAAAGCCTGGAAAATCTCCTAGTCACAGGCATGCCAGATTGACACAACATAGTGAAGGAACTTACTGGGTTTGCTATATGGCCCATCTATTCAGCCTTTCCTTCTATTGTCCCACAATCCTATCTCTTCTGGTCTTACTCACAGCAGGGGACTACTTTTCAGTACAGTATATAAACCAGAGTTAGTCCTCATTAAGAGCATGCAACAGCTAAAAAATGTCAGTTGATTTGTAGCAACACAAGAGCTCAGCCAGACTGAAGTGTGTCAAGAAATAAGTTCTTCAATTCAATATTGTCTATTCAACCAAAACCATTCATGCAATATGTTACACCATGGCAAGAGAATTATGTCTGATTTTACACAATAACACGCTACGTTTGTGCTCTTTCATGGTTTGACTACATAACACCAATGAGCAGGTTGTAAGTTTTCACTCTTACCACAGCATTCTGTTGTTGGAGGTTGAACAGCTCAGTCTGATAGACAGCAGCAGCAAATGAGTGAACAACAGGCAGCTGTGCCTCAGGTTTCATCAGTGCAACCAGTGTGTTACTAGGATCACAGTTACGAATTGCAGTATTGATATTGTCAACTGCTATAAGTTCTAAAGAATAGTAGGGAAAAAAGCTTAATTATTTTCATATGCCATTTGCTCTTCATGCTATGTAGATGACAATTATATTATTCCAAAGAATATAATTTGCTGTCATAAGAGAAAAAAAATATTTTAGTGAAATTTTTCAAGACACAACTGCTGAATGTTGTAAGAACAGTGTCTGTTCAAAGGTATGCAGCAAATAATTGACTGGAGGACTTTAAAGTTTCTGGACTTCTAGAAATGAGACACTGCTTATTGTACCTTTAACACAAAACAAAGACCTGACCCTATCCTAAAAAGACTGAACTCCTCCTGGGTTTGCTTGCATCGGGTATTAGCAGGTATGTCAGTTCCAGCCCTCAGTCTTGCTTCACACCAAATATTCCCTGCCCTCTGCACCGTGTTTCCTCCCTCACCTCCTTCTTTTAGCAGGATCTGATTGAGCTAGGTAAAACAAGCCTGTCCTGTAACACCAACAAAATTATTGTTGTCCATCTCAGGAGGCATGGTAGAAATCATCCAAATACGTTGGAGGGTTGGGATTTTCTGCCAGAAAATAGGTAGCTGAACCAATAGAAAACCACATGCTATGGTGTCTAGGACTTTCTTTGCATGTCAACGCCTGCTCATTTGTCTGCTAGTGGGGAAGATCAGTCCTCACAAGCACTGCCATATAGAAATGAATCCCTTTGTTACAGAGCTCAGATTTTCCTATAAACAGACCACAACAGAGGCATAGAAGTATGAGTGTAACCGTTTTTGGTACCTGAACAACTCGCCTGTTTTGCTTTTGCTGAACTGACTTCATCACAGGTTTGAAGCCCAGCAGAAAAAATGCTGAAAACCACTTCCCACATGGGCAGCTGCAGAGGTGTTACAACACCTCTCAGTTGCCACCATAATTGCACATCTGGAGGAGCCACCTCTGAAGAAATCTAGGTCAGGACACACCCAGGAACACACTGTACAAGGGACCACTCTGGTCTTGCAGAAAGGGAAACAACCTTGAAGGTTAGAGTTCATGTGGCCAAGTAAAGAATAGCAATTATGTAAACAATTTTTCCATCAATAGTCCCTATTTCCTCCACCTTATCATATGACTTTTCTGTGTACTGTTACCCAGGGAATGCTTTTAGTCACCACTAACTGCTCAAATCTGTACAAGACTGCTTGTAGAGCAGACACCATCCACAGTTCATGTATGCTGCAACACTCAGAACTTATATAACACAAAGACTTTGAAAATCTTTTTGAGTACAGAGGCCCATCTAAAACAGCTCCTCACCTCCCATTTCAATTGTTTCGGAGCATAGTCATATGGGGCCATGTTGTCCCTTGAAGGCTATTCCTGAGGTTAGAAAAAGGAAAGTCTCTCACAGCTAGAGTATGCATGCATTTTTAGAGGAAAGAGCAAAGAGGAAAAGAGTTAAGGTCCACAAATGGACTAGACTAGTTATGCAGCCAATAACCAAGCACTGATTTCTTGTTCTGAAACTGAGCATGCAACTTGCAAAACATACTATGTTGCTCACAGTCCCATAACAAAACCCACTTAGTCATAAGAACTACATTTCTCTCCAGATTGCTGTTAATGCTTTTCACACATCACATTTTCCTCTTCCTTTCCTTTACCAAGAGGTAGCTCTTTCAGAGCAAGTACTCCTCAACACGGCTACCTAATCTGAAACAGGCAAACATGTAAGGTATCAAGTCAAACTTATCTTCTGGCTTAAACTGACGTCACAGTACAGCCTTTAGGCACATTACAAGAGCAATCAGCCTGCAATGAAAGCATTGGAAACAGTACCAGAGACAAAACAGCCACTAAGACATGCCCAGATGCAACATAAAATGACAGCAGAATAACCAAAGCTTAACTTCCTAGCAAAGAAGTTTCCAGTCAAAAGCAGCAATACATGCACTGCAAATTTAGATCCCCTTAACTATATTTTTTTACCAACTATAACTTGTGTCATGTGGTATTCTTAGAAGAGTAGGTTAGATTTAGATACATGAGTCTAAAAGTGAGAAAAATTTCCCTGTGTGATGTGAATGCAAAATATTCTTCCATGTGATCATTCTATTTTAATTCTACAAGTATGGTCATCGCTTCCAAGTGATGATTAATACTTCACTGATATATATTTGTTCAAGCCACCAAGCTGTGCACTGTCTTCAGTTTTAGCCAATGTGTTTACCAGTGGCACAAGTTATTCATAGAAAAAAATGTTAGATATCTCAGGTAAAAGTACACCCTATGTAGCACAGATTGGTGACTTGACAATTGTGACACTGAGACAGACAATTATCAGAATAAAATGCAACACATATGGTTTCAGTTTCAGAAACCTTGTTTATGTGCAAGAAATGGCGGATTCAATTCATCAGCTTAATGCAATTAAATGGTGATGGTAAAAAAAAAGAGTATTAAAACAGTTACTCACTAAGTTTGTGAGCCTCAGCTTCCGCATTGGCAACACTAACTTCTTTCTGTATTTCATTTTTGTCGAGCATATTTGGAATCCCTTCTATCTAACAGATCAGAAAAACAAGATTTAATTATGGTTTCCAGTGTGATGGCAGATAAGGGATAAAGCCCAGTGATGGTACACTAGGACTATACTGTCACCTCTGCATGAAATCCAATGGCACAGCAATGTGCTGTAAATGCTGGCAAACACAGCATTAATCTTTTCCTGTGATTTTCATCATACTTATATATTTTCTCATTAAAAGCCAATTGTCCTTTAATTTGCTGTTAATGATTTGATACTACTTTTATTTGTGCTCAAATTATAATTAATTTTGAAAACAAAGTATTAGGGGCTGCACTTTATATTTCAGATTTTCTTTTTACATCTTAATAATGACTTATAAAGGCATTATGCTCCTTAGAGCAAATGCAGCTCTTTGGTGTTGATTAGTACATCAATTATTCTGAAACCTTTATAAAACTTTTCATAAGTGATGTTGAAGGCAGAGCAAAGACAATTTCTCTATGGATTAAAATTAATTTTAAAAGTGCAAACTGACACATAGTACCTGTTCCATTCAATTACCTGCATTTTCTGTTCTTTAGAATCACACAATTGCAATAGGTACCATGAGGAATTTTGTGGCAGAACTTCAAGTAGGCTCAGAGCAGGACGGTTCAAACCTGCCATCAGTGCCACTTCATCTTGCCGGTCAATAGCCTTATTCACTTGGACTAAAGCTATGTGAACTGAAATGAAAACAATGCCTATAAACAGCAAATCAGGCTTTTATGGGAGTAAAAAAAAAAAAAAAAGGCCATTGCTGTCAGCATCTCACTTTTTGTAAAATCCAGCTAGGGTGGCAATCTTTATCTAGCAGAGAATTATCTCTTTCAAGTCCAGTCCCACAAAGGGAGTTTCTGGCTCTGTGTGAGCCTATGTGGGAGCAGTTCAGACACAGCTAAGTGGAAGCTTATGAATGAATTTTTGGCTCTATATAGAAGAGGGGGTCAAAATTCACAGTACTCTGCACAGAAAAGGAACATAAGGAAACAGAGCAGGCAATAAATGATTTGATTCTGAACTGAGGAATCCATACAGCAAAAACACAAACAGACATTAGCCCCCCTCCCCTGGAGATTAGTAGTGAAGGAGCAGCATGAAAAAACAGTTGTAAACATATTAGCTACTTGTGCATATTTTGTGAGTTTCCATAGAAATATTTTGTTTGTTCAGGTGGACTCAAGTTGTATTCAGCTGGAATCTGGGAGATCATGTGTTGTGTGCATACTTCCATAAGGATCCAGAATGGCTTACTGTTTATCTTATTGATGTTGCCTTGAATCTCAGCTTGTGTCAGCAGCTCCTCATAGACATCTCTCTCTTCGTCAGAGATTGTGCCGTTCTAAGAAAACAAAGAATTGTTGCTAGTACACACAAAACAATTTACAGAGAGAAAAGCTATTAGTAGGTGTCATTAAAACTGCATCAGATGAAGTATTTGCTGGATGTATTTCTAAAGGAATTTGTTGGCCACAGGAACTAAAGAAATTAGCACTTTGTGATAACTGGCTGAACAATTTGGCTGAGCAATGTTCTGGTTCCTGTAAAATAGCCATGCAAATATAGTGTAGCATTTTTAGCTACAGAAATCATTAGCTCTTATGTAAAAGAACAAAGTAAATTAACATTGAAGATCTGTTGCAGATATCATATTTTATATTAAAAAAGGGGTATCATTCTTTTTACAACTTTTTAAAGAGTAAATCTGTTTTTTCTAAAGCAGTTGATGGTGGAAAACCAGTCCTTTTTAGTTTTAAGTCTTCTAGTATTTCTAGACTTTGGTCAAAGTTAAGCTACACCATGCTCAGAGTAAACGTATTCTTATAAAATTGTCTATCAGCTTGTTGCATTACCATTCTTTCTCTTATTTAGCTTGAATTTCTTTTTTCCTAATTGCACTGATTTTAAAAATTAAGTGAATTTTTAAAACAGTAATGCTACCACATGTGAAGAAACATGAAAGAACACGTGTACTAGAAGTACTAATAAAACATCACTACCTTGAGTCTTGCATTTGATTCTTTTTTCCTTTTAGCTTCAAAGAGTTCATTCTGATAGTCCTGTGCCAGTTCCTCATCCACGTTTAGCAGCATTGCATTTGGGTTTTTCAGAGTTGCAATGGTTTGCTCAGCTACTCCTCTCTCAACAGCTTCATTAATTGCTATTACTGCTGCATGCACTAAAATTAAAAGCACAGATCTAAATTTCAGGAAGCAAAAATGTCGAAGCTGTCACTGTTTCTTCTGATTTATTTCAAATGAGTGTTTAATTTATTCAACAATTTACAGATTCCCATTCAAACATCCCCCTCCCTGATCATGAACATCCCTTCCTCTAGACTGCAGCACTCGGTGTTTACTCAGAGGTAACACATCGCTCTCTGTCCCGTGTTCACTCTTCTCCCGACCAGGTGTTAGTATTTTACTGGCAGAAAATAAAAAAGGGGTTATATTTTGTTATTCAAGTCTTATTTCATTTAGAAGGCAATTGCATGCATGAATTGAAAGCATTTTTGGTACCTTAAAGCTGGTTTTTGTCCATAAAGATACAAGACATAAAAGTAATGTCTAAACTCAGTACATCAGAAAGATGCTACACAAGAAAAGGAAATTCAAACTCCATTAGACTAGTTCTCTAGAAAAATGCTGTTAAGACCTCCCAGACAGGATGCAGCCCTGCATATCACATCTAAGTGTGGCTGGGAAGAACTGGTTCTTTGAACGTGAGGATCTCCATGAACAACTGGGGAGCCTGAGAGACCATAATGTTACAGTCCCCCTATCTGTCCTCTGCAAAGCCACAGGACAGCAAACTTCAAATGAAGGCAAAGAACATCCAGTGGGCTTTGCAGGGTTCTCAAAATGTTATTATCCTGGAAAAGGGGGGAAAGTGCCATAGGACTCACTACAGACATTGACCAGCTTAAGTGTTTAACCTTTCCCTCGAGGAAACAAGAAAACTAACTATTAAACAAATGCTTGACTCCAAGAATTTAAGAGCCAAAAATTCTCATGTTTTTTCTCACACTAAATTTGCATGAATGTACAAATTCCAAACCATTTGCAGCTGAACTAGGCATAGAGTAGTGGCTAACATACCCTTCACAGTTGTTCCCTGCACACATACAGCCTTAAGATCAGTTGAGATGAAGGACTTGCACTGGAGCTAAACTTTATTTGGACCTTCATGTTACCCAAACAACTGATTGGTGACACATTAATCTCAAAGATTTTACAGACTTTACTATAGAAAGTGTAATTCTTGATAAATGTATGTCCAAATCATATTCCAAAGGAGGAACACCACAGCTGCTCATTTATCATCACAGCAGCTTGACTAGGACTTACTTTCATGGCACCTAAGAGATGTATGAGGGAAAACACAACAGCCACGTTTTTTATTCTATCAGTACTTACATGCTACATGGCCCTGCATGGTTCTGATGAAGCGGAGGAAAGCGGTAAAACCCTTTTCTTTGGATTAAGTTTAACTGAGGGACTAAATATCTGAGTTGATAGACTTTAAGTTTATGAATGAAATGAAAGATACTTCAGATTTGAGGTTTTAGGAAAACAAAGGATTGTACAAATTTAGGAAAGTAAGACAGTAGGGCAGATCATTGAAAACTCAGCAGGGCCAAATGAAGCATGATGTGAAGCTGTACATTCTCAGAGATGGCAGCTACTGGAACAACTTGTATATTTTTGGTGGATAATCTTAGCACTAAGTTCAAGCCAGGAAGTTGTTCTTGAATGATTTCACTCTAGATCAGCACAGTATCAGATGAGAAATACAAGCAGCTAGCATGGTGAAGGTGATACAAGCAGAAACGCACTGGTTCACTTGCCATTAAACTTTGTGAAAAGGGGAAGTTTACTCTGGATATTAGGAAAAGGTTCTTCATTGAAAGGGTGGTCAGTCACTGGAACAGGCTCCCCAGGGAAGTGGTCACAGCACCAAACCCACCAAGGTTCAAGAAGCATCTGGACAATGCTCTTAGCTATATGGTTTAGTTTTAGATAATCCTGTGAGGATCAAGGACTTGGACTCAGTTATCCATATGGGTCCCTTCCAACTTGAGACATTCTATGATTCTGTGTACATCCATATCATCTTCTAGGGGCTAAGGGAACACTGTCCTTCTTAGAAACACCTATCACCCCAACACCCTTGTATAACAAAACACATAGAAAGGATGTAATTTCTTCCACAGTTGTGTAAGAGGCATCCACCTAAGTGGAGCTAGCAAAAAGTAGTCAAATGATTTGGATAGAAGTGAACAGGTAGATGTGAACCCACTGGCCAAGAGAAATAGTGAGAAGCCTGACTGGGCTTGAAACAGCAGGCTAGAAGCATGGAATAACAGAGAGGTTTTCCTTGTGGAATAAGCTGTCTGCGAAAGCACTTAAGCTTACTCTTTGCACATTGTTTTCTACTGTTGCTGGCAGAAAAGTAGGAGTCATCAGCAATTACTTCACTTTACATCTCCTTTTGCATATTCCATTTAGGAGGAGGATGGCAGAGCCCTTCCTCTGGCAGGGTCTCCATATCCAACCTCACTAATATATGAGGATTCCCATAGCAGATGTTTCCTGTTCTGAGGCAGAGCATATTATCTCTAGCACAATCCTTGCTCAAAGGGACAGAACCAGCATCAGGAAACCCTGCCTTTAAGACCAAAACACTTCAGAAGTTAAAGGAAACCCTAAACACTACAATAAAGCTTTCAGAGAAGGATGTTTCAGCCTTTTAATCTTCAGAAGGAAGCTCCCTGTAAAAGTGTTTGATAGCCATTAAATCTCTGAAAATCTGCTAAAAAAAGAAAGAAAGAAAAAAACCCCAAACAAACTGACAAACTACCCCCACTTCCAAAGGCAGCGTTTTAACAGCTGGTTTTGGAGAAGTATGCACATATTAAGCCAGCTTCAAAATATACATCACAGACAATACAAACATCATGTGTGTTTTAAGTTAAGTTCTGGAAACTTCCTTATATGAAGTAACATCATGAAACAGTTTGTTTGACTTATGCTAGTTTATAAGGTTTAACAAAGTTGCAGTGTAACATACTAAAGCCAATCCTTTTGCTGTTCACTTTGCCCTTCTGAAAAAAGCTAGGATCTTGAACAAAATAACTAGAGATCAAGTGTTGATGTAAGCAAACATCCTTGATATCACATAATGGAAATCAAAGCAAATTTCTTTTAATATATTCCTTCATTCTAGAAAAAAAAAAAAATAATCTGGAGGAAATCACCCAGATTTACAGATGAGTAGGCATAGGCAGCAAAAAAAGCATTTAATTTTGTTTTTGAGCGGAAGTTGTTCAAGATAGACTCAGACCATAACTGTTTAGTGCCCTTAAAAAGGCAAAGCTTATTCCAGATGCATCAGCAGGACCTACCCTCCTGCAGAGTCCTACCATGCAATGAGTCACACACCAGTGGTCAGACAGATTGAAAGCTGTCTGTGAAGGCAAATTCCATATATATACCACCATATATGAGAGAGCTGTCTGTCTGGAGCAGTGGCTTGTCCTCACAGCAACCTGTTTGGGTGCTTTAGGAAAAGTGAAAAAGTCTCTCCCACCCAACCTTCTCTCCTACCCACCCATCCCCCCAAAAAAAAGAGAAAAGAGGCACAGAGAAGACTGTATGTTCCCATGGTCCATTGTACTCATATGGTGCAGAGGCGTGCACAGACCCCAATTCTTTATTCTAGAAGAGCACTAGCTAGCAAAACATTAAACCCATCCAAATTATTCTAAGAAATCTTTGCTTCTGGTGCACTTCCTATGGTTCAATGAAGATACTAGAGAATACAGAGTGAAAAATTGGAAAAGGTCTTGCAACAGTGAAGCAATGTGATAGTGAAAACTTGCTTGTTTTTCTTTCTAGTTGTTAAGTGGCAATCTACATGAATTAAAACACAGAAAATACTTTGATAGCATTCTGTCAAGTATACAATAGAGAACACAACAAGATCCACACTTACATGCAGCTTCATCCACTGATAATTCACTGGCCAGAATCCCACCAATTTTACTAAAAGATGGCATCTGTATACCATACTTCTCTAGCTCCTTTCTCATGTTGCTGATTTCTTCCTCTGTTTGCACACACACACACAAAAAGAAGTATTATCAGAAAAAAACCTTAAGAGTTTTATTATGTACCATACCTACAAACACGGGTGTTTGGCCAGAGCTTCTAATCAGTTTTTCTCCCCATTTTGAAGGAATTTAAGATATGACAAGTATTCCCATCAAACTCACTCCCTTCAGTCCTTCAGAGAATGACATTCAGTAAAAATAGCAGCCTCCCACCTGTTTAATTAGATATGTTTGGAACAATGTTGTCAGAGGAGAAAGGTAATAATAGAAAAAATGTACAATGTTAGCAGATTTACAGGGTGAAAACAACATCTAATGGATGATTAGAAAAGTAGTTCTTTACCTGTGAAATCTACTTTTCCCAGAAGGTCCTGTATCTGCGGAGCTAATCCCAGTTTGAAGAGATATAAACTGCAAAGAAGAAAAAAAAGAATTTAAAGTGCATGTGGTCGAGGTGTTTGCTTTTCTGTACAAGAGAAAAGCACTTCTGTGAAACTTGTCATTTAAACCTTGACTTTCATAAGCCAATACAGAATAAATTATCTACAATTTTCTTTATACTGTATTTTTAAGTCTTATAGAAGGAGAAATCTTTTTTATTTCCAAGCAGCATCTCTAAGAGAGAGGCACTGCCAGTGTATCTCAGATCACAGGGGATGTGTAAACAAGTAGAAAACCTTAGTGAGAGATAGTTAAAGAAATGCAAAAGCTAGCATTGCAAAAAAAAAAAATCAAGATGTGAATGCACTTTAGTGCACCTTACAGCTTTGGACCTGTGTGCTGTTTTGACTTGTATTATTACACCCTTGTAATGAATAGCCAATGACACATAAATCCCTGACACCCTTCTTACTAAGCATAGAGAAACAAGGACCTGTAAGTCCATCCAAGACCATCTCAAATATATTTGTATGATTAGCTATTTAAATGTTGGAAAATAAATAAAGCATAATTTAAAGTGCTATTCAAGAACCAATTTTTTTTCTCAATATATCATGAAAAATACCTGTAGTCATTATTCCTAGAGCTCTGGGGTGCTACCTGAAAAAAATAGCTGAATACATACATATTTTCTTAGTGTCCTATAATCACAAGGCATGTATTCATCTACAAAAGCCTGATGTTTCTATAATTTGTCACTGAAATTCAATAAACAAGTGAGTTTATCAAGAAGGGATCAAAAATGATAGACATTAAAAACCAGACTTTCTCCAAATGGATTGTTTTCCATCTTTCTTTTAACTTACTTCACCCCAACTTTATTCACTGCAAATGTGTACTGTGGCTTAGGGTTTTAGTTTCTAGAAGGGCACAGTTCTGGTTTGTCTTTTGTTGTAGATGGTTTTTTTGCTATTAGCAAATTGTAGGATGAGATTTCAAAACAAGTATTTGTAGCTGCTGTATTTATTTCAGAGCACAGAGAATCAGCATTTATCTTTCATGTTACCACAGCTACTCCTCTGTTCTGTCACAGTCTGGATGAACACAACAACAGATCTCAGGTAGGCTGACACTCTTTTGTCACCACTCAAAATCATTGCTGCTGCCATTGTCACCTTTCTAAGCCGTCTGAAATGAAGTTAGCTATTGTGGGAGAAAACCTCCCATGACTCCAGTAATGAGCCAGGTTCCTCTGTTACCCTGATCTGCCTTCCAGTCTTTCTCAGTAGAAAGAGATTTTGCTATAAGTTTGAGATAGGGACACAATGTTGACTGAAGCATTGGGGATCATACGAACAGTTATGGAAATCAGCAGCATCACAGGGCTATGCTGACTCTTTTTTTGGGTCACCACAATAAAAAGACAGAGGAAGGAAAAGTGTTGTGAACATTAGAGAATGTTTTTTTTGCTGTTCAGCACTTCCAGGAGTATATTAAGCCATGTGTGATACTTCCTATGTTCCTTCATTTTGGATGAACTTATTAACCACCAGATGGTGCTGCAAATGTGCTTAGAGTCTTGCAGGGAACACAAAGACACTTCTACTCTGGTTTAAGGTATAATTTCTCTTGAAACAGCTTGCTTAATGCTTTTATAGTGTAAGTTGAACCTCAAGGAACCATAGAGTCAAAAGCAGGAGATCTTCTGGTTAAGAAAGCTGGATATGAGGCATCAGAAACAAGGGGGAAACAAAGGGGAAAGAGTAGTCCCCAAGTGAAACTCCCTCCAGTACGAACCATCACCCACACATAACTGCAGCTCATTTCAGACAGAGATTCCTGGGTCTTGTTTTATGCTTAGCTCATGCACAACATACTGTAAAAACAAATCTGAAAATAGTGTTCTTTTCCTTTTAACGCATGCTTGTTATTCTACTGTTTGTTAGGAAAACAAAGTTTTGAAGTTGTCCAGCTTTAGAGGGACAGTTTGTCTAGGATGGAGCAGTGATCTGCTTGCAAAGATAATTTAAAAACTGAATTTTGCAGGAAAAAAAGTCTTTAAGCACTGCTGTATATGAACAAGAATCACTGTTAGCATCTTTATTTAAATTAAGGTGTTCTCAACTGCATTGAGTCCCAGAACAAATCTAAATCAGCTTTCATAAGAAAAAATGGTGCAAGAAATGAAATCTACTCCTTTATATTTTTCAAGTCAGGCTTTCAGGATTAATGTTTCAACAAAAGAAAAGCAAGAGGTAATTATATTCAACAGGAGTCTAGAAACTGTTTGCTAAGTCACTCTTTCCTGCCCAGAGCAATGGTGTATTTGTCATGGGTTTGCAAAGGCCCCCCGCTCTCTGAGGGCTGTAAGTAGTTTGTCCAGGTGAATTTCTGGAGCAAAGCCAATCAAAAGTTTTGGTAACGCCTTTGCCAATTACATATTTAAGAAAACGGAGGAGAAGGGTTGCGGCACAGATGAAATTGGGAGCCATGTAGCAGAGAGGTGTCAGGCCCCAGGTGGGGGCCAGGCCTCCCTCCTGGGAGGGGGGGCAGGGCCAGCACTGAAGCCCCCCTGACCGAGACATGTAACAGAATGAAGAAAAAAAACTTTAAAAAGGACTTGGATGAAACATGCTGCAAAAGGAATTCCAGCCAGAGAGATAGCGGAGCCTTCAAGGTCGAAACTGGCAGGAGGAGAGAGAAGCCCAAAGGGGGGGGAAACAGCTCCTTCTGCCCCTCTCTCTCTCTTTCCCTTCAGCAGGAAAAAGACTGAAATCTAAGACTCCCTGCTGTCTGTTGAAGATTGTTGGAGAGTGAAGACGACCCTCTGCAGCCTATGAAGACGCTCATGATGGAGCAGAGGAGTGCATGAAGAAGCTGAGACTCCATGGGTGGCCTGAGGTGAAACAGTCTTGCTGGCCTGTGGCCACGGAGAGAGGAACTTTACGCTAGAGACAGCCTGGGTAAGGTCTTGGGAGCTCAGAGAGGGATCCATGATGGTCCAGCTGAGTTTGTGACCCTAAAGGACAGCAGAGAATGGAAAAATTGTGGCCCGAGGGATAGACCCACAGAGGAAAGGTCTATCAAGGACTATTCCCATGGGAAGGGACCCCAGAGGAAACAGGAGTGAACTCAAAAGCCATTATGCCCTGTGACTCTATGGTGCAGATCCGTGGAAAAGCAAGTGTCTCCTCTTATCAATTTTAAACACTTAAGTTATGCACACTGACTGCACATAAAAGAAATCAGGTAGGAAAAATCTGAACTAAAAATGGCTTCAGGATTTTCAAGAATGAGAAAAGGAAATATCTTGGTTTAAATTTACACAGTTTTGTTGGAAATGTTGCTTCAGAGTAATAGCTTCATAGCAACTAAGAAAGAACACAAAGTAGAACAACCCCTCCTCTCCCTGAGAAAGTGCTCCATACTTCCAAATTATGAGCCTTTGAAAATTCAGCATGTGCTGCAAGATGCATCAGAATTTGGCATTTAAACCCAGTGGTGATTCTTTATATAGTGGTCATGTGCACCTATGCTACCTGTCCAAACGTGAAAACCCTGCTTGCAATTGCTGGTTCTCAGTGCTGGGGTGTAGGACTCTGAGAACCACAGGGACACGGACCTTTCAAACAAGGGTCAGCAAACCATGTATTGATTCCCTGGAGAGGGTGCTGAGGCAAACCCAGAAAGTAGAGCAGATAGGGTACATGGCATGGAGCTGGGAGCACAAACACCAGCACAATAGTACTTTAAACATCAGCAGCAGGGGATCAGAACTAAACTCCTACAGCTCAGCATTCCTCTGATACCAACCCAACTAAGAACACTGCTGGCCAAACAAGTGCCCTGTCCTTAATTCTGTTGTTTTGCAGAGAGCTTTCAATGTAGTCTGTGCATCATTCAATACTGACACTAGAGTTTGATTTAAAAGACTTCAGTGAAAGAAATAAGAAGTCAAACAGAATCATTGTTTCTTCTATTACATCTTGTATCATATGCAGACACATGGGCCTATAATCTCATGGGAAAGCATCATAAATGAAAGTACTGCAGATCTATTCGGTGTGTCATGACACATTTGATATAAAGTCCTTTTCTAAAATAATAGCAACTAAAATAAAAAAAAAAGTATAGAGTTAGAGCTTTGTGTTGATATACAGCAAGGAAAAGTAATGTAAATGAGACAAAGGTGGAAGTAAAAGCTGAGAGAACACAGACTTATTCTGATACTGGCATAAATCCTGGGATATGTTAAGACAAAGAAAGGAAAACTTCTACCAAAGGCCAATCCATACAAAACTCATTTCAAAATAGAAGAGGTATTGCCATTTCAAAGATAAGGCAGATGTTAAGAAGGTATTGATCGGGTTGTTATTTACGTAACATTCAAATCCACAGTTGATAATTTCCTCCATTTATGAGGAAGCAAATATTGGAAAAACTAAATGTGTTATTCCATCTCCTACAAAAAGTTGGAGCTGGCCCATAACACAATGGGGGAACATGCAGCCCATCATGTCAGCCCTGAGCTGGTTAACATTAAAGCACTGTGCATCCTCTTCAGGAAATCGCTTGAAGCTTACACAAGGCACTCGCTGTCAAAATAGACTGCCCTAACAAGTTATAGGCAAGAACCACCCTCAAATAGTCCTGCCCTGTCAACATTACACCAGGTATAATAACTTCAAGAGGCAACACTTGACAAAGATGATAAAAAAATACCGGGCTGTCAACTGTGAACACCTAGCATGTAAAGGAAATTGATGAACTTTGGTGACACATCCTATTTATTGACAGTGCATGCACATCCCAGAGTAGAAGAGGGGTCACATAGTTTCAAGGATTAGACCTAAAAAAGGTTTCAATAAAGCATGTGTTGAATAGCTTCTGACTGATGGCCGCGCAGCAGATGATGTGCCTTTGAACATTGTTAGAAACATAGAAGAGAGTTTGCGGTGTAAATTAATTACGTTCTCTGAAAGCTTAGTTGCAAGAAAGTAATGAAAGAAAAGGCCTCCACATGCAGGAAATGAGCTAGGAGAGCCACAGGAGGGTGGAGCTGTCTGCCAACACCCCTGTCCTCCACACCATGATCAGCACAGGGCAAATGTTTTTGTGCTAAACATCAAGAAAATTCTTAAGGCAGGACATTAAAAATTTTTAAGCTCTATTTTCAGTGCTGTGGTCAAAGCCTCCCTGACTTTACTTTCAAAATCAAGGTGGTCAGAAATTTGAAATCTTGCAAAATGTTGATTTTTATGTGAATTTCCTCAGAATATGGTAATTGTTTGCTTGACTTTTGAGACAGAAAGACGTCAGTTTATCATCATTTTTACTTCAATGAGGACATCTGCACTATGGTTATACTAATATTTTGCTAAGTTTCTGTTAATTTATTTGATTTCTATTGCAGTACATGTTCTGAAAATCTATGTACACTTTGTGAAGAGATGTACTAGAGAGAAAGGGGTGTCTGTGCTAAATTCAGTAGCCCTTAATTTGTATTTTGAAAATAATTTGGCCAATACTCCTGACAAAGTTTTGTCTCCAACTTAAAATTAATGAACTTGTAAATTGTGACAGATTTTGGCACACTGGTTACCCTAAAGCCATTTCCAGACTTACACTCGCAGCTTTGGCAGCTACTATAACTTTTATTCCCATCACCAGTTACCTTAGAGCGTGAATGCAGTATATCATCCTAGGGATGTTTTTCCTATCGTAGACATCTGTGGTCTCTGGATAGAAGATCTAAAAAGCAAAGAGCATACAGTTAAAGAAGAAGGCTTGTTACTGAGCAGAAAAGTTTACTCTGCTTAACCATACTTTAAACTTAGAGAATTTCAGCTGTTACTTCTATACAGTTATAAATCAAGTCTCTTCTGATGTTATTTTAACTTTATCAGTAGTTTTCATAAGGAAGAACTTAATAAAGTGTAAAAGCTACTTAATGAGAGGAGGGAAAAAGAAAGATAAGCAGACAGCATTTCAACAAGATTTTTAGAAAAGGTCCTTTGGCATAAGCTCAGCCAGTAGTGCTTGTCCTCCTACAAACATGCAAAATCTGGAATGCAGTTACAAGTTGCAAAGCCTCATTGAAAACCAAACTTACGAAGTACAGTTTAAAGGTGCATAATTCTAATTGCCAGCACCCCGAACTTGATGAATACATCATTTACAAAGATATTTACAGAGAGGAATATTAAGCCAAGAATTTAGCCAAGAAGTCACATCAAAAGTTCCAATTCTGGTTCTACCACTAATTTGTTCCTGGCCTTGGTCCCAGTCACTAAACACTGTTTCTCCACAAAAATATAATAAAAGACTTAGTTAAGCGTGAGAGTTGGCAGCATGCTTCCAAACCAGGCCAAGCACATGGGGCTGCACTGTCCCATGGTTAATAGGACAAGACTGAGTAAGACAGGAGCACAGTGCCCTCTTTTGCTCAAAACAGCTTTGTGAGGGAGAATTGGGAAAGCTGTTGGCCGTGACCATCCTCTGCAAGAGAAACATAATCTGTCAGAGGAGGGATGGCAGGGTGGAAATCAGCCAGCTGAACATAGAACACAAGGCCTAAACTGAGGGGGGAAAAAAAACTCACCTGGGAAAGGTGGGACCCTTCCTGTCTCTATGGCATTTTTGGTGGTAGCCATGGGTGCCCTTTTCTGCTTATGGGCACCTGCACTGAATTTGCCTACAGTGGCTTGCCATTAGTCCATGTCGCCCTTCCAGCAGCTCCATCTCTGCCGTGCCTGACCACGGTGCATCAAGCAGCACTGTGGCTGCCCCCAGTCAGGCACCCTGGGGCAGCTGCTGGGAAGCCTGGGTGAGGAAGTGCTCACCTCAGGCTGTCTGTGGGTGCCAAAATGTCCAAACAAGCAGCACAGGTCCTTCCGCACATCCCTTCCTTAAAGAATTTTCTTCCAAAATAGACTCACTGGTGCCCAGAAACAGCAGCAGAGGGGGGAGATGACAAGTGA
>JAWMRA010000090.1:46320648-46337871 GCA_035584735.1 Pseudotriccus pelzelni | reverse complement strand
ATAACATATTTAAGGAGAAAAAAAAAAGTTATTGCACAGATGTAATTGCGGACAGAGAAGAGTGGAGTGAGAATACTGAGAGGAAGAGCTCTGCAGGCTCCGAAGTCAATGGAGAAGGAGAGGGTGCTTCAGGTGCTGGAGCTGAGATTCCCCTGCGGCTCGTGGTAAAGCCCATGGTGAAGCAGATGTGCTCTGCAGTCCGTGAAGGACCAGATGGATCTCTGCAGCTCGTGGAGGAGACCCATGCTGGAGCAGGTGCCTGCTGGAGAGAGGACGGTGAACCTGTGGAGAAACTCATGCTGGAGCAGGCTGATGGCAGGGACCTGGCGACTCATGGAGAGGAGCCCATGCTGGAGTAGGTTTCCTGGTAGGACTTGTGATGCTGTGGGGGACCCATGCTTGAGCAGCCTGTGCCTGAAGGACTGCACCCTGTGGAGGAGTGACCCATGGTAGAAAAGTTCATGGAGAACTGTTGTCTGTAGGATGGACTCATGCTGAAGAAGTTCATGAACGACTGTCTCCTGTGGGAGGCACTCTACACTGGAGTAAAGGAAGGACTCTTCTTGCTTAGCAGCAGCAGAAACAACCTGGGATGGACTCACCATAAACCCCATTCCCCGTTTCCCTGTACTGCTGTGGGGGAGGAGGTACAGCTTGGGAAGGAGGAACAGCTTGGGAAGCAGGAAGGGGTGGGGAGGGAGAAAAGGGTTTTAAGATTTATTTTACTTCTCATTATCCTGCTCTGATTTTATTAGTAATAAATTCAGTTAATATCCCCATTTTGAGTCTATTTTGCCTGTGTCAGTGTTTTTTGAGTGATCTCTCTCCCGTACCTTATCTCAACCCATGAACCCTTCATTGTTCACTGTATTTTCTCCCCAGGTCCAGTTGTGGAGGGAAGTGATAGAGAGACTTTGGTGGGCGCCTGGTGTCCAGCCAGGGTCAACCCACTACAAGCTGAAAGAAATCAGATTTTGTGAATGTGGATCACCAGAGCGATGTGGTGAAAGGTGGCATACAGATCATCCCAGTCACCAGTTCTCTTACATTGCATACAAGAAGTAACATGAATGTAGCAACATGGAGGACGCCACACGTAGCTTGGCTACACAAAATCTCAGAATCTCAGCGCATGAAATAGGTATCAAATCCTTCAGAGAGAAATTTTGGATTAATTCTCATTTGTCAAATTTTTTACACTCCAGAAGTCAGTTCAAATTCAAAGTTGTGTATCTCTGGGTCTCCAGCTAGTGCTAGATTTAGCAGCATCTCAACTTTTCAATTATCATTTCACTATGGAAGATACTGACTTCCAGCAAGAGCTACACTTGAAAGCTATGAAACTTTCATGTATGGATTCTTTGTGTATAAGTATTAAAACAATACAGATCTCACTGCACATTACAGCACTTGGCTGAGTTGTGCAAGCCAGCATGAAGTTTGTTGAAACATTCATTTCCTTGATCAAAGCCCTTCTGATGAACTTAATATTCGATTCAGATGAATAGAAGCAAGCAGCAGTGATGACTTGCCTGCCCTCCATAGCACACTAAACCAGCAATAAATCATGTCAGCAATATTTTTCCACACCAGATATCTGCTACCATGACAACACTGCCATATTTACAAAATAATCTTTAAGGTGTTTTAAAATTCTGGTTCACAAGATGGCAGCACAGATACTGCAGGCTGGTTTAATCTGTTTTACTCCAACCAGCCTTTATGTGGGTTAATCAGTGATTAAAGTCCACAAGGCAAGGTGCTGCTCAGGAAGCCTGCTCTGGAGCCCTGGCACGGCCTCACAGCCATTGCAGGCTGCTGGGCATACAGCAGCAGCCAAGTCCTGTTTAGTCAGCAGTCCTTTGGTGGGGAAAAAACAGACTCTCCAACACCACAACAGGCAACAGAAACACACACGCATTTGTTTCAGGACAGTCTGCAACCTTTGCAGTTAGAAAGGCTTTGTTTTGCTGTCTTCTCTTTTTGCAGAGACGGTAAGATTTAGCACCAAGTATCAACCACAAACTCCAGGACTGCTACGCAAGATAACAGTGCTGAATGGGGGCCAATGCTAACAAAGCCGAGGCTGATGGCCACAGGGATGCCTCATGTTTTCCCCCTGCTCTTGGCCTGGCTCCAAGCTGCCAGGGTCTGGAGACAAAATCTGAAGAGGTAGAAGAAAGAGCAGTGCCAGGAAAGGAGCTCACCATGGTGGTGGAGTCTGAACAGCCACAGTGACTATGTCTCCCTATGAAACCTCACTTAATTCTTCTCAGCAGAAACAGCAGTACTCAACAGGTTACCTAAACAAATGTGGTGGAAATATTAAGTCAGTGTTCAAATGTCTCAGGAGAGAAAAAGTATCTGCAGAAGGTGTGGTCTGAAATATTCCTTTTATATGAGAAGAACTGGTTTTTCATTTGAATGAGAAGGGGAAAAAAGGATGAAATAGAGTAGTCCTCTCCTAAAAACCTTGCAAACCCTGTGCAACTAAGCTAACAAAAGTTGGATTGACATGCATCACCCAGCTGTACTGTCTACACCTATTTTAATAGCCTTCTCTTCTAAAAAGCAGGAGAGACCACAGCAACAGAAACACAAGTATTTCCTATGTTAGTCTGGCAGTGGTGGCTCAATGGCCCCTGGAAAGCATAATTTCAGACAGATGACAGACTCAAATCACTAATGAAATTTTAGGCAGTGCAGACACGAGCTCTGTAGCAAGTCTGAATACAAATAAAAAGGATCTTCCTACAAATAAAATAATGTTTTTATCTGAAAAAGAGAGTTGCTGAATTTGACATATGAACTGATCTTAGTTTTTTACCAATCTGCATAGACACTGATTTGATAAATAGAAGCAAATACAGCAGTAAAAACATTTTTTACACAGTACAGCACTTGTTCACATGGAAATGTTGCAAAACAAGTTATCCCACTAAACACATTTTTGCTTTAGGAAAACACTGTGCAGATTCCAAAAGCATAGTTTAGACTTGCACATTTTATTGTATTGCTACACATTACTGCAGTTTCCTTTGCTCTATTAGGCCTTCTATAGCTGTGGTATGGTAATACAGTTTAAGGCACCCCCTTAAAACAGCATATGGCATTTCAGATTTGCCAATTTAAAAGATTCTGGCCTGGAATAATCTCATAGTCTTCCAAGCAATCCACTTGAACAGAAGAGTAGCAGAAGATATATGCCCTTGGCAAGCCACAGAAATGTTGCTGTAAAATAATCAACAATGAGTGCTTGAAATAACCTTCACACTTTAGTCCTTCACACAATAGTCCTACTAATCTTAAGTTACAATTACAATGAATATTTAACCAAAGTTCACACCCTGCCATAGCAGTAATTACTATCCAAATCTGTAGAAAATAGAGCTGTAGTTTCTATGAAATGATCTATCCAATAATCATTTTGATGAAGCTTCTACTAAAACTAAACCGCATCTGTCCATTAGGGAACACTTTATTCACCCTCTCCCAAAATCCATTGCATCATCAGATGCACTGTTTCTAGTAGTTGTCAAGCTAGCAACATGAGGAAGGATGTGCTACTACCCTTCTTTTCAGGTAAGAGGACAGGCATAAACATTACCACCATGTCTATAATAAACACAGTTCTCTAGGGTAGAAAGGTGACCCAGGGAAGTACCTCCAGTGTAATTTCAACACAGAACCTTGTGCGTTGTATGGTTCTTAAAGTCTAGTTCATGATTCAAGACCAGCGACAGAAGAACACAGCTCTGTTTGCACACCTGCACATTTACTTGGCAACTAATGCAGGAACACCCAAAGGAGGTACAGGCTAAAGATCATGTTGAGTCCACACAGGGGACCTATGACAGAGAAGGAAACCAAACTCAAACATGTCAGGATACAGAGTGCTGTTCTGACTCTTTGATCAATTCAATTCGACCAGATCAGATGTGAACTTTTATGTATTGCTGTCTAACATTTGACAAAGGTTAGTTTTGTGAAAGCAATGAGCAGCAAGTATGCAGGTACGGAATACACAAAAATAACTCTAGTAGTACATCTACTAGACAGGCAGCTGGGACTCTCAAAGAAAGGTGCAGGACAGCAGCCAAGTCAGAATGAAAAGACATGGATGGGAAAACAAGATGTTAAAAGAAGTGAAAAGACCAAAAAAGCCAGCTTGTGAAAGGCTGAACTGTTGTTCAAAGCATTTAGTCTTATGTAAAGTCCGTAAAACTGCAGCAAGAGGGAGTTTAAACTTTGTCCCATGTCAAAAAGAAACAAGATAGAAGAACAAAGGTAAACCCAAGGTATTTAGGTGAAAAATGCCATGCACAGCATCTACAATTACTTTTTTCCCTTTTCTTCCCATTGTTATGCAAGAAATGCCCTCCCCCAGCCCCAGTGGCTGGAGAGACAGTACTCCCTTACCTACTCAATAACAAAGTTATGAGAAGCACATGCATACAAATCAGCCCTGCTATAGATGAGAAAAATGTAGGCAGAAGTATAACAGCATTTAATAATTCACAAAGAAATGAAACCTCAAAAAATTAATTGTATTGCTTTACACTGGTGAAGATAAGCAGCCCATCTATAACAGAAAACAACAAAAATATTCACAGGTGCTCTGCAGCCTCACCTTTATCATCAGAATATAAACTAATAACTGCTGAAAAAACTTTGAATCTTCCAGAACCATATAATTTTGCCAGTTTCAAAACTAAGTAATATTTTCTACAGAGAGCTGAGGCAGACAAATAACACTAAGGGGCACAACCTACATTTCTATATGATATGATATTTAGACACGAGCACTTGGTAAAGACCTGGATACAGTTTTTCCAGTGCAAGTTGGAATTTTTCTGGAGAACATATAACTAAAAGCTACATAAAATAGTCACAGGCATTTCAAACACATCTTTCTAGGTAAAAATTTAACAGTGCAATTAATCATGCAACAGATACCCAGTGTCTGGTGACAGCACTTCAGTTTAAGGGTTTTGACATCACCATAGCCAACATCCACTATACAAGACAATCTCTTCTCCAAGAACAAACAGTGATAAAGCCCTATTAGAGTACTCATTAAGTGATAAGAATCTACCATCTATGCTCCAGTATCCAAATCACTCAAGAGAGTCAGAGAGGTATAAGGAATACTTAATCAGATAAGAGGTTTCCAGTCACTAGACAAGATACTCGGGACTGGCAAAAGCAGCCTACGAGGATGGCACTTGTTTCAAAGGCCACAAACACGTCAATGGTATATCAAGTGGCTTATGCCACCTAGAAGCAATCAAGGACATCCTCCTCTACCCTCCCACTCTCCCTCTCCCTGTCGTGACTCCAAATACCATTGCATAAAAATATGTTCTTCTATTCTGTTGAAAAGAAAAAAAGTTTTCCAGTAATTTGAATGGGCAAAGCATTCATCAGTATCTACACTGTTGGCTCATTCTCTGGCTAACTCACCCAGTAACACAGCCCCCATATTCCACAGCTAACTCAGGCTCTGACGTCCTGTAACACCGTTCCCACTTCAACTGCCATTCAGGGTAAGCCGTGAATGCCTCTGGATATTCTGTGTCATCTTGTCAACCACTAGCAGAAAAGCAAAGAGGCAGGGGATTCCTTGCCAGTGGCCCCAAGCCAAATAATGCACACAGCAGCTGTACAACTCCAGCCAGAATGTTATTGCCATTAGTGGTCACATTGTTTGAACACAAGATGCCATATGCAAGAAAAGTTTTATTAAACTCAATTTTGGGTGTATAAGACTACTTAGAGGAAAGCACTGTGTTTTACACAAAGTGGTAAACGTAAAACAAAGTGTAAAACAAAATATTTCTTTGTTTCCTTATTCATACACAGAGAGGGAATAAAAATACAAGAAATTTAAAATCAGAAGGAAAAACTGGCAAGTTTTAGAGACTATTTCAAATCAATTGCAGAGCTTATGTACTGCAACTGTGTTTCCAGAGAAGTTTCAGTATGCTCTAACTCTCTAAAAATCTTTTAGGTGTACAAATCCTATAGAACGGTCTGCTCATCAGTTCCTGTAGAAGTAGCTTCTGAAAAATAAAAGGCAGCAGAGAAGCTTGGTGAATACGTCTTCAGCTAACACAATGCTGTGTTTGGAAATACTCCTATAGCACTTCTAAGATCTCCAAGTTCTTTCAGGCATGGGAATTTATGTTAAAAAACTCTGTATTAGAAAATGGAAGGAGTGACAGTCATTTTTATTTTGAAACACAGGGCAGACACCCAGGAGTCCTTATCAGCCCCCTTTCATTAGGAAACTAAATTTTGGGCTGGTACAACTCATTTTACTATTGCCACAAAAAGATGAAAAAAGAAAGAACAAATATTAAAATGCTTTACAAGAGCACTTTCTTGCTATTCTGCATAAACAGCAGTTACCTCAGGGTCTCTAACCTGGAGTCAGCTAACAATTTAACAGAGGAAAAAAAATCCCCTACACATATGAACTTGAACCAAAAGGTATTTAAGGTCAATTTACCTTGCTGTCAAGCCTATTAAGGACCTAGCTACTTTGATCAAGGTAATCAGCAAGACATCACAACTTGTTAACTCTCAGCCCTACACTGAGCCCTAAGCGACTTAGGTTGCTATTTTGACCTGTGAATTTTCTCCTCTTCCCATTTCTCTGCACCTGCAGAGTGTCATTCATGAAGTATGGGAAGATACTGCTGCAGTTACATCCAGAAGCCACACAATACTGCAACTGGATTGTCCATTTTCCCTGTAAATTGTAAAACTGTGTTTTGTTATGATTTTGGAAGGGCTCATATATTTTGAGCTACTGGCAGTTGCAGTCTGGAGAGCCTGAACATCATGGGCAGTACAAGGCTTCCTGTTAAGAGCACCACAGAGGTGCTATCAGCTTTCATGGCAATCTCTCCAGCAGCATAAATCAACCAGCCTGCACAGTGCCAAGCAAGGCAGAAATGGAGAGTTTGGAAACACTAGTCATCCACCAGTGCTGGGAAAGCAACAGCCACAGGGGAGAGGAAGAGGAGTGCAACTGTTATCACACCAAACGGTTCCTGTCAACAAGAGAAACGGGCAGGAAGAGCCAACCACAGCAGCAGCTAGGTCAGGGAGACCCACAGGATGAACAGCAGGATACCAAGATTTAGAGTAGGGAAGAGAAAACATGGTAGACCATGTTGACAGGGGTTTTAAAGGGTTGTGGAGGGTCGTGCCCCTTAGCCCAAGTCAAGAACAAGCTGCAGCAGTGCCCCAGCAAAAATAAGATTTGCCCAACTCCAGGGAATACTAAAGGTCGTACACTTTCATCAACTCAGTTGGTATTATCTGAGTCTGGATGGGAGCACCAGAAGGGGTGCTTAACCAAGGGAGTGGAACTGCCTGGGCTTACAGTAGATTTTGCTGAAATAGTGAACCTAAAATTGCTCAAAAAATACTTACAAAAAGAGGGAAGAGCCCAAAACAGAGTGCAAGTATAATTGTGCACTTATTCCAACAGATACAAGTTGAAACTGAAAGAATACACAGTTCTAACTCTGACACAGAACACATTCATCCTTAAACATTTCCCTTCATGTAAAATTTTAAAAGTATGTCGTACAGCACTTCTGCACACTTCCCAGTTGTTACCCAGTCAAATCCTTAAACAGCGTATTTTACTTCAGCTTCCCATATGAAGATGCAACATAGTCAAAATGTCTCTGTACCCTTAGTCCTCAGGAGAACTTATATGTCTGTTAAAAGAAACTTAACAGCCCAGTTGCTCCTAATTTTGAACATAAAAGTTATACTCAAACTGATTTCAGGATTACAGATTTTCTTCCAAAGAAATGAAAAGCCCAGCATAAGTCCCATGTTCACTGAAGCAGAAGTTTCCTATACAGAGGTACAAACTGGTTTTTCTCACAAGGCTGAAAAAACACTCAAAGACTCTCACAACAACTTTCATCTACTTCAAATGAAAAAAAAAAAAAAAAGCGTGGAACAAGCATAGTCCTCTTGCCCTTCTTGCTCCCTTATAACTGAGTCAGCTACTAGAACTTTGCCTGTTTCTCGTACCATCTTACAGGTAGGAGACATTAGTGTAGACAGCCATTTCCAAGTTGTCCAGATTGGTGGTATGGTTTTTTCACCACATTACAATAAGGGAGTTTCTCCACGCTGGAACAGCAGAACTTGATCTGATTGCCTCACCCAAAGACAAAGTGTTCCCATCTCCCACACCATGAAGTTCTCAAACAAGCGAAACCTCTGCAACAGAATGCAAACTTAAGCATTCTGCTACTTTCAATGCACTTGCTATCAGGAGGTTGTAGATGTATCCCAGTATCAAACGTCCAGTCCTGTGAAATTCAAAAACAGTCTTCAGAAGATACCTGCACGTGTCCTTCCTTGTACTCCCATCACCACACCACTACACATAGGTTAAAACCTACTGAGACTATGCAATAGCATACTAAATGCTTCATTAAAATAAAGAAAGAATAGTCAAAACCACATTTCAGCTGTTACAGATCTGTCAGAAATAGGCTTCTTATGAATCATTTACACAGAAGAAACTAAATACAGTACTACTCAATTCTTCCCTGTAACCTATAAATCCAGTATCTAGATGGGAATAACGTTTCTAGATATGCACATAAAGATATTTGAGGAATTTTATGCCAACATGAAAGTATCTGGGCCATGGCAGTCAAGCAAAACTAGTGCCTGGCCAGAGGGCATTAAAGAGCTGAGCAAATCCCAAGTGTTGCCCACCCGTTGACTCAGCATTTTACCAACATCGATCACTCATGCTATACCCTCTGCTTGGCATTGCTGCCTGCATCAAGGTGATAGTTTAAGATATGGGCTGCAGGAAGCATAAGAAAATAAATTAAAGCACAGGCCAAATAAGGTGCACAGTTCTTACCTGAGCAGCCAGTTCAATCAGCTCTTGAGCCTGGCTTTCAGACAAATATCAGATTAATTCTTTTATCCATCAACTGATCACATCAAGTCTTTCCTTCCTTTGGCTCCACGAAAAATAGCAGAATGTCCCCAGCATGCACGTGGCATAATGTCCTAATTCAAAGATATTCCCTTCTCTCGGACAAAGAGCAGGACGTTACTCTCTTCTATACATCTGCACAAAAGTGCTTTGTCTTCACAATGGCTGACCAGGGAAAGAATGTAAGCACTTATCCTTTTTTCCTTTTTCCTTACCAATTGATTTACCAACATGTTAAATCAAATATAAGCTGTCTTTTCAATACCACTCTGGCAGCAGATGTAATCTTAAGTTACAAACAGCTTGTTGACAAAATCCTGAGCAGCCTCATTCTACCTTTATAAATATATATATGTTATCCTTGAATTATAGCATGGCTCTTTCACACAGCTTACTTTACATAAACACTGTCTCTCTGCTCCATTCTGGCTTGTTTTTTTAAAAAAAAAAAAACCTTCCTGCCACTGCAACGCTCTATGACAAGCACACCACATCTCAGGGTGAAATATTTACAACTGAAAAGAAAAACACAAACTGTGTGGAACAAGAAAGAGAGTCAAGAAAGCTCTAGATTTAGAGGAAGACTAAACTTAGAATTTTTTCCAGAAAGTTCTCAGGTTTTTTTCATGCATTGCCTTTTTAAACTAATTTCAGTAGATATGTATTCTATTACTGTCAGTGCTTACAGCCAAATGATCAACTTCCACTCTTTCTCATGCTTGGTGTTATGGTTAATTGACACAAACTTTACATGGACTATTTTTTCATTTAAATTAAGATATTTGCTTACTTAAAGGACTTTAGAGTAATTGTTGTATGGCAGTAACCGCACATCTGCCTTTATTTTAAGGAGTTTATTAGAAAATTATGGTGATCAAAACTGAAACACTCTCTTTAGATTGCCAACTACTACCATTCAACAGTGGCCAGAACTAAGAAGCTGCCTTTGTGTTGTATCCATTTCTATTATTTAGATGAAATAGCACTATATGTAAGAACAAAAACTAACCTGTACACAATTATAGTTTGTAATTTTAAGGAAATATTTCTGGCTTTCCTTGGTCCTCTGTCAAAAAGACTTAATTTTCTATGACAAAATACCTGTATGACAAAACAATCCTGGTTTTCAGCAATTGCAATTGACTTCATCTAGATCTTCTCATAAACCTAGAAAATGTGGTTGGATTATTATTTTTTTTTTACAAAAATTTTAATTCAGTCTATTCTACTTTAACAAAACTAAAAATAAATTTTAGATTTTAAATATAGGAGTAACTTCTGTTAGTTGTATGTATACTTACAAGCACATGCACAAGGCTGCCCAGCAGTCCTGTAGTTACCCAGTCGTGAATCCACAAATCTTGTCACCATGATGCTCCAGTCTAAGCATCGAAACTGTTTCAGCTTTGCTCAATGCATGTGAGTTTTTAGAAAGGAGACTGTGCACATCAAGGGAAAAAAGAGTACTTCTGATACTTGAAAGGATCTAGAAATACTGAAGTAATGTGGATCCAACTCAGGGTCAGGGCTTGTAATATGTAAATGACTGAAGAAGAATGAAAGCAACATCTCTTAGTTTTGTGTAAATTGTATCAGTTCAGTACTTTGCTCTCCTAATGCCTGACATGTTTGATTTAAGGCTTTGTTTGGGGTTTTTACATCTGTGTAAAACCAGGCACTGTGAACATCTCTTTGGTAATGCATTTCTGACCTATGAAGAACAGTTATCTGCATCAGATTGCACAATATCCGATGTTCGATGCTCTTTTGTTATATGTTGGTGGAAGGGTAATCTCTTTTGATGGTACTTGTCACCTCCGTTCATAAATGAGAAATCCCACTCCAGAAGTGGAAGGCAGCCAAATAACGAGCCCATCTAACTCCCTTTAAGTTACAGGTTCAAGATATTATCTAGGTTAGGGACAGTCAAAGGGCAAAGATCTCTTTCTGAATGAGTTTTAAGTTATGATGAATTTGAGTTAAACACTGTATTAAATGGGCTTATCAGAAACATCTGGTTATATTCTGGTAGTCAGAAGCAGCAAAGCACACTGCACTAAGAGGCAGAGACAGTACTATATCACACAGGCAAATTAAGTGCATAGGCTGAGCATTTAGACTTACCTTGTGTAGTGCTGTGCTTAATACAGGGGGGTCAGTTTACATGCCAGTTTTTATTAATTGTTTAGTTTTAATACAGAACACACAGAGAGAGATGAAGTAATAAGAAACATGCTGCTCAGTTCATTTATCTTGGGGATACACTGTATACTATATTCCAGACCAGGGTCAGACATCTGGAAGCGTGATGGTTAGTAATAAGTTAAACTCCACATACATTCCCCAGCCAGCAGAATTCAAGTTGATACATCTGCCAGCAAGAGAAGAGGAACAAAAGTAAAAGATAGTGCTTAGAAGACTGTTTATTTTCCCACAAAAAGATACCTGTTTGCCTCTTTTGCCTTGCTGTTTAGCAAAGGAAAAGACTTTGACCCTAGTCTTACTTAATGTGCCCGTGAAGGGCACTGGCCAGGAGCTCCATCCTGTGTGCTAGGATGAGAATGCGTTGAGCTGCTGCAGCAAAGGAGTCCTGAGGATGGCAAGTTATTCCTTAGGACAGCCCTTCCCCAGGTCCCAATAACAGCACAAGGGTCACAAAGAGCAAACACTGGATTGTTTGGGCAATGTGGTAGGATGGGGAAGGAGACACAAAGAAGGATCTCATGTCAGTACATCTGAAATTGTGTCAAACCACAAATGAGGCTAAGGATATAATTTCAAGACCACTTTACAGTACAGATAGCTTGACCAGTGGCCATTTAATATGCTTCCCCCCTCTACCCATTCTTGTCTGCATTTTCCTCTGATTTTTGGCCACACCAGTGCCCTAGGGACAGTGGAGAGAATGGGACCAGGGAACTGATCTTGCTGAGAACTAATGTAACACCACAAGATACTTATGTTAGTGCTTGACCAAATCAATTCCCTGACATGACACAGCTTGGCTGCACAAATTACTGCTGGCACAAGACGGACACCAGAGAACAGGATTACCCACTCTGCAGTCATCGGAAAAGACAGTTCAAGAAACACTGCAACTTTTCTTTATGCCTTTTGTTCTACCTCTGCATTTAATAAGCACGCACACAATTATACTGATTTTAAAATTGGAATATGCATCTGATATGCAGTTATTTCCTTTTTGTTCTTGTCCGCCTAATTTCTAAATAGCCTTTGGATTGTTCGTGGGATTTTACATTATCCAAATGACATCATTTTTTGGCAACTATGGCAGGCCTAGCCTGTGAGTCACTTTACAAAATGAGGGGGAAACCACCCTAGTGAAGAACACGCAATTCAAAGGTTTCTATTGTTCTAGTTAACCATGGTGTCCACACAAATTCAGTCAACTGCTCTGGACAGAAAAAGCAGCTATAAATCTAACTTTAGACTCAAATGAAAAAGAGCATCTTAGAGAAGTGATCAGGCAGATACAATTGTACAGTCCCAAAAACTGGAGCTACATGATCACAGGCTTGCATGGATTGGTTTATTAATAGCAGGTATGTGAGCACACATTGAGCTGCAAGTTACTTTACCTGCATTTTCCAGCTGAGTTTCCACTGTGGTAAGCACCAGTTTCCCTAACTTTGTGCACAAGGCAGGACTACAGGACTACAACAAGGCTTCTCTACTCAGCCCTGTCCAACCCTCCAATTAGTCTATCTGGGAAGTAGACGGAAAGAGACCCAGAAGACTATGGAAACAACTTCTCATTACAGACTGTCTTGAGGAATAATGCTAATTATCACAGAAGTGTTTCCAGTTCTTCACTGCATCCAGACACTTATCCACCGCGAGAAGAATGTTTCCTCTTTAGTCACTAATTGGATCTTGTTTGTAAAGCCAATCTTTGTTTCTAAGTCTGTCACAATTTGGGAACAAGGGTGCTATAGGGGCAGATGATTTAAATGCCTCTCTACAGCTGACAAAGACACTAGAAACACTGTCCATAGATAAAAGGATGTGACACATTAATGTACTTTATTTTCCTTTTTGCTTTTATTTTGTGGCTTAGGCAAGATCTAACACTAACTCCTTTCAAGTTATATTGAAAACATTTGATCTACTGCAACTGCAGAGTCACATTTAAAATATTTACTAACCAGGAGGGCTGTCTGCATGTTGAATGAAAGGTTTATTAACTGCTTCAAGAAACATGTGCTCCAAGAAAGAACAAGCTCTGCTTATTGAAGACAATGGAGAAGACAAGCTCTGCTTATTGAAGACAACTACAAGAGCAATATACAGGTTTGCTGTACCAATGCCTCTGTGGTTTAGACTGAAACTATTTCTCCTTCCCAAATTATAGCGTTACTTGAAAACACCAAAAATGTTGCGACTGAGTTTGCAACACGTACATCTTCATGTGACATCAGAAACAGACTTTCCCTAGGTTTTTCTACCCGTTGCCGCTAGAGTAGTTACAGCTTTTTAAAAGTGATCACAAATTGATGATTTATATCCAATTTATGTACTTTTCACATGTTTCTGCTCTTCAGGACATTTAAAAACTAACACAATTACCATTAAAAAAAGCCACTCCCATATTATAGTATTGTCTAGTGTGCTCTACTTTCTTTTAAGTCATCTGCTATTTCAGCTTGCTGACCTCCCGCCCAGAAGAGGCCAAAGCCATACCATGTTCTTTCAATTCTAGCAGAGAGCATACCATCCTGAAGTATTGTTTACTCCAGTCACAGTAACTTCTCCCAGCAGACAGCACTAGATCAGTATTCAGACACATGTACCAGATGGCTTTCACAGGCCAAGAAGTCCTCAGCAGTAAAAAGATATGGAGCAAAGCTGCTGTTAAGCCAGCTCTGCCTTATCCCATCTTCACCCTGCCCTTAGCCTGTCCTCAGCAGTCACTGAGACATCATCCAGAGAGTCACAACCTCTCTCTCTGCTGCAGCTGTGCTTCTGATAGTAGAAGAGCAGCAGAGGGGCTTTCACTGCCTATGTTTTTAGACCCATGTACAAGAGAAAACTCAAATGTTCTTAGTGATCACATTAACTGTAGCACCACTGCAGAATTACAAACCTGGCAGGTGGCAACAGGATCAGCAGAAACATCCCCCGTTGGCTACTAACACCACATTTAGTCACTTAAAGTACAGAGGTCTTTGTGATGTTTTGGAATGTGTATCCCAAACTATCAAAAAAAATTCTCAGCTTGACCTCTCATTTTTTTGCTACACTCACAGTAAGCTACATTAGCAGTACATTTCTTCTAAACACAGTCACAAGGAAGGTGCCCCAAGCTAAGTTATTAAAAATTTAGAGGATTTTAAACCTATTTTTGAACATTAGAAGACTTATTCCATTCAACTGTGATGGTGTACTTTCATGCAGAGATGGAATATGTTTAGTAAACTACAAGTTGTCTTTTAACAAAAACGTACATGAAGATTTCTGAACATTAATCATTTTAATGCCAAGAAATCCTACTGGTTCCTGTATTTTGTATCAAATTGTTAAAAGCAAAATGCTTCAAGACAGAGTAAATTACTGTTTGTTTTCTATCTGCTTTTCTAAAATCAAAGACCATTGCTTGTGAATATACTAAATTACACTAGAATTGCAAGGTGAGTTAAAAATCAGTCAGACCTTAACATCTCAAAAAAGATGGGGAAATGGGTCTTTTCTGCACCTCTGAAGGTGACAGAAGACAAGAGGGGAGCATGGCTTTCAAAGCAGTGGAGGAATGGCTTTGTCTAATTCCTGTGCTCACTGAATCTGGGTGCAGCACTCATTCCTGCTTTTATTAATCAGAACAGCTTTTTGATTAAAGAGCAATTTCCCCAGCACTTAGTTGCCTGGAGAAGGAGCAATAACCAATGCCCACCAGGGTGACTCAAGTCAAATCTGTTATACCCATGTGGAAATTGAAACCACAAAAGGAAAGTGCAGTATTTCTGATGGTAAACAGGAGATCTAAGTACGTACCATTTTCAGTTTTGTCAACCAAAATAAAATACTGTAGTTTTGTATGTAGTACTTATGTTTATACCCAAAGGCCAATACTCAAGTCAAACCACTGGAGTAGCCAGATCTATTGCCTGCTTTGTTAAATATTGTCCAGATACTTATAGAAGTGTTTTTTGTCTCACTACACCTGAAACTGTTATGTTTAGGATGACATTCTCACCTATTTATGTGAGCAAGTATCTTAATTTCGTATGCTTATTCAGTCACTCTGAGAAGGGTTTGTCATCATAAGTGTGTTGGCTTTACAGAGCAAATCCAATGTGATGCAGTTTCTTCTTGCTATCAGAAGACTCAAAGCAAATAGTTTAACATAATTCCAGCCTTATATCTAATAGATTGTCTGAATATCAAAAACATGCCAGAGAACATGAATTGGAATGACAGTTACACAGGCTGGACAAGAGATCCCATAGCTCTATACTTTGCTTCCCAGCACATTCAAAGATGTATAAATACATTTATTTAGTCTCAAAATGCTTTAAGTTTCAATTTCTCAGAAGTTAATGACAAATTATTCTTAAATATGTAATTTCTCTGTACTACCTACTTTAGAGGGTATAACCAGAGCTTGCAGAAATGTGACAGGTTTATAACTAGCTTCAGTTTTGGGTACCATTAGACCAATATTTTAGGTACAAGAATTCATGCTTCTTTGCACACAAACAGGATTGAGAACTATTCAAACAGCTGTTACAAAGCACAGTCATTTATCCCAGGAGTTACATTGTTAGAACTTACAGGTGTGTGCATGTGGTGCAAAAGAAAAGCACCATTCCCTAGGACTGAAGGCTCAAAGCTATTCAGTTACTTCCAAAGACATAGAAACACAGCACTTAGAATCATGTCAGGCTGAAACCAACCAATACTTTTTTTTTAATAATAAATGTATCTTGACATCTTTCTATGCATTTACATGGAATGCACGAGAGACTAGTCTAATTATCCTTAGGAGACCTGAGCTGCTGCTTAATTTATTCTTTTTTTTTGATTAATCAACAGATCAGAGCTTTGTAGAGATCAAAGACTGTCACTAAATCATAGGTCATCACCCCAACCTATTAAAGATGATGTACATGTCTGCTCTTTGTTGAAGAGGTCAGCGTATTTGATTACAACATATAGTCAGAAGGTGCCTGTTTCACGTGATTTGAATATTTTTTCTATGCATGCTTGCTATTAGCATCTCCTCCACAAACCGAGGCATTGCCATGAGTCTGAGGACAGTAGTACTCATTATCTTCTGAAAATGCTTTACTCTGCTTTCAAGGCACAGATCACCAGAGCCAGCTAAGCTGTTGTGCAGCTCAGGGTAAGTTTACATTCTTGCCTGAATTCTTAGACTAGGATTTATGGGTCATATCTGGATTATTAACAATAAAAATTGCACCATGTACACAGGATCTCAAGTTGATCTTCTGGGCACATCAAGCTAGATGCTACAGCTGTGTAACTCTTCCGTCTTTAGCAGTGAGAGCAAGTACAGAAAGGCTGTGTGTCCCTGTCACTACCCTTTCAAGTGACAAACTGACATGCAAAGGTTTCCTTTCAATAAAATGGTGCAGCATTATCACTCAAAAAATGCATTGTTCTTTTTTGCTTAACCTGTATTTTAACCTTTTTTTTTTTTTTTTTTGTATCTATGTGGTATTTAATTACATTCTCAGTGGAGATTATTTTAAAACAACAAGAGTTTTTTTCTGAAGAATCCAAACCTGATGCAATCATGTAATACTAAAAAGGAGAATGTAGTTGGGGCTTTTTTGCTGACTTTCAGAGCTCTGACACAACACCTCCATGATAAATTTTCATCTGCCAATGGTGCTTACACAGAGGTCTTCTCTGATATATCCATTTCAGAGGAAATGAGTCTTGCACAGAAAGCAACTTAGCAACTGTCTCTAACAAAGTCCACATCTTGAACCAAACTAAAACAACTAAACCTAATCTATTCTGACCCAGAACAGGCTACTACTACAGCTGCTGGGATTCCTCCAGATATCCACAAATACCCTGACAGAAGCTGCAATAACCTCAAACAAGTGATTATTACCCAGATGGCAACCTTGGCATCCAGCAGAAAGCTATTTTCATAAAGTTTCATTATTGCTTTCCCATGTAACATAACCAACCTTTGACTTACTACTGTCTCGTAATAATCTCCACAGTATCAGAGTTCCCCC
>JAWMRA010000090.1:46301400-46319115 GCA_035584735.1 Pseudotriccus pelzelni | reverse complement strand
TAAAAAGGGACATTGTTGAGTTGATAGCATTCAGTTATGGGGTAGGATAGCTTAAAAGGACAAATACTGCACAATGATTCCTTTCAAGCACAGCATACTGGCAAACATCCACCCCTTGGAAAAAAGAAGTTTGACCTGGGGGGATGAACTTCCATCGAATTTAAGATCTCATTAAAATACTTAGTTACTGCTTCTCATTACAGCAAAAAGTTTAAAATGTGAGGGCAACATGAAAATATCATCCAGATTCTGAGCATGCAGACAGGCTACTACAGTGCTTTAGTCATAATTTACTTTCTTTACAAAACCAGCGAAATGACACTGATTCTGAATACTTTTGCTCCTGATGTTACAGAAACACCCATACCTCTTTGGGGCAATGCAGGGGACACCAGTAAAGAGTGGAATGCTGTTTGGCAGTTATAAACAGGAAGCAAGTCTCTTAAACCCTCCTAAAACCAAAGGCTGAGGAAGATGCAGCAGTGGGAAGAAATAAGTTTGGCTGTAAGAGAGAACTGCAGAAAGGGAGACAAAAGAAAAATTCTTCATTCTTAAACCAAAGTGAGGAGGCAGAACAAGAGTTAGAAATCTTCATGAGGCTTGGGTTTTTTAGTTTTTGGTTGTGCTATTTATGCCCCACCCTTTTTCAAAAAATAGAAGGACACTGACTAAGCTTCATCTAGGGTTGTGAAGAAGATGTGCTGAAAAATAAAATATCTTACTCCCACAGCCGGCTTCCTTCCCAAAGATAAAGTGGGCTTCTTAAAAAGATGCTTCCTTGAAAATGCTTCAACTTTCATGCTTGCCACTGGCTCACAAACGGCTTTGAATGTATTGCTCAGACTACCCAAGTCAAGGATTTTCAGCTTGCTTTACTGGCAAATCGGCATACCAGTCTGAGGCAGATGGCAAAGACAGCAGCGAGAGAAAGCCTTTGAATAAGGGATACATCTGGTAGTGCTATGCATGCAAGGGAGTAAAACTGCATCAGTTAGTAAAAGGTGAGTAAGAAACAAATCTCTTGGATTTTGAGATTCCTTTAAAAATGAAAGCATAGAAAAAGAGAAACAGCATAAAGGAATGCTCACTATTCTTGCACAGATTATATTCTTCTCAGTGTTAAGAACAACTGGTATACTCATGTTTTACTCAGGAAACTTTGGTCAGGTTTGCACAAGATACATCTTCAGTAAGACAACTGCCTTAAGTTTCCCTCCCATGCAAAGTCAAAATAAGAGAAGACAAAAAAACATAAGACAATAACTAGAACTTAAAATTCACATTCACTTCTCATAGACAGCAAATAGCCACTCAAGAACAGATTCAAAGTTAAATAGAAGGCAATGAGTGATCTTGAACAGCTGATCTAGGGAATGTATCACATGAGCTTTTGTCTGGATGACTTTTCTTTTTAGACAGTTCACAGATTTTACCAGGTCAGTACAAAATACTCACAAAGCCGACTCCATTCATCCCAAAAATGATCCTCATCCTAAGTTTAGATGACTTCCTGGGTTTTGTTATCTCTCCCTGTTTCCAAACTGCTTCATTGGCTTGATGGTTTTTTAATCATGCTTCTACAAATAGCACAGGTCTCCATTCTTCAAGCGCTATTTTGGTAAGTCTTATCCTGTTCACTGTAAGTCTCTTGGCTATTCAATCCTTTACTGTACATACAATACTCATCTGCAAAACAAATTCCTCCATAACACACTTAAGTGTATAAAATCATGTTTTCAACTGTCAAAATTACTACAGCAAATCGCCATTTGATTGTCAGGTATCTTGCTTATACAGACTGTTTAATATGGCACATTTAGAAGATGTTTAATCTAGGGCCTAACTACCAGGCCTTATACCCCCCAAAAAATGCACTGCCTAGGATAGGCAGACCTTGTTCTCCTCTCTGTGGCTAAGTCACCTAACAAGTACATAGCTATGATTCCCTGACAACTACATAGCTATCATAAATGTGTTGATAGTTAAAGCACACCTAAGCTACTTCAACAGTGTGCTTTAGCAGTTCATTATTAGATGCAAATCATTACTTACAGCATGATTAGACGGTTTACAGTTCAACATTTGGATGGAGCAGAATAAAGATCTGCTTATCCTTATAGGAGTGAGCACTCAGCACTTGTTCTGAGGGAGGAGTAATGTTTAAGTTGCACTAATTAAAAATTTCCAAAATTGCAAAGAATTTTTTTTAAAAAATTATAATCATTACTAATATTGCAGTTCATAGCATTACATAAAATACTACCACCCTACATGCTAAAGTGAAAGAAGATTACAGTATAACTATGTTCTGGCAACCATCAGAAGCTCTCCACAGGGCACCCGTGCTTTACCTGGTGGTCTTCCAGGCTGTCAACTCCATGCACATCATGTAACAACCTGAGTCCCTTTAATCACAGCTCTAGCCACATCAGGTGAAGAAAGATGATAGGTCTCACCACACTAAACTCCAACCCTTTCTGCCCATTCCTTAACAGCACAGCCTTGCACTGCTCTCTAACCACCTCCTGCCTGCCTCAGGAGGAAAGAATCAATCTATTTTTATTCTCTAAAGAATCTTCTCTCCTCATCTGAAAAACCACCCTCAGGCCCCCATCTCCTCCTCAGTCACTATTTCTCCAGCTTCTTGAACTGCTTGACTGTGATCCCTTTGGGACAGGCTCCTGGTAGAGGTTTGCAGAATATTTTGCAGCTGTTCCTCTTCTCCTTGAGTGGGTCTCCACTACTCCCACACACCATCAACTCACATTTGCTTCTTCTCTTCATTAGTTCCTTTTCTTCAAGCTCACACTTCAATTTGTCTGATGTCATCCTGATCTAATTTCTGCCATAAAGACTATTCATGACTTTGCCAGCTGATTTTCCCAGGACATACTCTGAGGCTATAGCAGATGAGCAGCAAGACAAACTTTCTTCAAACTCAAAAATAGACTTCATCAGCAGTGGCTAAGGACCTGCACCCCCAACTCTATTCTCACCCCTCAGACCCCGCTATTGGGCAGAAGTGACCAGTCAGGTCTTACATTCAGAACAGTTTTCATCTTTCCCTTCCCTTCTTCACTACTGATTAAACTGATTTGGTTGCAGTGTTATCAGAGGTGACATCTGAACATCTTTCACCTGTTTCTTTTACAACACACATCAGTAAGTATTGTTATTTCCTCATCCAAACCTCATGCTTTGACACATACAATTACAGCAATAAACCATCAGCACTGCACCAGGTTCAAAAGTTTTCATTCTCTACCTGCCTAGCAGAAAGCCATGTGTGCTACAGCAGTGCCATACTTACTGTGAAAGGTCTTTTATATACACCAAGACAGGATATTCACTGTATTCTTCCCTAATCTGTTCAAGTAGGTCACTCAGAGTTCAGTGTTGCTCACACCACTGACACACAGAGTATCTGAAAAATAGCATTTCTCTAGAACTCTGAAAAAGCATGCTAAAGACAGACCTCAGTCAATGTGATTAATTATAAAAAAGATAATCAATCTAATAACTATGTCAAAATCTGAACCTTTAGCCTACCTTATCTGTACATTTATATATTCAGTTGTTAGTGAAGCACTTTTCTAGTATAAGGCCTAATGGAAGTGGAAGGAAAGAAGTTGCAGAAAAAGAGATTGGGCCCCTCTGCTCTGGCGAGACCCCATCTGGAGTGCTGCATCCAGCTCTGCGGTCCGCAGCAGAGGAAGAACACTGACGTGTAGGAGCGAGCCCAGAGGAAGCCACCATGATGATCAGAGGAATGGAGCACCTCTCCTGTGAGGAAAGGCTGAGAGAACTGGATTTGTTTAGCCTGGAAAAGAAAAGGCTTAGGGGTGGCCTAATGGCAGTCTTCAAGTACCTAAAGGGAGCCTACGAGAGAGCTGAAATGAGGCTTTGTATAAAGTATGTAATGATAGGACAAGAAGGAAAAATAGAGAGAGTAGGTTTAGATTTCATAATGGGAAAAATTTTTTTAATGTGAGGGTGGTGAGGCACTGGAATAGGATGTCCAGAGAAACTGTGGCTGCCCCATCCCTGGCAGTGTTCAAGGTCAGACTTGTCTAATGAAAGATGTACTGCCCATGGCAGAGGGTTGGAAATTGGTGACCTCTAATGTCCCTTCCAACCCAAACCATTCTATGATTCTGTGATTTCAGCTGCTAGCATCAGACCTGTATTAAAAATATTTTAGTCTCTCCGACACACAGAATCAGAAGTGAAGACTTGCTGGCTGTAGCTCGTAACACACCAGAAGAACAGAGCTGCTGCTGACTTTAACAGGGCAGGCACAGAAATAAACATGTAAACAGTTAAGCCTTAGAGATTGCATTTTTTAACTTTTAGTAAAGAGGTATTAATGGGCTCCTTAGAGACCTGGACACATAGTTCTTTACTATTCATGTAATAGGAAGTTTTTAAACCTGATGAACACATGATCAAGTCAAATGAAACAGAACTATCAGTCTCCTGTCAGGTATCCTGGTGCTTTCCCAGAGCAAGAAGAACAGATCTGGATCACTACAAAGCACCTACTGAGCCTCTCTTCCACAGTTTCACTCAGGAAAGTGCAGGAGTCCATCTTCAACTCCTATTTTCAACTTCCGTGCAGGTATGCTGAATTTATAATTCAAAACAGTTCTTCCAGTCTCCAACCTCTACCATAGGACAACAAGCTTTTCCACTTGTTATTTGCAGCTGTTAGGAAACACTTCTGCAGATCAAGTAATAACTCACTAATCTGTACCGACAGGCTTACCTCAATTAATAAACTTTGATTAGAAGTCTTACCTCTAGGAAAACCCAGTACACTTTACTTATAGCACCATAAGCCAGCATAACTAACAGAATTGATTTAAACAAAGGCTCATTTTTATCACCAGTTCAAGCACTTTTGACCTTTAAAACATTACTTCTATTCAAGGCAGAATTGTACTTTAAAATCATTAAGCCATTTTATAGGACATGTCAGGGTACTTCATCATGATTTCTGAATGTGTGCCTTGAGAGAAACTTTCCAACAGATGATGCAGCAGGAGAAAAGATGCCTGAGCTTATTCACTTTTTTGGCTCCTTGACCAGACTCCTCGGAGTAATATGGTCATCACGAAAACATTCTGCAAACACTAACTCAATAGTATTTCAGCATTTAAATGTCAGAAGTGAATGAAAGCAGCATTGTGCAAAAGCACTAACAACTGTTATTTTAGAAAGTGCTTTATCAGACATTACCAAATCTGTACTTCTAAACAAAGCTGTTTTCTTGTTTTACTTGCACGATCTAATGCTTCTCAGACAGAATTTTTACCAGTAGGCACCCACGTGAAAGGATTCACTGCCTCGAGGTGATACCATGTTACAATAGACACATGCCTATTTTAACAGCAGCACTGAAAAAGCTAAATGTCTCATGTCAAATATTTTTACACCTAGTTCATCTAGCAATTTTGCACATACTTTCCCAAATCCTTGCTCCACCAGTTCTGAGAAAAGTAGATGTGTGTCTGCTGTAGCAGGAAGAAAACCCTAGCTTCAGATTATTCTTCTGTATCTGTTTCCACTGCTACAGGTACCCAAGCAAACCCATGCTCTCCCTGGAAGGTGCAAGCTCTGTCAAACCACTGCATGTCCCAACACAATTACCTGGCCTAAAATAAATGTCTAAAAGGAGAAGGTGACCACAGAAAAGGGTGAGGAACTTCATTCAACCACCTCTTGAAATGAAACTGAGAAATGGAACACCTAAAAACCAACAAGAACAAGTCATTACTTTGATGTCTTCTTAGCATAGACATCAACCATGACCTCAACATTTTTTCTTTATAAAAATAGACAAATGGACCACTTTTTGTGCCTGCCAAAAGCACAAGAAGCTGCCATAGCATTTACAAAAATTGTTTCTTCCATCTTATTTCATCCGTCTCTTGGTGTATGAAAAAAAAAAAAAGGACTATTTTGGTGTCCTGTTTTTCTGGAATGCCAGAAAGCCATTTTTGTAGTAGTTTTATTTTCATCAATTGTTGAAAAACAAAAAGAAAAAAGAGATGTCAAAAAGAATTTGCTTGTCCTTGAAAACCCTCAAGTGAATCACCTCACATTCCCTCTCAGCGTTAATCCCTACCATTCCTGTAAGCAAGATAAAAGGAGTCCAAAAAACCAAAAGCATTCTACAAATTTCTTATTATGGTTTTTTGTTGCTGATGGACCATAAGCCTTTGGTATGCTGTAGGCAGAGACAATTTTTAATAACAATCACCTGCTTGTTCATGTCTTACATCAGATGAAAGGCCACATAGCACACTCAGCATTAATTATTAATCTAATTATGTTATCAAAGTAAGCAGTAAAAAGCAAAGCAAAGCAAACCTAAGCAGGATCTTCACTGAAGAGATACGATTCCTCTAGTGACACCCAGTTCAGACAGCACAGAAACAACGTAGAGCCCTGTGAACTCTGCCCTGAGACAGTGGCGCCTTTTGAAACGCATGGACCTTGACATGGACTTAAGTCAGAATCTCTGCATGCATGTTTCATCTTTGAATGTGCTGGAACTTAATGGACTGACGACCATTCTGCAACCCAGTAGTTATTAGTGGTTTTAGGAAGCATGTAAAGCAACAGCAGAGTTTAGCTCTTTATTCGAGATCTAAAGACAGGGAAGTGAAATTGCTTAGAGATGAACAGGTCAAATTCTTTCTGCGCTAAAGCAAAATCCAAACAAAAACTGCATCAAATATAATATTTTGCCAACTTTAGGCGCCACTTGCAGAAGCAGAACAAACAAGTAACAGCTTTGCTGACCCCAGTGAATGTTCAGTACATAAGGAACCCTTTACAGATTTCAGAGGAGATCTCAGTTCAGCGGCTGCAGTCCATTGCTTCTTCCTTGGCATCTCAGTTTATTAAAGGTCAGTCTTCTTAAAATCTCCAATTAGCCTTGCTATCCTAGTCCTTTTTAACACTGTAATGGGCAAGTTCAAATTTTTCTTAGACATCCTTACAAAGGTCTGAAAATGCTGTTTAACATTATTATTATTACTAAGTTTTTCACCCAGAGGGTGGTTAGACTCTGGAAGAGACTCCCCAGGGAAGTGGTCACAGCACCAAGCCTGCCAGAGTTCGAGAGACACTTGAACAATGCTCTCAGGCACATGGTATGATTTTTAGGGCTGTCCTGTGCAGATCCAGGAGTTGGACTCTATGATCCTTGTGGGTCCCTTCCAATTGAGGATATTCTATGATTTCCTAAGATGCAAAATAATTGCTGTTGACATTGAAAATCTCAGCCAGCAACCACTATATCAAATGAATTTGTCCCTGCCGGTTTCAGGCACTAAAAAACTTAAGCAGACACCATCTTTCTTACTTATATTATTCTCTGACAAGAAAGAAATACAAGACACTAGAAAAATAGTGAGAAGTCTCCCGGTATTCCTACTTTCTTCTTAACACAGCAAAAATGCATAAGCTCAGAAATAACACTTCTGGGACAAATTCCTGTTTTAACATATGTTCTCTCCTATTGCTTCTCACTAAGAAGAACAGTATGTGCTACTAACCATCATGTGATACAACTTTGACCTTGAGGAAGTGAGGAAAATCTTGAAATTGAAATAACAACAGCACTATATTTATTAGCAGATCAAGGTCTCTCCACCGAGAGAGAAAGCAGCAAGAATGTTAAAATGTATCTCCAGCTTTATAAACTGAAAACAAAAGTATGCCAATACCACTCAATACTTTACCTTACACTTACCACAGCTTCAACTCAAGTATAAGCTACCCCCAAAATAGACAGTAGACATTGCGGTATTAAGTATTATGCTAATCATCACAAGGTAAGATCAGTGCTCTAGTGGAAAAAAAAGGAAAGGAGGTACAAACAGAGGATCTGAAGACTGTAAAGACATACATTAAAAATTTGAAATGTTGCAAACACACATCTTTCAGTATCATCAACACATCAGAGAAAAAAAAACAAACTAGAAAAAACCCAAAACAGCAAAATCACATTTTCCCCTCTCTCATGTTCAACATAAAGTGGAGTTCTGATTTTTGTTTTTGTAAGCAACCAAAATCAGTGTGCTTCAAAATTTACTGGGTGTAACAAGTTAACACTTCCCTATTCTGTAGACGTTAATCAGAAAAATGGGAAGCTCTAAAACTCAGTTCCAGTCACGAATCCCATTGAACTTTGTTCCAGCAAAGAGATTGCAGCTGAGACCAAGGGCTGGCGCTCCCCCAGATATGCTGCAAAGTAAATCCCACATGACCAGGTCTGTGCATCAGACATGGCAAACATATACATACTTGAGAAAAGCTCACTGTGCTTTCCTTGGGTCATGGCAAGGGAGGAGATGCAATCTGCAATTTGGAAACTGTCAGGAAAAAGATATTTCAGCTTTAACATCTACTGATGTAGCATAATTTCATTGCTTTGTTTCTTCAACGAGGAAAATGGATTTGCCATAAGGTGTAGTTAACAGATGTTTGTTTACCCATCTTAGAGCAGCCTGTTTGACAGCCAGGCTTTTAAGGTACTTCTCCCACAGCCTGTAACTTATGATGCGGTTGATGCTCCTATGCCTTCTGCAAATGAAAGGCTGCCCTGTGGACAACGTGGCTGGCATGCAGTGGCATCCTCCAGACACCAGCCAGACTCACAACCCAGGAGCAGCAGCTAAGGTCCATAACCCGCATTCAATATCCCTCCACAAATTTCTCCCACTTACAAGTCTCCTGTCTGAAGTACTTTTTGCACATTTCCAGTGAAATTTTTCCTCTTCTCTCCTTGCTCCCACAGCTTCTTTTTATTCTACCCACTGGAAAATAAAACATGCCAGTGCCCTGAGTATACCTATGATGTAGCAAGGCAATTCCTGTACAGTGGCAGATGTGTGCCTGCGGGAACCACTGCGGGTTTTACTGCCATAGTGGACAAATTCTCCCTTTGGCACTACAACAGGCAGATTCAGGGACCAGAATAATAGGGCTAGTGAAAAGCATTGGTTTTAAGTCAATTTCATTCATTCATTCAGCAAGAGTTCCTCAACAACTCATTCAACAAGAGTTCCTCTTACACTCTTACTTACTGCATCAAATTTTATAATGCATGGCTCTGCTTTGATGGTAACCAGATTTTAGGAACAGTTAATACACTACAACTGGCAGAAGAGATTGAGTTGTCAAACTAGCTTTATCACTTCCCTTGTGAGGCAAATGCATCAATAATAACCCAAAAGGTCTAACAACCCAGGTGGGAGCAATAAAAACCAGGATGAGAATTTGGTCTCTCATCTTTGCTCCCATGCAAAGCAAGTAGGGTACTACCTGTTTGTCCTCTGGATAGCTGGAAAATTAGACATGCAGTTAGTTGTCATTTTACCAGAATAAATCTGTAGTCAGTACTACAATAACAACTCACTTGTCAACATTTCTCAATTCAACTCAAGCAAACAAACAAAATTAAAAAATAAAAAAACCCCACCCAAACAAAAAACCACAACCCCCCAAAACCAACAACAACAGCAAATAAATAAAACAAAACAAATTTAAAAAAATCAAACCAACAACAAAAACAACCAAAACCCACAAACCTTCAAGATTTTCTCACCTTTAGGCTAGTAGAGCTTCTACACTTGCAGGGGTCTCTGCTTCCAAACTGGAACCAGCCTAGCATTTGTAGTCACTGGAAGTGACTGGAAATACTTCACAGCACTTCCAGCCGAAGAGCAGCTCCTTTTATTGACTTGAGATGATTCATCTACAACCCTTCCCCAAGACTCAAATTTGTCAGGCTAAAAACCTTTTCACAGCCTAGTGAAACAGCTTTTGAAACCACTTTCAAGCCTTAGTTGTCAAGAATGATGCTAGAGTATAGGAAAAACAGTGGAATACATTAAATGTTCAAGGATATTTCCTGCTGCTACTGCCAAAGCAGACAATCAGTATCTCCCGTCTTCATTTTGTGAGGTACACAGGGATAATTATGAACATATGCACTGTGGGCAATTACAGCAAGGATATTTTGTGCAACCATTTACCTTTTATAAAACAGGTAATTCCATAGCATTTTTTTTAATCTACACATGTACTGGTATCTCAAACCACCAACCATCTTATGTGATTTGGAACTGCAAAATAAAAATCTTGCCAAGGAACACTTTTTGTTTGCATTTTAAAGAAAACATTCACCTGAATTACCTTAAGTTGTATTAATTCAAGAATACATGCCAGTTCTGCAATTTAGTTGCAAAACAGATACATCACTTAAATCTTCTGAGGAATAGCTTGGATTAAAGAACCTTCTCATCTGTTGGTGTTAAATCTGGGATTGAAGCGATTACCCTGGAACTTCTCTTCCTTTCTATTACAGAAAGTGCATAAGCAATTGGAATAAACGTGGGCAGATGGAAAACATGCAAACAGTGAAGAACAGAACCATTTTCACATTTCCCTAACTTGAGTGAGGTGGAAAGAATTTGAGGGGTTTACATGGCCACACAGAGAGGCCTGCACACGCCTATAAACAAAAAAAGCAAAAGCAATTATGAATGCTGTCACACTGTCAGCCTCAAATGGCAGTGGCCCCAGAACATCAAGAATGTTCTGACAAATGTCCAAGGTCCTACAAGACTGACATAGGCTCTTAACAACTCTGGGACACTACTATAACCTACTTCTTACTAGAAGCTTGAATATGCAGGTGAATAGAAAGTCATCTTTATTAAATCATGTGAAACACTGAGAACAACAGCAAACAAAAGCACCATACAGTGCACACACTGAGCCACATAACCCCACAACCTAACCAGCTTGGTTGTAAGTCTGACCATATGTTCCTTTTGAAAAGCAATTGAGTCCTTTGCAGGGGACTGCCACTCATCTCGTGGTGAGGGGTTTGCAATAGTTCTATCTACTAACACAGGATTCATATGGTCTGTAGTGAGTAACATCAACAGCAAAAGCAGTTTCCAGCATTTCTCCACTTCTATAGATATGAGATACAAACTGCCAGAGCGTTCCCTCTCCAGTCAGTGAATTGTTGAGATATCGGCAACAAAAGTGATTTTTAAAGGAACACAGATTTACATCCCTCAGAAATTTTGGTATTCCATAAAGTACTTACCTACAGTAGCTGGAAGGCAAAAGCCAGATGCAAGGTCACACCTTGCACATTCAGTGAGCACTGATCCCTCCACTCCTCAAGTTGCTTTTCCAACTCAAAACTGGAGGTATAGTGGCACATCAGTTCTAATCTCAACAGTCATTGGACCAATTTTAGGATCTCCAGCCTCAAAGCACTAGCTAAGTGAGCTGTCTAGATGTGGATTTCTAAGATTCACAAAGTAATAGTGAAGGTCTCCTCCTCTGGAAGCATGTTTCCTGTGAACACTTTTTTTTTTATCCAGTACAGTGAGATCTCACTATCACATACCTGTAGCCACCTCACTGGTCTTTACAAAGTAGTGCTATAAAGATCACTAGGCACAGTTGCTGCCTCATCTCTTCTGATCTATGAAGAGCCTCTTAGACCTCCCCACAGCAGTTTCTGCCAGAGCCTGAACAAACACTTCTTCCAAAGATCAATAGTTCTCCAGGATATGACAGCTGAGAAAAAAGGATCTCAGCATGTGAACGGTACACTCCTGTAAGGGAGCTGTTAAGAAGCAGATTCTATCAGTCCAGGTAATTTCTCCTCCAATCCAAAGCAAACAGACACATGACCACATAACAGAGCTTTTTGAATGCTACACTAGGGATATAGTCCTCTGGGATACCTGCCAGACAGAATATGCGCCACTTTGCTGGTCAGCTACACGGCATGCAACTGTCACAGCCCACAGACTAGCGTGGGTGACCTGGGTACACAGCACACATGTCGTCATTTGTTCCATCATTAACACACAGAGAAGCAAGGGCGTGGCTGCTCTCAGGTAAATAGGAATTATTGAGTAGAGTTCAAACAGTACAGAAAAACTTACCCTAATGTTAAGAACAATGCTTAAACATTTTAGACTAAGCAAAGAATGTCCTTCCATGCCATAGGTACTGCCATAGATTCTTTCCAACAGTAACTTCCTATGACTCCCTTAGGCAAGGTGTAAGCCTAAAGTACCTCTGCTACCTCACAGTGCCAGCGTCCCTCTTCCTTGGTGTGCTCTATATAGTAATGTAATGTCTCAGCTGCTGCTGCTACCTTGGTGAGGCCACCTCAGGTCATGCTTAATATTAACTAGCAGCTACCCAGGATGCAGAATGAAGCCATAGCTTTGATCTGACAAGCAGCTAGTCTTGTTGGAGGAGTACAAAGTCAAAGAGGATTTTGAGTGGCACCACAGATAATCCAAGTTACACAGGGGAAACTGAAGGAGAACTTAAAATGCCATGTGCTCACTTGGTGAAGCTGAACTACAAACTACAACCAATACAAGGGTAGGAGAGACCTAACTTCAAATTTGTCACTCTTGAATTTAAAAAAAAAATAAAATCCCAATTCATTTTTCAAGAGAGTGGTGCCTAAAAGAAAGGTGGAAAATTTTGAGAGAGAAAACTAACTGGGCTCTGAAGAGACTGTACTATTAGCTTCAGTGCATGCTATGGAACAAGTGCCATATGGTCTAGTCTACAAAAAACAAAGGTCACATCCATTATTACCCGGCATCATTATTCTGCAACTATACAGACTGAGCAATGACCCATTACATGTGCACAAATTACCTCAACATTCCAGTGAGCAGGTCAATGCACCCTGTACAGAAACTAGCACAAATGTTTCTCTATCATTCAGATCTCACTGTTAAGACTTTTCATATGCAAATATCATTATCCAAGCAATTATTGGATTGATTGATATTGCTGACAGCTGCATATGAAAACTCTGGTATATCTGCACAACTGTATAGCTAGCCAAGACAAAAAACTGTTCTACCTATAGCTGGCAGTCTAGTATGCTGAGGACCAAGACATGAAACAGAGTGTACTTGTTGATCAATCCCTCTGTGAGGACCGAGCTACTTCGACAACAAGTATATTCCAGGTAAGTAGGATTCTTAAAAAAATTTCACCTCATGAAGTACTCTCATTTCAAACACTTGGCCTTCACAGAGTTGCTGCCAGCCACGCTCACTGGTACTGTGTTCAGCTTAAAGCATAGGGGGTAGATGAGCCAAACTTCATAACCTACAACATGACAGACTACTACTCCTAGATTTTTTTGACAAACCCAGAAAAAACATGTTACTAAGGAATATCTTAATATCTTCTGCCACAGTGAGCTAGTAGTACAACTAGATTACGACATTATACATTTACCTAGAAGCACAGCTCTTTAAAGATTTCCTGTAGTCTGAAAACACTTGAGTACCATTAATTCACTCATGAGCGCCAGGGTGCAATTTTGCCAAGCAAGAAACTGCAGCATGAAACGTGGCAAAATTCACTTGCAGTACCAAGATTTTGTAGGAGCCTGGTATCTCCCCCAGAAACATGGTGGGCTCCAAAGCCACTCTCCATAGTCCCACAGTCCTGGCAACTTTAGCTTTCCGTGGTGCTATGGTACTGCAAAACTGTTGGCTTTAACTGAAGCCAATTAAGCACTTCAGGGTTTGAACTTTTAAGCATATTAAACTGCATGTACATTTTTATACAGCAGCTTCCAACTGTCATGCCATCACTGACCAATACTACAAGTAGCCATTGCAAACCAATTTAATGAAAAACAGTACTATGAAGAAGGTAAGTTTTGGAATGTAAAATGGGAAAGTAAAGTTGGGAAAGAATGAGAATTCACATTTTCAAAATAAAAAAAGACTTCTTAAAAAAGAAATTTCCTGGGTAGTGGTAGTCTTCCTTTACAGTGTCTTCATTGCCCGAACACTGAAGCTAAACCTTCAATGTTTTACACGAGTTCCTGCCTTACTGAGCAACTGAGCAGGAAAAATTCTAGCATTTCTGGCTATGAAATCGCAGCATATGCTTTGTGAAACAAGGTGTATTCCATTTCAAGCAGAGAGAGACAAGGCTAGTAAAATGTGGCCTTCCATGTTTCAAATTTAAGCTTAGCATAAGAAAGTATAAATTTCTAAGAAGCCAAGAGAAATAATATCTGCTTAACTATGGATGATTATAACCCTAGCCAGTCACAACACATTTACTGTAAACTTGATTTGCTTTATATGCCAAAACTTCAATCACAATCTAAACTACTCAAATCTGTATTACCATTACAGTGCAGTAATTTCACGTCTTCAAAGAGACAAGAACAGCAGGAGCCAAAGGTAGAATTTGATGTACTAAGTATTTCCTTTGGAAAAGAGGAAGTTGTGGTAAATTCTGTTTGTTAACATTAACCTAATCCAGTGTGACATTTAGGGCTTGTGACGGCTGCTTATGCCCACCTTAAACCTTTGTTATTTAATAGAATAATTTTCCAAACTATAACTGTATATCTATCACAGTAATGTCTGGAGGGCTTCTATTAGTGGCATCCATGGCTGCATTGTTTGAAGTAAGAAAATCCCAACTCTTAATTGCTTATGCTTGACTTTTTCTTCTTAGAAGTTCAAGGATGCTGGATACTATGTATTTTTTGCTACTCTTTTTTTTTTCCCCACAATATGCAAGAAACTTTCCCTAAAGGCAAAAGGAATAAATCAAACAATACATATACAAGCAACCAAAACCTCATTTTATCAGATGTGTGATTTTTAGGAAGAAAGGGCCCAACAAAATGTTTTTTCTCCAATATCAAAAATAACACTGTCAAAATTACTGGCCTCTGCAGATATTACAGGCCTGCTTATTGTGTTTAAAAAATAATTTCCTCTGCTGTATACGTCTAACAGATACTGTGCCTAGCACAAAGTATTTGCAGAAGAATCAGGTACCAGTGACAGGATTCTTCTTTCATGTTGAACTTGCAAGGTTTTTATTAAAGCTGAGCTACAGGAATTAAGTGTCTAAGCAGTGGTCTGAAAAGCAGCTGAAAGCACACATTCTTCACCTGTTTAATTAACTCTGGAATTTCGAAGTGCAGAGCCACTCTAAAACAATGTTTTGATTACAAATATAGTCAGAAACAAAACATAACTCCTGACACAGTATTGTCCCAGCTCTTTTCTGCCCCAATCTTTTGCAGTGTATTGTTTATTTCACTATTTATTACTCATCAGTATGGGCCAAAACACATTGGATGGGCACATGGTTGATTATCTGAAACAGTATTTGCTGAATATATTGCTGAAGCAGTATTTCAGTTGCAAACTGAATGGATAAATTGATATTGATATCTATAGTGTCCTGAACACTAAAAATTCCTCTCCAAGCATTTAGAACAGAGATTAAATGTCATAAAACCAGTTCCCATTCCTAAGAGTCATTAATGAGGGTACTGCTGCAAGCAAGCAGGCAGCAGCCACAGCTCCAGGTGGTTTCACAATCAGTTGTGCCCCTAGTGCTGGAGGCACCATCCTGCCTTCTCTGACCCAGACACCCTGCTGCAAGTACACAGCAGGAAAAGGGGCCCTGTACATCCCACAGGTGGTCCTCCAGCTCTAGGGAGGAGGGATGAGCACCCAGCTGGGACCCCCTCCATTCAGCAGCAGCAAAGTTGGGAATGTCCCATTGCTGGGAATGTTCAGGAACAGGTTGGATGGGTCTTGGAGCAACCTGGTCTAGTGGAAGGCGTCCTTGCCCATGCCACAGTGGTCAGAACTAGGTGATCTTTAAGGTCCCTTCCAACCCAACGCATTCTGTGATTTTATGAATAGTCAGTCCTTGAGCTGGATCCTGTGAAACCACTCCCTCAGCCCAGGTGAAGGGCAGGACCCACCATGTGTTGACAAATAGCGTGCATCCTACACTCAGCCCTCCCAAGCTGGTCTCATTTTGCTGCTGACTGAATCACAACCCTATTGCACTCTGAGCCTCTTGCTTTGCAGACTCCCCAGTTATGTTCAGCCACTGTAGTGACAAAGAAAATGCTATAACTCTGCAAGTACCAAACAAAGACTGCACATCACTGTCTTTCACTCCTAATCAAGTACACAGAGAGACAATAACTGTGCACTGAGCAGTTATGCTACAGATACAGCATTTTCTCATGTTTCCTGTTTTGCAAGGTTGAGGTTGAGGAAAACAACGGCCATGCACCTCTGACATCCCAGCCTAGGCCTGGCACTAGCTTGGACACTCTGGACAACATTGCTCACCTCCTAAGGAAGGAGGGATAGGGGCTACACAGATATGAGACACAGGCATTTCTACTTGTTCCTACAAGCTTTTTGTTATGTGTTTGTTGCTGGGTTGTTTTCACTTTAGTAAGAGTGTCTCGGGACAAAGTCTCATGGTGCAACAAAATTATCCCAACAGTGCTCTGTGAAAGAAGCTTCCCTCACACTCTCTCTTTCCCCCCACAGCAGCTCTGTCAACCAAAAAGCACTCCCAGAGCCTTCACCACATCCTGTATCACCACCCTTTCCTCCCTGATGAGCAGCAGGGACCAGTGTGCTGAGGCAGAGGACAGGATAATCCAGCAGCATTGGGCCACCACTCAGCTCCACCCATGACAGACCAATCCCTTGATAAGGGAAGTACAAGGCTCCCTATACTGGAGAACTCATCCCCATCTCATGCAGTAGTAAGCATTGCTCATGAACATGACCAACATATTCTGATTTTCCAAACAGAGATTCAGAAATGCATATAGGTACCTAAAAATTATGTGAGTAACTATTCTGGCTATGAAGCCCCATCCTGGGCTGGCAGAGCTAAAAGTATTTCTTGTAGAAATCTGCTGGTAGCATGAATCCATTTTATGAAAATAAGCACAAGGAAGGGGAGGGCATTACTCATAATAGATGCTAATTTAAGTCATTAACTGTAAAAATAGCTTCATCTTTCCCTGTGAAACATCAAGGGAGCTGCTTCAAATGAATTGGAGGACTTGAGTTCAAAGTGACAAGTAGCCCTGTGAAACGGGGAGGTTAAAGAGAGCCAGGACAATAAACTAGTAGTAATAGCAACAGAAGCAAAAAAGGTTGGATTTGGAGACTAACTCATATAAGACAACAGATAGGTAAGTTGCAACATATCAAGTACAAACCTTGAGTAAAATCAAACCTTGACTCACGGAGGTTTCCAGAGATGGTAGAGCTGATCTAATATCTCTGCAAGCAAGACCTGCTCCCTCCCCTCTCTCAAGTATGCAGTTGCACCCCAACTCCTTCCTCTTGGCAGCACAGATTCTCCTCTGACCCCTTGATCAGACCAGTCAGCTCACTAAACCACTAGAAAACTGCCTCAGCAAAAGAGCTAAGAATTGCCTGACAACATAGTGAGCTGACTCAGCTGACTGAGGACAATCTCTTGCAACTGAACAGTGGAGGCAATGGGAGTGTTCAGAGGAGGACAGTCCTCTCTGGCAGCAGTAAGACACTTGTTATCTTAAATATTTGAAGGGGGAATCACTCTGCAGGGGAAAGTGGAAGAAAGAGCTAAGAAAGCAATGTTTGCTACAGAAAGTGGGACAGCATAGCAAAAAGGAATCAAGAATGGCTGATTTATATAACAAAGGTTTGAAGGGGGAAGGGGTTGAAACCGGGCTCTCCAGTGGTCAGCCTAAAGATGGAATGCCTGAGTTAAGAATGAAATCAGCAGCCCACCTGAAGTGCATGTACACTAATGCACGCAGTATGGGCAACAAACAAG
>JAWMRA010000090.1:46286229-46301300 GCA_035584735.1 Pseudotriccus pelzelni | reverse complement strand
TTGGATCAGGGGTTGGACTCGATGATCTTGGAGGTCTTTTCCAACCCAATCTATTCTATGATTCTATGATTCTATAAAGCCTCTAGGACAAAACCAGTGGCAGCTATCGTGAGGGAAACTGTGTAGAAACAAGGCTCAGAGCATCATTTAACAGCCGATTCCCGACTGAAGTACACTGGTGTAGTCCATTACAAAGGTCTTATGGTTTGTCATTGCACTAAGGTTTCCCAGCTTACACTACTAATCAGAATTCAGGTTTTCTTTTCTCGGTAGAAATTAATAGAAAAATCATCCAAATTAAGTTTGTTGATTAAAAGCAACATCATCAACAAATGCAGAGCACAAGCAAGACACTATTGGTGGTGTCCATGGGAATATCTTGATTATAATAGGCATATTTGAAAAAGTATGACCAGACAATATAAAATATGCTTTTACATACAATAATAAAAGCACTTCAGGCTACTTCAAAAGCACCAGGATATTGTGCCTTGTTTCCTTGCTCAGTCATTACGAAAATGCTGTTGAATATTTGTTTAGAAAATGCAGTGTACATAGCACAGTACATTTGCACAAAGTGATCAAATCCCTGTACACTAGCAAATCAGTGTTTCATCACAGGCTGTTGCTTCAAGAGATGAATACTGCTGGCCAGTGAGTTAGAGGAACTAAAAGAAGAACAGTGTACCTCTTATCTTATTGCCCTTCCTGCACTTAGCACTGTAACACTGAGATGATATTGATTATTAAACCAGTAAAAGCCTAGGTGATTTTCTGCCATCTTAGTAAGCTGAGTCTCTCCACAAGCACTAGTGCCAAGAAGGGAGCACAAACAGAGCCAGGAGCAAAATACTTACCCCCATTAGTCACATAAGCCTGTCCCAGCTTCTCAAAAATCACAGCTTCTTGTTTTAGTACTCAGCCCCTACTTTCACTGGTGATAAACACCATGGTAAGTTTCAGGATGTCTTGATTTTTTTCTAAATCCTTCTTTGAATCAGGCTTTTCACATTGTGCATTAGTTTCTCATACTGAGTGTTATGAAATTCCAACATTCAGTTAATCCAAGTAATTCAAGATGTTGAATTAAAAATTAAAATGCTCAAGAAAACAACAGGCTTGAACTTCCTTACTTAAAAGCCAGAAATAAATGTGCTTCCATTTACTTACCTTTTTGCTTCTTCTAAGTGGCACAGATACTCATAAGCAATATTCTGACGCCTCCTCTCATCCATTTCCTCCGCAGAAAGCCTTTCATCATCCACAATAGCTGTAAACAGATACCCATATCAAGTTACACAGGAGTCGTGGGTGATTTTTTGAGCAATTTTACTGAGAACCTGGGCAAATTACTGAAGAAGGGTAATTAAAATAGTCATCACTTCACTTTAAAAGAGGTCCTTTATAAAATAGTGCACGAAAATATTTATATATCTTTGTGCACTATATTATAAGTGAATCATAAACAAAATTTGAGGAATTCACCACAGAGAGAACAGCATAAACACCAAGAGTATGCTGTTCTTTCCACAGTGAATTTCTCAAGTTTCACTTTGAGACACATTGCTCTTAGGCCATCATCTGGTTTGGGGGCAGGATGGAGCATTCAAACATGTAGGGCTGAGCTTGGGAGCCAGCAAAGGCTCCCTCCCACACCCTCAGAGGACTTTGACAACTCCAATGAAGAAGCTCAAGGCAAGCAGAAGGAGCAGCCACACACTAAGTAGAGCCTGAACAGGGGATGAAGGCAACATATGGCAAAGGTATCTCAAGGACAAATTGGGAATTGGCTGCAACTTCAGGAAACCATGACACTGCAACAAGCTGAGCTGCCTCCCACTCCTGGGGGATGATGAGCGTTGTCATCAAATAAATCCGCTGTGGTATCTCCTACTTACTTACTTACTGGTACCTCCCACTGAAGCACTCTCTCAGGCTATTAAGTGTGTTTATGCACTTCTCCAGCTGCAAATGGTCCTGATTATTTACAGCTACTATCCAGTCACTGGTCTCCCCCTCTTTGTAGGGTACAGAGGGCCTCTGTGAGCACATCTGCAATTCTTCCAAGTGTTTCTAGCAATGAATCTGAAGGACCATACAGGAGTGCTGACTTCTAGTTGAATTTACCCACAGCAGGTAGAAACAGCCTTTTGGAAACAGCCTTCAGCATAAATCAGTTACCCAAATTACATCCTATTTGTGCTAGGTTGGCAGTTGGGCTACATGATCTTGAAGGTCTCTTCCAACCTCAGTGATTCTGTGAAAAGACCTGGTCCTGCCCTTCCTCATATTTCTCAGCCATATCCTCACACCACTTCTCATGTCACAGCTGGCAACCGGGTGGCTGCATCAGTGAAGCAGAACAAGGGACAGCCCTTGCTAAGGAGACCTATTTCTAGGAAGATTGGGTCTGTGATCTGAGCCACTGTGCACCTGCATGATGGTGCACGCACAAGGGAGGGGACGGAAACACAGGGCTGGGCCAGATGTTTTCTGTGGCAGCCCATAAGCCGGTTAGCTGAATACATCAAGACACATCTTTAGTAAAAAAAAAACCACAGGCCCTGCTCCTCCTCAAATACACTGTGATATGCTTTGTCAGTTCCATTCCCACACAGACTGTGCATGTCAGCAGCAAGTTCTCAGCTTTTCCCCAATACAACTGCCTCATGTAGTGGGTAAACACCTTCTGAGCAGACAACTCAAGTGAAAAGCACTTTAGACCAGCAAGACTCTGGGCTTTACAAGTACTTGCACACATACAAGCCTATACCTCAAAAAGCAAAACCAAACAAAGAACCCACAAAACAACAAAAAACACAACCCAACCTACAAAAAAAAAAATAAATCCCACAGGCATAAGTTGAGGGCACAAAAAAAGTGACACTATTTGCCCAGATTTTGAACTGATGCTACCACATGTTTAACATCTCCTACAGCTGCTTTAAGCTCGGTAGTTTCAGTTTTAATCACCACAGGCACTGATATCTCTCATCTTCCTTTGCTTTTAACATTGCTCTTCCTAATTACCCAGATGTTTCATATGCTCATAAACAAATTCACGTCTTGCTCAGTCTCTTTTAAGTCTGGTAGCTCCAATAAGTGTGACTCACTCCAAAATGAGCTTCTCAGACACTGTAATCAGGCTATCACTTGCTATGAAGCAAAACATTAGTTTAGAGGCAAACATAAATGAGATGCAGATAGCAAAACACTCAGCCTGGCAAACTGACCATGGAGGCTGCTCTACCCACACCACTGTCAGCACATCCAGGACAGGTTGCTCCCACTCCCTGACATAGCTGCTGAGGGCTCCTCACTCCCCAGAGTGATGAAGAACTATTGATGAAAGACCACACTGGAACTTAATATATCATTTTAGTATTTGCAACACTGAGCTCTAAGGCCACTTTTCAAATTTTCGAAAGCTCTCCCCAACTATGAGGGCCCACATATGAAGACAAGTGCCATCGGAAGATCACAGCTGATTGTCCTAGTGGGCTACACTCCTGTCAGCTAGAGTGTGACTAGACCAAGCCTTCATCCTCTGTGACAATTCCCAAGCTCTGTTCCTTTTAATTTGTTAAACAGACATTTACTCCTGCCCTCCAAACACAACTCACCACAGCCGTAAGAAAAGTAGCAAAAAAGGCAGCTTATCTGAAGGTAGGTGAAAGAAAACCACACATTTGATAAGTGTTACTCTAGGAATTAACATAAATAACACTAATGCTTTACAGTCTAGTCCTGGATCTACACATCAATAGGTGCCTCCGATTCGCAGCGAAATCCCAGACTGAGCAGCCCTGGCCCACCTCAAATCCCTCATTGAAATTATTTGCAAAGATTGATTCAGAGGGTAGGTGAAGGCACTAACAGATATTGTGGGATTGTAATAGTTGTTCTGCTTAGGAAACCCTCCAAGAAGGACAGAAAAGGGCAAGATTCAAGAACAAGTAACTTGTAGACACTGAGAAGTGGAAAAGCCAGAAACTGTCTAGAAGAGATATCAGCAGCTCACAGGTTGGAAATCAGACTTCTTTCCTGTCAGGGCCAAAGCAACTGAAGTTGCAAGGCTGAATATCTGAGCACTGGAAACACAGAGAACAGGGAACATCAACACTTACAGTGCTAATGTTGGGAGGAGTGTCTTGCAACACCAACTTCTGATAAATCTGATTACACGCTTTCCCCTTCTAGCATATACTCACTTCAAAGCAACTGTGCTATCACATCAAAAGTGGTTACAGACAATTTTAGAAACAGAAATGACAACCGGCAGAATAGAGATGGCCTCAGGACTGAGCTGCCGAGGCAATTAGTTTGAAGACTTGGGTTCTTAAAGTCTAGTCCATTATAATATATTTTGGCAAAGGCCTCAGTCTTTGACTAGAGGTCTGTATATTGCTCTCTATAATTTCAAATACCCTGAAAACATCTGTCATGCCGGCCACCCCAAGCTGAACATACAAACAAGCTTGGTTTGAGGACAGAAAGCTCAGTCTTTGTGCTTAACAGGGCAAGTATTAGTCAGAAAACTGGAAAAATTGATGAAACAATAAGCACATTGCTGTTGTATCAGTAACTTTTTGATAATGGTCATCTGATAGGGAAGAGAGTTCTGCAATAAAGGGCGTTATGAGGTAGAGTAAGCTGGGCTGGGCTTCATCTGAGGGCATCCAGAGACAAAATGTTGCAGCTGAAAAGATTGGAATACCACAGAACAAGGCATATACTACATCACAGCTATACAGGAAAAAGAAGCATCTAAAAAACAACTTAAGATTAAATTAATAAATTATGTAAATTTTGGGTTGGAATTGAGAGGAAAAATCTAAAACATTCCCTCACAGAGGGAATGTTAAGAATACGTCTGGACTACTAACAAAAAGTAATAAAAATGCTTGCCTAAAAGCTCTCTATTTCAATTAATTTTAAATGTTGTCACCCTGTTAGCCAACAATCAGTAGATACAAAACATGTGTGTGGTAAGACATCAAGTTCACTCATAGATATTTCTTCATAGAAAAAGCACTAAAGGAAGACTATATGAAACACATGGAACAATGAGCAGTACTAAAGCTTAAATTGCGACACCTAACAAACTTACTCTGGAACTCAGTATGGTGCACTAATTTTCTTATTCTTCTCACAACTGATTCAATGGAAATAAAGTTACATTCTACTAGCAACTTCCTACATATGGTTATTCCACATATTTAGCACAAAACCCCCAGTCTTTGTAAATTGAGACTTGATCATTTTCCATCAGCTGACATATTGCACATAGGCGCCCTCTCATCTTTAACTAAAATCCTCCCATGTAGGCAGTAGATAGGAGTAGTTGATGTTTGGGCTTTGGTTATGAATTACAAAAACTTTCTGGTGTACTCTGATCCAAGACAGACAATCCAGTTGTTGACAAATACTTGGAGCTACATCAACTGGCGACCACCGAGCTGCCAACTCAACCCAAAGTGCTTCATGAACTACAGTCTACATGGCGCATGCAGGACTTACTGACTTAGTAACTAACATTAGCAGACAACATGAAGGCATTTCAACCTTCTGGATTTGAGTAAGTTCTCAAAAATAGGGCTACCACTTCTTTAATAAGATACAGTATTATTACTACAACTAACAATCAGCCCAGGCCTGCAAGAGCCACTGGAGCCATGACCTTACTAACAGTCTGGAAAGAATTAAAACTTCAGGTTCACATAAGGTGTGGCTATACAAAAAATTTTAAGAACAAGTACTGGCTGCATAATGTTCTCCAGCTGAGAGTTAACCCTCATGTCACATCCACAGCAAGAATTTTGGAGGTCCTGGAGTCACAGAGATAACCTACATTGACCCCCGAGTTTACTGGAAATTTATCACTGATGCATGGTTTGGGTTGGAAGGAACCTTATAGATCACCTATTTTCAACTCCCCAGCATGAGCAGGGACACCTTGCACTAGAAGATAGTACTCAAATGCCCTCCCGACCTGGTCTGGGACACCTCTAGCAATGGGGCAGCCACAACTTTTCTGGGTAACCTGTGCCAATGCCTCATCAACCTCACAGTAAAAAGTTTCTTCCTAATGTCTAATCTAAACCTACTCTCTTTCAGTTTGAAGCCATTCTCCCTAGTTCAAACACTGCACGCCCTTGTAAAAAAAAAAAAAAAAACCCTCTCTATCTTTCTTGTAGGCCACAATAAGGTGTCCTGGAGTGTTCTCTTCTCCAGGCTGAACAATCCTATTTTTCTCAGCTTTTCCTCACAGGAGAGGTGTTCCAATGCTCTGATCATTTACTTATCTCTTCTCTGGATCCTGTTATACCAGGTCCACATCCTTTTTATGCTTGGGGCCCGAGAGCTGGACACAGTACTCCAGATGGTGTGTTATGAGACCTGAATGGAGGAGAGGACTCATCTCCCTTGACCTGCTGGTCACAGTAGTTTAAATTTGAGTTTACTTTAAGAGGTGTTTCACAGGTCTAATTTGCAACAGTTTTTGAATTAGCCCACAGATCCACAGATTGTACTTTTAAATTATGCTAAACTTAGAACTTCTGTAACATGTAACAAAAGAGCATGCAAGGAAAAGCAACATTTGTTTCAATTTCTGAATACAAAATTATGAAACACTTTATGAGGCATGATGCTAAGTTATTCAGGGATAACAAAAACTCTGTTTGGGAAATGGTTATCTTAAAAACTAGGGCTGGAAAGAAAACCCTACAAAACCTACAACAGTGTTTAAGGCTTCCTGGTCATTCATTTGCACTCAGACATATGACTTACCTGCAACAGTTCAAGAACAACACATGGCTGCTTCTAGCAGCCAGACCCTTTAATAAGGCATTCGCCACAGACATACCAAAGGACTTCTTATACTGAAGAAGGCAAAGAAAGGAACAGAGGCTTTTATTTCTCAGGGCCAATCCTCCTCAATTTCCTGCCACCAGAAACTTTTCCCATGGAAAGTGAGACGTGAGCAAGGAGGAGGGGGGCTCTTTTGGCACCACAACAGGGTAGCTCAATGCACAAGACATAACAGATGATGGAGAGAACAAAATCCTCATGGTGATAGACTAGAATTTGTAAAGTCAGGGTTGAGGGACAAAAAAAAAAAATAAAGAGGAGCAAATACTGTAAAATGCTGGGATAAAAGTTTTTCACTAGAGTGTTTGAATTAAACATTAGTGAAACCAAATTTGGCAGGCTCAGCTGTCTGCTGTCCAGGACATGCAGCAGGCAAGGCAAGGCAGTATTTCAGTCCACAGTGAGAAATTCTGCAAATTCTGTATATTTCCCCCTCATATTTTCCTGCCTTCTCCATCCAAGCTCATACCTGCACATCCAGTATTAGTACCATCTGAAGTATTTAACAGAGTCATGCTGTCACACAAGAGCCCAGTACAACAGGCTCTTGGCAGCATCCCATTTATATCTATACTGCAAGGACCTTAAGCATTTGTCATTACACTTCAGTGCTGAAGTTTCAAGAAAAAACTAGTTTTATTTAAAATGGTCACAGTGATTTAAGACATTATGTTATATAACAGCATATAACTATTTTGTCCTAGTTTGAAAGAGGCCAGTAAATTTAGTACCATCTTCTTATTCCTAGTAAAATTTGTACTTTCAGGTACCCAGTGTCACAAGACTGTCTGCTCAGGGCAGTTTAACTCCATGGTCACTGCTAATTTGGCATATTCAGTTGCTGCCACTGCACCAACACAGCACCAGTCAAGCCCTGTAACCAGAGCAGGTCTGAGCTGGCTGCCTCAGAGCATTGCCTTGCTGCTACCTGAGCTGTCTTGTCTGCTGTGTGGCAGGAGCTCACAGCACTGCAAGGAAGCTGCAAAATACAAGGACAAGATACATGTACAGATATCAGAAAAACAACTCAAAGCTACAGGCAGACAGAGTTCCTCCCTGAGCCTCCACTCCCAATAGCTACTTGTAGGTATCTACTGCAACAGCTTATTAAATATGCAGAAGAAAGTATTACCAACTATAACTACCTGAACAGAGATAATTCAATAGGCTACTAAGAAAAAATAGCTTTACAGCACCAAACACCTATTACAAGTGTTCTCTTATTAAGGTATTTTGTACTTTCAGATCTCTTGTTATGCTGGCTTCATTTATCTTTGAATGAAAAATTGAAGGCTCTGATGAAAACAACTTTCTATAGACTTCCTCTGTCAAAGAGCACAGTCATAAGCAACCAGCACTTGTCCCACACCAATGAAATCAGATGGCCTGAGCCTTTTTCTGTGTCTCCAGTTAAGGGTATTCAGTTCTTTCTCTGAACAAAGGCAAACACTACAAGCACTCAGAAACCTACTACAGCTGTGAACTTGGAGAGCAGATTCACATCAGATAGTTAAATTATGAGGGTCTACAAATGTCATTTTTCAAATCTTTCCAACATTGACCTACTCTCCCCCTCCCTTAAAAATGGTTTTCTCTCTCCTAATCTAGTTATTTCATTGTCAAAGTACACAAGCTCTGCTTTTTAAACAAAAATATACATGCATCTTCTGGCCAGCAGACAGATATCTGCTCTCACAAACTGTATGTTACACAGGATCTATAGGGCCACTAGCTTTGGACTAGATCTCGCTGCTGCCAGACACTGCGCAAACTGCGAAAACAAACAAGCACCATTAGCATGGGAATGTTGACAGAAGATATCCAGTAACAAGACATCCTGATGTAAAATTAAAAATGTTTGCTAAGGCAGTCTTCCTCCTGAGCTTTCTCACAGAGCCTCATTCTCTGCATTTACTTTCCTGAATCCTCCTCCCCCCATTTCCTTGAAAAACATCTTATTTCAGTCTTATCCGCTACCACAAATTCAGTCACATCCATTTACAGATACTGAGCACTATTGTAATACATAGACCTTGCGACTATTATACGAAGGGGAGAGGCATGCAACAGCAAGTGCAATCCATGCTCTTGGAGCCAAGTTTCAAAATTGCTTCATTTCTGTCTGTCAAGCAACAACACTGGCAGAAGTCTGTAGGACTCCTAACACATGTCTCAAGATACTTCAGTTCCCACAAATTTTAGAAAACGTCTCCTTTAACCACACAAACACGAGATAGCTTTGGCATTGAGAAAGTAGTCCCATGTGCTGTCAGAAAGTTTAACATAAATTTTTCTGCTTATAGGTATACAAGTCCTGTACTCTGCTTTTAAACTCAGGCTTTCTACAGAACCATCAAGTGAGACTTCGAGAGAGGCAAAACATTAAGAAGACATTAAGTAGTTCTGAAATTTTCTTACTGTATGAACATCTCTTTTCTGGTAGGGTTCTTTAACCTTGTACAGAAAAATAATATGGTTCATTTTATCTTAACTTTGGTATAACTATTCTATATGTTTGGAAGAACAAAGAGAAAATGTAATGGATTTGAAAGAAGCAGATGAAAACCCAAATCCAAGTGTTGCCAGCTATGATTACAAGCATGAAATACAATTTATCGGTATTACCCAACCACTTCCACCTACATTTAACTGCCAGTAGCACTGTCTCCAGCAATACTCCTTAATAAAATTGTAACTTTTTATCTTTGTACAGCTTGCTAGGTGGTCACTCAAGGCACAACAGGTTTCCACAAGAATCAGATGCTCAAAAAGCACCTTTAAAACTCTAGCTCCTTTCTGTGACCTTAAACTTCTAGATCAAAGTAAACAATTAATGCTCTTTACTAACTTTTTTAACCTCTTATACTCATTATTTACTAACAAACCCTCAGTCCATGCTCCCAAAAAAGTCACAAGCCTAAGGAAGCACTCAGACTGATGGAATCTCCAGAGGCAATGAAAACCAATTAACAAGGCTATTTCTTTTACTTACAGGCCATCCTATCTCCAGGTGCTTAGCACAAACATATTAACATGACCAAGCTTCAAGGCAGCTTTCAGAAGGCTACTCTGGTATGTAGCTGTTCTGATTGGAAGGTTTGTTTAGTTTCCACATGCTTACAGCAGAAATGATATTTTTCGTGTGGGCTTAAAAAAAAGGCAATAAAATGCCCAATGATTTGAAAACCCTGTTTAGTCAGACTAGCACAGCACTGGAGGCTTGAGGCATTCAAAATCATATTGCACATTCCAAAGGAATTTCCAAAAAACTTTCCTTCTGCAGAGATTAATTCCCAAGAAAACAAACAGTAAACTGTCACAGGTTTCTCTGCCACCTTTATACCTTCACTGTTTTCTTAAATAAAGAGCTTGTAATTTGAATTTCATGAATTTTGATACATTCATCATTTGCTCTGTTTGTTTCTCTGGAAATAGTTTAGCCTGTTTGGCTTTTTTAGTAATATACATTAAAAATGTTCAATAAAAGAGCCAAAATGTTACCATATGGAGTAAATTTCTTTACATTTTACCTACTGTGACCTCAATTCAGTTTAACACAGCAGAATGTAAATGAAATAATGAAAAGGACAGTTTAATGTTGCCAGGCTAGCAAAATACACTATGCAACTATGACAGACAGAAAAATGTTAGTGTCTGTAAGACAATTCAGTATCAACCCTGTAATTAGATTTAGTCAGAAGATCAGTGCAAATCTCTTGCCTACAAATGTCATCAAATTTATTTCTAGCATTAGGCAGTTTATTTTTCATTTTTCTCTGAAAAGAACTGCAGGTACGTTAGTAAGTGAAGTGCAGACACATCTACCTAAGAGGGTGAGTAACTTGTGGACAGTAAAATACTGTGACAATCGGGCAAAAAAAGCTCTTCCAAAAGGCATTCACCCCTATGCAAGGAGCTGGAATTGGAGTCATAACAAGTTAACATGAAAAGATGTTGTGCCTGCAGCCTTCTGCAGAAGCCCAAAGGCAACTTTCATTATGTGTAGTCACAGAGCCACTGCCTGTGGCCACAACCCCACCCATCAACACTGGTGCCTCCAGTACAGAGAAGAAAGCTACTTCAGAAGCAGAGTGGAAGAACAGGAAAGTGGGGCTGGAGACCATCAGTAGGAAGGGCAGGGCACAGACAGAACTCACTACAGTGGCAACAGGAAACCGACATTCAGGCTTGTCCACCCACACCTCTATCACACTCCTCTTAGCTACTATTTGCATAGTAGAGCCTCTAAACGGGCAGCAGTAAGATCACCTTAATTACGGTGTTCAAGACAGCTTAGCCAACACACAGGACCAGAATAAAGCACAAGGCTTACTGTGGCAAAGACGAACCCTAAAGACTGAAAAGGTAGGCATGTCTAATAAGAGCTACTGATGCTTTAGGAAAAGGCAAGCTAGTTGAAGTCCAAAAGAAAGAGCATAACACAAGGGTTTTCTGTCACTGTTACTATTCTTCAGTAGAAATTCAAAAGACTGATGGCCAAAGAGTAACCAATTAAGATAATGCCCCTGCAAATGCTGCACAGGATTTTTTGCAAAATCGGGACCTTATGCAATTTCTGCTTCAGTCTTGAAAGTGTCAAAAACCTGATCCACGTTACAGTTTGAGGCCAGAACAGTGATTTATAGATAGACTTGAAGTACACCTCTACTACCCAGAGGCTGGTTAGAGAACTGCTACTCTTGAATGCAAGAAGAGAGGAAGACAAGAACAGGGACAGGGGAAGTAAGAGAAAGGGGAAGGAATGAGCCACTCAGATCTCCTGAAAGAAGTCCAACACTGTATTCTGTTTGGGAGGAAAGAGTTTCCAAATGGATTCAATATTTAGTTCATTGGGGAGCTGACATCAAAAAGCTTCCTATCACCAAACCCTCAACACAGCAATCAACTGAAAGAAACGTAGTAAGGTGTGGCTTAGAGAACATAAAAGAAGGATGACAGGCAGGAATTAGGAAGTAAAAGAGAATTTGAGGAGAAAGCCGTGTCTTTGTCACTGAGAAACTCAGACAAAAGCAATAGCAATCTTGCTCTGAATCATGAGATTCCAGAGGACTGAAACACCTGTCTGGGAAAAGCCATAAGCAAGAGCATCACTTAACCACTGAGTAATTGGAAATCATCATCAGAAAGATTGCAGTGTAGAAACTCTCAGCCCTGACATCTGGTCTTCATTCTTCCTTTAACAATTCATCATCTCCTGCTTGTTTCCTAGCCAGTCTGTTGCAGAGTCCTTCTACCAAGGTCTGAATAAACTATCTGCTTCACTCTTTCCAAACTCTGAAATGAGCTCCAGAAAACACCTGAAATATTGCAACACATTTTCCCTTCAAGATACAAATAAAACATGATCATGCATGCCATAAAGTTTGCAGCTTCAAACTTGGAGCACACATTTACCTCTGACTGCATGTTTTTTCATTCCTAAATAATTGTTACAGTCACAATATCTTCAAAGTTGGTAATTCAAATTCCTTGATTTAAAGGGCACAAGTTCTTCGATTTACAGGCAAAATGGCCTTTTTTTTTTTTTTAAGTGGAGAGAAAACACCTTAAGCATTAGGGATAATAGAACTGAAAATTTAATTTGCACCTACACACTCATAGAGTGAAACTGAACAATTTTAATAGAAAAAAATGGCTTAAAATCACAAGAACATAGAGAAATGCTGTATGTTACAGAATACTAATACATATATACAGTACATTAGGGTGATGAACAGGGTACCTGGGAACCCAGAGGCAGATACTGAATGTATGTGAGTTTCCACCTTCCCTCCAGCATTCCTGGTTTCCCTGGGAAGACAGCTCAGCTGTTTAGGCAGCATCTTGCTGAACTGCTGTGAACTCAGGAGCTGTTTTTGCAGCTGAGATGGCCCACAAGAAGGAGGAAGCATCAAATACTGAATGGAGATGTAACCTCAGGGTCACAAGCTACAGTGTCACCCCAAAACCTTGTGGCTTTGTCAACTGTGCTGGCCCACACAGAGGCAGAAAGGCACAGGAGATAGAGATGTACATTCTTTGTTTCTGCTTCATGGGTGAAATGATAAACTTTTGCAGGAAGAAGGCAAACAGTCTACCTGTGCAGGTACCCAGTTCAGAGGCAGTCCCACGTCAGCAGTGACCTCAGTTATCACATAAAGCCTGCTTGACTGCCTCCACTACACAGTAGGCAAGTGTTTGCAGAGGTATTGGTGCTGGCACTCCTGGCTTGAGGGTAACCTCCTCCCAGTATTTCTTGTTGGGTCACTTCAGACACTGCACAGGTGCTTGTGGGACTCCTGCCCACAGTGCTTCTGAACAGCTCTGACCCTTATTTCTCATTTTTATATATATACCCAGTAATATGAATTAATTTTCTCTTCATCATGAGGAATTAAAAGCACAGGATAAAACAAAAATTGCAAAAGGTTTGAGCCTTGAATAACAAACTTTTGAGCAAGGTTTGAAAAGAGCAGAGAAACCCTTACCTTTTGACTCAGTATATCCAGTGTCTATTTGCTGAGACTCAAAACTGCTCTGAGTGACAATGACATATCTACCATTGCATGTATCACTGCAAAATCATCAGATACAAAGTGAGCCAGATTTTCCTCCTAACTTATCAATAAACAAAGTACTTTCATTTCCAGGACTAAGTGTTGACAGCTGCACTCAGAAGATAAATTTTTGCCCAAACCATATGTTCATAAGTTCCAAAGTACAACTATTCGTTCTACTGAATTTCCCCTAAACTGACAGAAACTTTGTCAATCTCATCCTGAATAACTTAATTTTTCAGGTTATTTGTTTATGTCTACTCCATGGCCCAAAGTAAAGTTTGAATTAATGGAGTAAGTACTGACCATAGGACAGCCTCATTACCTTGAATTAATTTCCTCTAATGAAAGCATCACATGTCAATGCTAAATGTATATCAGTCATGGATAAAATATCAAGAGCACATCAGAAACATGGTGTAAACCTCTCAAAACCACCATTCTGCTTGAAATAATAATGCCAAGACCACCAAAAGAAAGGAAGCATAACTAGCATTCAAATCACTGTTATGGCAAACATGCCATGAGCAACACACATAAACTTAACATCAAACTAAGTTATATGTTTGCAGTTTTTGAAGTCTCTACCTGACAAAAAATTTGCATGCTTAAGGGTTAACTATAGAATTTTACAACCTTTTGCAGCGTTGTAGGTTGTTTCCTTCATTGAAGCACTACTTCAAAAAACAAACAAAAAAACAAAAAAAAAACCAACCAAACAAAAACAAACAAACAAAAAAAAACAAAAACCCAAAACAAAACAAAAAACAAACAAAAAACCAAAAAACAAACACTTTTGCTAGAACTTGTAACAGTTCTTCCTCCAAGCTTTGCCCTGGTTTCCAACTCACACTCTAAGGCCAGCCTCCTTATAATAAGGCATTTACAGTTGCTAGAGGGAGAGGCAGTGGAGCCGTATAAAAATTTACTTCAGTGTATTTTATTAATAATAAAATAAAAATTATTATTAATGATATAATCAATTAAAAATATACCATTAATGTTAATTATATAGTTAACATATCATTAGATAAATAATATATTGATTAATAAATAATATAAATAAATAATTATTATTATTTTTAAAATAATAAGATAAATATTACAGTGTAAAAAGTGTTGCTCCATGAGCAGTGTCTTGCCCACGTGAGTTTCTACCATTCGAATTCGATATGGGAACTATTTTTCAGGCTGCGAAGTGTGAGCACAAGTGAAATGACTTCCATCTATTTCGTAATAGTTTTCATGCCAATGGTATACTTCCAAGAAAATCTATACTTTATAACTGGAGGAAATGACAATAAAATAACTTGATCACAAGTAAATTTGCATGTGAAATGTGTCCAGAAGCTAGCAGAGACCAATTCTAACAGCTCATTTCTTCATTCTTTTGAGATGTCCAGATAGGCCTGTCAGTGGGCAGCATTTGCAGTCTGGATGGAAGTAGCCTACCGATCAGCATCTTCCTGCTGTGGTTTTAGGAAAAAAGAATACAGATGAACATTACAGAAACCTACGACTGCTTTTACCAGAAAGCTCTGCAAAGATTTATGAAGCTACTTAGTTTTGCTGAAGTGGCGGAGGGGGGAAGAAACTACTAAGACTTATTGCTGTGGTTCAGTGTTATAGAAAACATTAGCA
>JAWMRA010000090.1:46249253-46268691 GCA_035584735.1 Pseudotriccus pelzelni | reverse complement strand
TGAAGAACATGTCTAAAAGACTGACAAATTCAAGCACCAGGAGGCTCAGCTAATCCCAGAATCCAGGACCCTTCACAGGGAACACAGTGTCAGCAGCCTCCTCTTATTTAAATCAAAATGGCTTCAGTTTGAATTACGCTCCTTGAAGCACCTTTGTTGTTTTTCTAAGGGAAAATGGGTATTCCTCAGATAACGAGATCCCAAATCAGTTGTGTCTGTAGCATTAAAATGAGCATGTGAAAAATGAGCAGGTAAAAATTGCTCAGAAGCTTGTGTAGGTTGGGGAGCACTGGTATCCTGACACTGGATCATTGGATTATGGCAGCACCACTTGCAGAGAAGCTCAAAGCCACCCTCCACTCCAGACTTGTCCCACCAAAACATGTGGCAGAAAGGAGCAGGTCTCTGTTCACCCACCTCACAAGGTGTGTGGTACCTGGGCAAGCAAGGATTTCAGTCTGCTTCTGAGCAGTGACAGCTGAAATACTGTGTGAGCTTTATTAATAAGGTCTTTCCTGTTCCTTTCCATTAGTTCTTTTTCCTACTCCACCTGGAGGTCAGTTTGGCAATTACGCTGTTTTGGTGTTGTCCCGTTTATTTCCTATAACCAGATTACTGACGTAAAATATGCTCCCCTGACATGGTCAGTGTTAATGTTTCCACAGAGGGAAGGTCCCATGTCACCATGTACAGATAGTTTTCTTTGGTTTCAATATTCATGTAACAGTAACAATACAATACAAAGTAATATATTTAAATACAGATAACTTCTTAAACAGATGGATTTTTTACCCACCTTTTTTTTTTCTTTTGGTTTATGTTCAGTCAACAGTTATGATATGCTTTTGGCAAGCAAAGTCCAGGGTTTTACCCTGGGAACTGGGCTCCATATGTCCTTGTATCCCTGTCTTTAATAATTCTGACTTTTATATATCACAAAAACACATTATGACTTCCCTACTAAATGGTTAGTCACACTAAGAATGTAATATTGATATCGCTGTAATTCAAAAGTATATCAATATCTTAATGCTCCTTGGTTCTACTTCAATGTCTTTACTAACAGCTGGTGACCTTTTTTTTTTTTCCCTGAAGAGATTCACCAGTTTATTTAAATTTTAAAACCTGATTTTAGCTAAAGACTTAAAGGACAAAGTCAACTCTTCCTGCATATGGATAATTGGGCTGCTAAGTCATTGCTCTCAAGCAGACCAAGCTTATTTTTCATAAAATTTTATTGAACAGTATCAAAACATTAATTCCTGAAACTCCTTATGGACGGAATTGGAGGGAGGGGGAAACATATTCATAGATAGCAGTTCATGAAGGGTCCAGAACTGTTGGATGAGAAATAAACCTGGGAAAAAAAGATCCTAACTGGTATGTAATCTTATATACCAGGAGGACTGCCTTTCAGACAGTCTAGGTCTACCAACAATGCTGCAAAGCTCTTTGTAGGCAGAACCTGGAGTTTGCAAGGAGATCCTTGGGCGAGCATGTGGAAGGACAGAGTCTCAAAGCCAAATGGTGTAGAAAACATAAGAGTCTACCAATGGCTTCAGTTCCACTTCAGAAGATGGATTGCTCTTAGTTTTATCTGATTTATCATTCCTAGCCTCTGTAAAATCCAGTCTAACTGCAAAGCAAAGGATGTCTTTATTTTAAGTCAGGAACCTCCTGAGAGCTGTGTGGTTAACTATCTGCAGTCTGTATGGGCACAAAACACAATTAAATGCATTATAAACAATCTCTTGTAAAATGTACAATTCAGATCTATTGTAACCACCAGCAAAAACACTGTTGTTCTGCAGTAATCTAGCTCTGCATCACCATGAAACTTTTCAAATTAAAGTGTTCTTTGCCTAGGGGAGAATGAAGATCAGACCTGTGGCCTAGGCTGCATTTGGTCAAAATTCAGACAAATTATCTGGATATCCAAACAACATTTTAAGTTTTTCCGGAAAATGTTTCACACTTCATTCTTGTAGCTAATGATTCTCAAATACTTACTTTTCCAGTACTGAACAGTGTGTTTGAAGAATACCTTGACAATTTCTCATTCTGTGACTAGAAATGACAGAGTCTGGCTTTTCTGAAGGGCAATTGATAACATTGACACAGGTTTGTCTTCCCGTTTTCAAAGGTGAAAACACTGCCTGGATTGATCAGTATAGGCATTTCCAGTTGTAGTTTGTTCAGACATTTATTCCTCCCAAGCTTTTAGCACATAGAACTTCAGTCTGCTATAGTAATACAAAATCATTACTGAAGTCCTAATCAGACCAGTTAGGTTCACTCTGGGAACCAGAAATAACATGATGTGAAATGCATCTGCAGAGAGTGCATTAACCTATATACTGTGAAAGTCTACATATGGTGACACCAGAAAACATACAGAATGGAATGACTTTCAGTTTGGCTTAGTATGTTTAGGGAAGTCTATGAGGAATTTTCAGCCAACATTTCTTATCTCTGCTGCCAATGTAAAGTGTATTAAAAAGGTCCAGAGATTACTAAACTGGATGGGGATCTTTCAGGTTAGATACTGATCCTCATAAGCCCAATACATCACCTATAAAACTTCACAATTTCTATGGATTAAATACTAATTATAGCCTAGCTGGTATCCTATCGGAAAGCAAAGCATATGGATGATTCACATAATCTAATTTAACATCTGTTCTCAGATGACATTTTGATAACACAAAATGCCTCCCATTCTTACATTTGCATCCTCAGTCTCTATGCACTTGTATCATATTGCACAATATGTAGACAGACACACACGAACAGAGTGCTATGAATTAAGCATCACCATTTTGATAGCGTAGTTTTATAGCCAGAAGTGTGTACATGTCTTCTTTCAAAATTCTTTTGGAGGAATGCTGCCCTACAAGCACAATGGCCTTTTTTTGGAGGATGATGTGCTCCAGCACAAGATTCCCTGCTGCTGAAGGTTTTCTAGAGATTAGATGAAGTTTCTGAAAGGTAACTGTGATGACTATCTGCCAATCCTTGCACACACTCCCTTTTGGATTACTGTCCCATCTTCTGCACAAAACAGCAGAAGATAAGAACAGCATTTTTCCCAGAATGAAAAAACACTAGAGGATGAGAGAAGTGCACCCTTCAAGTGCAGGTAGATGAGGATGTACATCTAAGGACACTTAAAATATGAATTAGTACTTCCATTGTTTTTACTTCATAAATAAACTTTTTTTTTCTGTACTGTACCACAAAAAACTCCAGTTACCAAAGGACAATCACAAAATCATATATGTCCTTCAGCACTGGGTTTTGCAGACAGTACTTTTGTATGAGTTGAAAAAACACTTCAATTCGCATGTAGCTTAACTTTTCCCTGTTGGTGACACAGCTAAAGGGGCTCATGTGTTTTGTTTAGTCCATCATCTGTTTGGAATAACCTATATTTGGAAATGTGTTTCCGATCCAGGCATGGCAATGTCAGAATATAAATAACTCAGCATTTTTTTGTTACTTTCAAGCTACCACATTTGATCTGTTGATGCTTTTTGGAAGTCCCTAGTGCACAAATGCAATGAACTTAATATTGTTGCTGTACTGCTTCAGTTTTGGGAGTTTCTGTGTTGTTTTTTGGTTGTGTGTGTGATGGTTTTTGGTTTGTTTGACTGGTTGGTTTGTTTGTTTTTCTGTGAATACTAAGTTCTTATGGAACTTTCAGATGCATGGATTATCATACCTTGCTGCAGGATGCTTTTCACATAGAGTTAGATTAGACTCTTTGGGTGATAATGCAGTCCTGAAGTGCAGCTGTTAGTGAAAGGCCATGTGCCCATTTTCTGTAGTTGTGTACCATAAAAATATGCATCCCAGATGGTTAACGAAAGATGATGGTTAACTACATTTGCCTCTTGCAAATATAGTAACTCTTACTCTATCTTTTTTTTAACACTCATTTAATTTAATTTTTTTAACTTGTTCCATGTTTACTTTTACTGCATATTCATTCTCTATTATGAGATAAAACAACTGGGGTTTTGTATGGTGGGTAGTGTAGTATTTTGCAGACAGAGAAGAACAATGTTGTGGCTATCATCACACCTGGCATGTGTTCATTGCAGAGAACAAATCTTTATTTTAATATAGCAGAGCAAAAAATCATCCCCATTTATTAATCTGATGTACACTAAATAACTTTGCATTTGTTACACAGATGATAAATATTTTGCAGATAAATTTATAAGCACTTCCACATTTTATAGATTTATACTGTACACAGTCATCCTACACAGAGCATGCCCTTTCACAAATATACAGACAGTTTTCCTCAGGGGACTTAATCAAAAACACTTGGTCAGACATTTTGGAAGCTGGCAATCTGACATAGGGGAGGATACTGGAAAGATGAGTTCACAATTGTACCAGCTGGACTTGAAATGAAAAATTCAGAACTCCAAAAGAGAGAATTTATCAAGGCACACACATGCAAACACATATATACAATAGTGATGACTGTAACTTGCTTTACAGGAGATCACACAGAGCAGTAAAGGAAACAAAGAAAGAAAGAGTGAGGTCAGGACCATTGCCAAGATCTTGCTGCAGATTAGCAGATCTGAAGTCGAATTCCCCTGTATAAATGACAATTCAACTTCAAAGTAGCTTGTTACCCGTATATACAATATGTACATGTTACCTTGCACTGAGAAATGGAGACTGTCAAAAATAGTTGCGATTTTCTTGACAACATGTGCACATTAACATACCTGTGTGTTTGTATAATGAAGACTGTTTGAAAAATTGTATTGCCAGTTGGCTCAGAGCAGTTGGAAATTTGAGTGGAAGTTTAGAAGGGGAACCTGCAAACAGAAGATAACCACAAGAAACCTAGTAAAGAGTATACGTTTTTCTCCTGTTGCTTAGCATTAGAAAACACTAACAAAGAAAATCAGTAACCTGACAATGCCAGTAAAGTCCAGTGAAGGCAAAAAACTCACCTTTCTATACTTCATCCTTGATACCTGACTTCTGTGACATTACACTGCAGTGGAAACTGCCCACTTAAAAAAAATCTAATTACGTACAGTGTATTCTTACAGCTATTGGAGGCCAAGTATGAGATAGAATTTGTCATTGCCACATAAAAGGTAATATTATCTACTTCTGCTACAGATGTGAATGATAATTTTCTACTTAAAACTGTCAGTTCATGATCACAATTAAAGTCTATATGCTATGGCCTCATACGCCAAGTATGAATTTTCTCCTTGTAAAGTTCTCCTACTTTATGAAAAGTACTATCACATAAGTATTGCTACCCTTTCTTAGTCTCCTCCCAAAGGTTTGGTATCGACTGGTATTCAGTTTATCAATTCATATAACACGTGGCAATAAAAAAGAATAGCAAGCTGCTTCATTGGTTGGTTGGTTGGTTTTAATCTTATTATAGAGTTGGCTTTCCTATAGCAAATATACATTCCTTCCTTTAGAAGGAATAAACCCTTTCTTCTGCTTTCTTACTTCTGTAGCATGAGTGCATGTCACCTACCAGAGGAAGCACACTGCAAAGAGTGAGGATCCTGCAAAGAGGGAAGAAGCAATGTAGCAGATGCCAGAGCTTTTGAAAGAGCTCTTTCCACCACCCCTGCGTGGTCTGTGTGCATGTGCTGATATTTTCATGCTGAATGTGCTTGAGTTATAGCAACCATGACTTTATATGGCACTAATTACTGTAGAAGATCTTCATGGGTGTTAATCATTAACCGAAAGACACCCTGGCAATGGCTCTGTTTCAGGCTGGTTGAAGATTGCTGATAAGAACAGCAGCAAATTATTTTTTAACCACATCACTAGAACGACTGCAACTATGTATGCAGAAACAATGAAAAACATACAATACAGGAAATCACAGACATTTTCTCATACATTACACAGAAGTTAGCATGTTGATATCCCCATGGACCATTTTGAAGGCCTTTCGGTTGAATAAGACAAGAGTCATAGCTTTTAGGAGTTTATGTATCTGAGAGCGCTGTCTCTCCTAGTCACTGGAATACAACCAGTGCCTTTGCATGCTGTTTTGCTGTTTGGCACAGTGTGGTGGGGCACTAGGGTGGGCTGGGCAGGTAGGGGAAGGCAACAGCTAAGTCAAAGCTCGTTTTTCAGACCATCTCAGGAATTCCCTTCCAATGTCTAAAAGCTAATGGCCAGCTGAGATGAATCTTGGCATCCCAACAATTTTGCACAAGTAAGTAAAGGCTTCTGCACAAGGAATGGAGCAGGCTGTTATTTTTGTTCAAAGCATAATGCACAATGCAGAATGTAAATCTATCATAGAGAACGAGATGAGAACACGGTTTTAAGTCTTATATCCACCTGTGTTATAGAGAGGTGAGTGTGTACATATGTGTGTATACTTACCCACATGTGCAGCTGTATATGTATTCACCTCTAACTGTGTAATACTTCTTTAAAATATCTAATGTTGTATAGCTGCAGGCTAGGATTTAAAGAAAACATCTGAGAAAATAAAAGTTGTTGAAGGCTACATCTTGATTTCTTACTTTTCATAGTTTGCATTTAATTTGATTCCATTTCATTATTTTTCTTGACCTTCTTCTTTTGAAGGACCATCTTTTAACTGGGTAGGACAGACCTATGTAAGATTCACAAATTACTTTTATCACATAGCCAGTGAGGGGACAAGCATATACTTACAAGGCAGACATTAAGAGGATATAAAACATGTCTTATAGGTAAGAATAGATGCAGTATTGTAAGAGAGAAATGTTAGCTGACAGCTCTAGCTCTAGACAACAAATGAAACTGGAACAACACATAAGACATTTGACTCCTGCAGAGTACTGTACTTGCAATGAGTTATGAGTGCTGTCCTTTAGCAGCAATTGGTTTCAGATTGTTTGGTCAGGACTACTGGTGAAAACTGAATGCCAAAATTAGAAAGTAGGAAGCTAAGCAAAAAAGCAGATCCTTGGGATCCAAGCAAAATGAGCTTAGGTGGCTTGCTGTGGAGAGAGTGCTGAAAGCCAGCCTGCCAGCTCTCTTTCTCTCTCACTTTCTCTCTCACTTGTGGACTGATGTGTCTGGCTACAACTCAGACATGTTGATGGCCAGAGAGGGGGCAAAGTCTCTACAGAACTTCTTGGTTACTTGGCATTAAAATGTATGTTCATAAAAAGCCTGGGTGGAAAGAACAATACTTTTATGTCAGGTCAACCTCATCCAAATACTTTTGTTGTTAAGTATTCTCAAATCTTTGGTTATTGAACTAGTGTACTAGTTAGAAGTGAGCAATATGTTCTAGACCTTTGTCAAGCAGCTTAGATTGTGTGCCCCATAAAGCAATTGCATTGTATTTTTCTCTAAGCATTTCCCCAGTAAATGCAGATTGTGTGTATCTTGTGGGAAAAGACTGCCAAAAATTACTGCTTTATTCGTTTTTAATTGCACAGGATGTACTCAAATGAGAAAGCAGAGTTACATATTACAGGCCAGAATCTTTGTAGATATTTCAACATAGTATTAAAAAAGAAAAGTAAATCAATCAGGCCCAATTTGTCTTATTCCTGCTTCTGACATGCTAAGTTACCACATCAAAGACAGGTCCTGAATGTTGATAGAGTTCTATGTAGTAATCTTACACATTTAGAGTAGGACTAAATGTCGAAGGATTCTTCCTTTGCAGGAAGAAGTAAGGTATTTACCACTACAAAAAAAAAAAAAAAAAAAAAAAAAAAAAAGAAAAAGCAGATGATGATAGTGAATTCAAAAATATTTTGCAACACTTAGTTGAAATTACTGACATTAGAAGAAAGCAAACGAGGCTGATTTCAGCACATGAATTGACTGTGCGAGGTTAAGTGAAAGCAAGGGAGATCTGCAAGTAGTGTTATAAATTGATGCATTTTATTTAATTCAGGTTTTGAACTGAGTTCAGATTTTCTGGCTAACATGTCTCTTCTAATTCCACATGACTGCCTGATACCTGTCTTACCTTAAAATTGCAGGCAAAAGTCTGTATTTTCATAATGCATTTCCTGGACTAGCAGCATTGGGAAGTACTAATGCAGGCAAATACCTAATATTTTACAGTACTTTTAATGAACAAGAAGGCAGGAAATACAGAGCAAAAGCAGTTTCTCAGACATGTTTTCTTCTGAAATATGATTACGAACATGTGTTTTCTTTCAAAACACCAGAGGAAGTGGAGCACTTCTGTTTTCACTTCTTTTGTCTTTGACCCCCTGAGTGCGAGGATTCATTTTTAAAATTGTGATTGAAATTTCAATTGCATTTCCAGGTTATTAAACAGGAAACATGGCTTGTTCATTGTATTAGCATAATATCATCTTGTTTAGGTAAAGAGGTGTGACTGGATGTAAACATCTTTCTCTGGCTAATAAAGGTTAACTTAACACTCAAAATGGGGAAGAGAGTTAAAGCCCAGCATAGATAGGCTGTCCATATGAGGGGCTGAAGACCATATTACATCGCTAAGTATTGGAATCAGCAGTTGTGTCTCAAGAGCAGTTAGATGAAGATAAGGCTCCATAGTGGTAGGCAAAGAAAAAAAGAATACAGAGTAATATTTCCTCCAAATGGGGCTGAGCTAGGTGCACAGACAAGAAGATTCCCCCATATCTATACCCACAGCAGGACCCCAACAGGGGCCATTCTGAGAGGAGACTTCTCCTTGTATCATTCTGGATATGTAGGGGACTGTGGAATCTGGCTGCCTCAAAAGGATAGTATTCACAGAAGGACTTCTGTGGTTGCTTTCCATATCGTTTTTAAAAGATATGGCCGAATTGCAAAAGATATGCAGCAAAACTTCTTCCTGAATGTTACTAGGAAGTCACAAGCTGGTAAGAACACAAGGAGAGAGTTTTGACTTTCTTTAAGATTGGTTGTCTAGTAACAAAAGTAATTTGGGGTGTAATGAATGGAATGGCATGAAGAGAAAGTGAGCAGAGCTTGAGCTAGCAATCTTAACTTTGCCCCACTTTCCCAAGATGATAAAGGAGGAGTAGACTAGAGGAGCCATCAGGTAGGAGGGCTAACTCTTTTTCACCAGTGTTCAGGCCCTGTAGTACATAACTTTGTAAGGGGACTGGTTAAAATCACGCATGCGGGAAGAAGATTTCCCAGTACATCATTCATTATCAGTCCTTTTCAGCATTCCACCATTTACACCTACTCTTGGTTCCCTTGCTAGGGGCTTGCACTCAGCAGTCAACGCAATGCACACCAAATGTTGTAGCACATGCTTCTAAGCAACAAAGTGCTAATATGGATATAGCCTATCTGGTTAAAACATACAAACGTAACACTGCTTTCAAGAAATAAGAGTCTGCTAAGTCAAACTCCAGTATTACAGAAATTGTAAGGAGTAAAACTAACATGTGGTCTTTCTTGGGCAGTTTTCAAATTTCAAACCAGTTGATCATCATAGTTAATAGCATTCTAAATACTGTCAGTCTTCTCTGTTTTCAGGGGCCATTGTTCTTATTGTCATTGCCATTGTTGGGATGAGTTTTCAGCTGTATAGGATAACACTAGACATTATATCCTACTTCAATTTAGACTGACAGGAATTTTCAGTTAGCAGTCAATTCTGTGACCAAAACAGACAAATAAGCAATTTTGATTACATATGTTTTATATCTGTGATATACAAATGCTACCAAGTTTGATTCTCTCTGGTGTATAAGGGATATAAACAGGCCACTAAGTGATTCTTTGTTTGAGATAGAAGTGAATAGACATAGAAAGCAAGTGCCATTCCTACCGTCCAGTATTTATTACCTGAGGCTGCAAAAAAAGGCAGATTCACTAAAGATTGGTCAAATTACTTTTGGTTATAATGTGAGTATCATTTGTCTCCAGATCTCCATAAATTAAGGATTTCTGATCAGGTCTGTGGATTGCACCTATCTCACCAAGTTATTTATAGCATGAAGGTGCATTCACTTCTTTTGTCTTTGTGAGATAAATCTTTACTGCACTCAAGCAAAAAATATTAATTGTTCAAACAACTTTGATGCTGGCTTGCACACAAGTTCAAATCTGTTGAGCCAATTAGCTCATCACCTAGGGAAATTCTAACTTTCGGTTTTGTTTCACATGTTGGAAATTTTGGTGGATTTTTTTCTGTGTTCATCTCTTCCATTTATTTTTCTTCCCAATTCCTACTGACTATTCCTATTTTTTTTTTTCTTTTCTCTACCTTAGAACGTTCACTTAATTCTGGACCATACGAGGTCCCCATAGTCCTGAATTTTTTAACCTTTACTGATTTCTCTTATTGCTATATTCCATTTCATCCAGACATAATCACATACTCATGACATAGTCAGGATTTAGAATAAAAACCAGCATTGAAATCAACATAGGTCTACACGTAATGAGATTTTAGAGTGTCAAATTTGAATCACATTCCTCAGAAACTGAATCTTATTTTTCTGTGGCCCTTTTCCTCCAAGCTGGTCAGGAGGTATGAAGTGTATCTGAATGTTTTTGGGAATTACATGCAGAGATGGGCAGAATATATTACTGCAAGAGGACAGTGCATAGCAACACAATGCAATATTTTACCATTGCTGTTAATATTTACTCCAAACATGTACAGAGGCTTCAGATTTCAAAAAAACTTATGCAGTAAGTACAAGGATGTGAACACATGCTACTAATGAACAGCACACAGAAATAGGGCTCAAATACAATATGCATTGCAGAAAACAGCCTTGAAACAATACTAAGGCTATGACTAGCGGACAAAAACCATAGATGTGAAAATAAGACCATGATTTTGTTCTTATCTTAGAATTCAGTAAAAAATTATTCTTCCTCCTTTTTTAGCATAGTCTAGAAATTTAAAAGATGTGTTTAAGTCAGATTTAAACATAAAATATTTTATCTCAGATATCTCGACTGTTAATATTCCAAAATAAGTACACTTCCTAAATTTTTTTTCTTACTATAACGTATTTTAATTATCACCATGAAAATAATGTCCCCTAGTTTTCCATACTCATGCTTTTTTAATTCTGACTCTTTTCTAACTTAATAGCAGAAAACCACATCTTGGGCTAACATTTTTTTGTACTACAGTATGTAGCACAGGCATTTGTTAGTTACTGAAAATGTCACATCTAAAATCAGTACATTAAAAAGTGAACTTTAAATGTATTGAGTGATATTTTCATGTAGACTTTTACCGACTCTTTTAATATGGCAAAGACAATGACTGATACAGAATGCAGTGATAGATATTAGTACCCAAATCTAAGTTCACATGTAAGAACAAAGGAAAAATTAATGAAAACAAATCATTTTACAACATAATGACATTACCTGAAAGCCTAATTTCTTTGGCAACAATTCATATACCTAATAATTGTTGTTAGATATAATTAGAAAAAAAATACTGATAAAGTTTTCTGTATGCTGCATAGCAAATTTATTTGACACTTGAAACTGCAGATTGTTCATCAGCTGTTACAAATTCTCTTAGCTCTACTGAAAGTAAAGCCAGTTTCTGCCATCAGAGGATCTGCCTCTTTGATAACTTTATATAAATATATATGTATTAAATTTTTAATGCTAACATTTTAAACAGATTCCATAACCTTTTGCATAGCATAAAGACTGATGGGTAACTTTACTGTATTTCATAACAGTCTACAGCACAGAAGGAATAGATTTACTGCCATTTACTGTCCATCCATGCTCTTGGTCTAACAAAAACATTACCACTCTCTGCAGCCTTGCCATGGGTTCTTTCTTAATGTCTTTCAGAAAGACACTTGAAAGTATTAAAGGGTGAGACATCTCTAGAACAATTAAAAACTAGCTGAGAAAATGGTTATATTAAGAAGTGTACAAAACATGAAAAAATGAAGATGTTTATATATATATATATATATATAAATATCAAACAAACTACTGAAAGTATCTTACTTACCATATAGTTCACTGGCCTGATTCTTCCTTTATTCATACTTGTTTATTCATATTTGTATTAATTCACAGTTTTAAAATGGAAAAAATATTCCAGATACCACAAGTGAGAATAAAGCAAAATTATTCTGAAGGATTAGCAGCAAATAGTGAAAATGTTCAGTTATTCTCTTTACTGCGTATCTATATGGACTTTTAAACTCCCTACAGTAGTTGTTGCCTTCTCCTCAGTCAATCTGGAGTGTAGTTGGTGATGTTTACTTTAGACTGAAACTGCATGAAAATGTTTACCAAAAGTTGCTGCCACAAGTTTTTACCACCTAAGCACAGCTGCAGAAGATCAGTGTTCTCAGTACTGATGTGGTCTGTAGAGTTTCCTGAAAAATGCTGCATGCATTGATACATTAACATTCTCTGCACCAATACTGCTAAGTAATTGACTTGCACGTCTGTACATTACAAAAGCTCACAATGCCATGGCAAATTTAGCACATGTTTTTTAAATAACGTGACTGCTTTCATTATAAATATCTGATAATCAGTATGTTTTTTACCTTCCTGGATATGTCACCGAAACTGTTTTAAGAGGTAGCTTTGCAGTTTGAAGTTAAATGGTTTTGAACATTAATGTATGCAAGCAAACAAAAGTGAAATTTAAATTTTCATACAGAGGTTTCTAAACCTCTGCTACTCCAAAGTACCTTTTGAGTTTGATTCTGACATTTGAGCACTCTACTCTGTGTTGAGAATCTGAAGCCTTTGCACCACTGGTCAGGAGAGTTGACATTTGTACAAAGAAGGAAATAAATAGTGTTTTTCCCAGTTACATCAACACCTGTGTTCTCGTGTCAGGAAGCCGAAGTCCTACCAGACCTCCACATACCAGAACAGTAGAAGCAAGGAGAATAGGGATTGCTTTGGTGATACCAACAAGCGAACCAAATATTAGGTTTCCAAGTACAGCTGCAGCTTTGCATAGTGCATTCAAAAAGCCAAAGCCTGTTGCCCTAGAAGAGAAAACAGAAGAAAATTTTAAAAACAGGTGAAAGAGTAAAGCCTTTGAGACAAATCCTCAGTGTGAATAAATCAGTACAGCCCCAATATCTTACACAGCCTATGCCAACAATGATTCTGTGCTTGTATTTATAAAGTGAAATCAAAGCTCAGCTGCTACAGTACTTGGTTGAGGCAAACTCATTTTGCTGCCTCAGGGACCAAAATGTGAAACCAATGACAGAACGGGTGAGTTTGCAGCTCTAGAGTAGAACATGGGACTTGCAAATGGAAATTCAGTAAGAATTAGAAGGCTGCATTAGGAGAGAATAGATATGTCAAGCAGTTCTCAAAAGAGAAATGGCTTGAGGATCTGGGAAAGAAGTCATCAGAATTAAAGGATGATCAGCTTTAATAAAAATAAAAAATAAAAATTAACTTCTTCCAAGCAGTACACATGTTGAACAAATGCTTTTTCAAAAGGCTAATAAGACCTCCAATAATAATGGATGTTTACCTTGTAGAGGTAAAGAAGATAGGACGTATAAAACCTATTTGGTGCAAAAGAGATATCTGAGAAACTCTGGAGGAAAGGGAAAAGAAATAGGTTGCCAACACAAAGTATGACACAAGCAATACAAGTGGGCTCTCGTATTGCAGTGTTGTGATTATAGTAGTCTGAGATAAAGTGTTTTAATTGTTTGGTGGCCCATACACAGATATATTGTGCAAATTGCTATCATCGTCATAAATTGAGTTTTGACATGACCATATGATTCATAGATGAAAGAATAAACTCCCCCCTCCAAAAGTGTCCTAACAAAAATACCTGTATGATGGTAGAATCTCTTGTCTCTTGCAAATCACATCACTATTTTAATCTCTTTAAAATACCTCATATTTAACAAAGAAATTACTAATTTGCCTGAAATAAACACCATTCCTCATTGTGTAAAACATGACATCCATCCAGATGTTGGATGACAATAAGTATTGATGATATCTGAGAAAGAAGAGACAGGTCATTGCAATGGTATTATCTTGTAGATAATAATTTTAAAAATGACATGTTCTGCCCCTCAACAGTCCAGACCCCTGAGGGCTGCCAGAGAGAGCAGCAGATGAGCAAATTTTGGAAGTGTTGCTTTGTTGGAGATGGCCAGGACAAGGAGAAGACTTTCAAGCAGTGGAGAAAGGACTTTGTGCCAGAGAAGAACACCGGATCTACATTTATTTAAAGGACTTTATTCCAGAGACTCTGGGCTAAACCTATTGTTAAGTTGATGCCTTCACTCCAAGTTACTACACCCTGTTAACGTGGTCTGTGTTCCTCGGAACTACATGCCGTTTCCCCATTGGGCAGCTTACAAAGCTGCATCTGCCCTACCCAATCTCCTTTTTCCCCAGTTACATCATTGTTGTAACCCTTCCCCTTAATGTTTATGCATGTTTTCCTTACCAATCATAAATCCCAGTTTTGCATACTCCTCCCAGTTTCTAGAATCCTCCCTAGCCTACCCCTTAAATAGCCCTCCATTTTGTGAATGAACAGATCAGCCTTGGGCTTGTCTGAGAGAGATCTGCAGCCATGCTTTCGAACCCCACTGCTCTCGTGTCTTTCCTTCAGAATCGTGTCATTGCTTGTGAAGATTTCTAACAGAGAAACATTTGCAACAGTTCCTTGCAAATGCCTTCCTCAGAGGAGGAATGAGCAAGTTAAAACTTGCCTATTTTAAGCATGACCTTTTGAGGAATTGGTCTGAAGCAGGAAAGTGAGATACGCTAAGGGAAGCATCGAAGACTCACCCTATTAGAGAAATCTTCCAAAGCCTGAGAAGACAACCAGATCTCTAGTGCAGAAACATTTGCACTGCAAGGGCAGATAAAGCTCAGAATATCTGGAGCAAGTTGATGCAGGATGGTGGATAGCTACTGGGGGGGAAGGAACTCCAGACTGACACATCTTCTAGGGCTCACATAATCACAGAATGGGTAAAGTCGAAAGGGACCACAGTGGTTTCATCTGATTCAACCTCCCTGCTTGTGTAGGGTCATGCCAGTTCAGCAGGTTGCACTTTTACTCGTGCAGGGGGTTATTCTTGGCACGTGTGGGACCCTACATTTGGCTCTGTCAAATTTCAGCCTGTTCTCCTGCCCACCTCTCCTACCTGTTGAGGTCCTTCTGAAGGCCTGCACAGAGCATGCAGGTAGGAAGGAGTATCATGAAGAGGAAAGGCTGTGTTAAAATAGACTGTATCACAAGCAGGTAGAAAGAGATTAAACAGAACACAACTGGACTGGAAAACCAAGTTTATGTGATAGGATACCAATAGATTGCAGCTATTCTAAAGAAGTCAGGGAAAGAAGAAGAAAAGAGAATGGTTTTAATTTCAGAATCGTTTATGCATATAAAGTATTTCAAAACTTCTGATGGTGACTGGTTGTGATTAGTGTCCACTAACGTAAATATGACTTCTTCAGTTGCCAGTGCTGTTGTAAAATCAAACTTGCCCCCAAATAACAGTAATTGGAAAAAAAACCCTTACAGTGATTACATAGAGAAATCAGACACCTGGTTGTCAGAAGCCTCAGTATATTCAGAGAGATACCAGAACTCCCCAAAGAACACACAGATCCAGCTAATGCAAATTTGGGTAGATACAGGCAGGAAATCTTTGGAAAAGCAATAGCACAAAACATATGGGGATGCTTTACTTATATTTAGTGGTTTTTTATACTACCTTATAAAGGTAAGCTGTTTCACAGATGGTAGCTGCTTATATCAACTAATTACAGCATGGTCTGAATATAATTTTCTGAGCAATTTGAACCATTTCTTTTCATTTGGTGGGCTCCACAGATGCCCCTGTGATTTAGATCTATTATGGATTATATACTCCAAATTACCTTATTAAGGCTTAAAGTAATTTTGTGTAATATTTGCTCAATACCTCTTGTGTCTGAGCAAAATTAAAGTAATCTTCTGGACTGAAAAAACTGTTCTGTTTGTAAAATGGACTTACAGAATTTTGCTAACTGGAAGGAGTCATTGTCAATCTAATCCCATTAGTGCTATCAAACTGTAAACAAATAAAAGTAAGACAAAATAAGCCCTTTTTTATTGCCCTTGGTTGTCCCGATGATACAAAATGAACCCAGCAGAAGTTCAATATTTTAATCTTTAGGATGATTTCAGGCATGTCCTTTTGCCCAAAATAAGCACATCGTTGGCATGAATAGTATGATTTTTATAGGCTTAAATAAAATTCGTTATGACCTGTACCTGAAAAGCCCTATCGCTGTTCAACCTCCTGCCTTCATACCCTTCAATTTTAATACTGTGTTTGAATGTGAATTCGTTGTGTACTCACAGACAGAACAAAGTGATTAAGCAATTGTTGAGCTCTAGGCATAGCAAATTCAGTCTCCTTGGTTGTTTAAACATCTTTCTTAGAACAGTGTTCATGATTCAAATTGGTTAAAATCTTTATTAATTCATGCTCTATAATTATTCTACTCAATCCAGTGGAGTAAAAATAGCCAGAAAATCAATATGCTGTAATATATCACACACATATATGACCATAGTGGTCTCTTGCAGCATTAGTACCGTCTAACAGCTGCAATGATTCATGGAAGTGCTAGAGTGTCTGCAAATGATCAAAGATATGTGATGTGTCATCTCAGCATCATGGACCAATTAAATGAAAAATTCCAAGAGCATAGGGCCATTTGTATATACACCAATTTTCTTTCTGTTGATCAGTTACTGGGCAAACACTTACACACAAATGCAATTTTGACTTCACGAATAGTCGCTAGTACTAATAAAGGGTGACCAGTGGCAAAAATCCCTTATCCAGCAAGAGAATGCCCTTAAACCAACCCTTCAGGCACATCGACAAGAAAATGCTTGTGAATCAATTTGAGATAGTCTTAAAACAAATAAACAAACACACAACAGGTACAGATTTTAGTATTGGTAGGAAAAAATGCAGAAGTCTTTTATAAAAATGTCAGAGCTGAGAGAAAGCTGGATGTTACTGAAAGGGAATTTTCTCCAGTGTATTTTACTTTTGCTGCTGAGAAAGCTGTGACACAGGAAAATACTTAGCTCCTTTCACCCAAGCCCCACACAAAAATGGCAAGAATCCAAACAGTTAAAAATAGAGGGATTATCCCAGCCTTTAGATTAAAAGAGCTTGTTTCCTGATTGCCACATATGCTCCTTCTTAGACCAGGTGCTTATATTCCTACATAAACTAGTTCAGATCCATTTTTCCATTGCTGATAGAGTACCAAAAAACTTCATTGTCCTGCAGTGGAGTGCTACTGAATGTGCAGCAAAAATATCTATTAATTTCCTTGCCAGAGCTAATGCTGAGCCTATCCAACAAGTTACAAGAAAACATTTGAATATCACTTTTGTTAGAGTTGATAATATGTAAAGTATTAAAAAGAGTTTCAGAATGTTCTATGCACAGATTTCTATATATTTACAGATATTTCATATTCTTTTAGAAAAAAAGTACCAAAATGCTTATCATAGCCTGACCAGTTATAGTGCTTAGTATACAAGTAATATTGTGGAATTTGCCCTCCTGCCCTGGACTACTACCTGCAGCATTGCATAGTTTTGGCATGTCATACCCTAAAAATAGTAACATGAAATTTCAGCAAAATGCAGTTGAACCACATCCACAGGATGGCAGTAGAAAATAGCTGTCAGAAAATCTACTGTAAGTTGATGACTGTTGTTAAGACTCTTCTGCAGCCACAACAGTACAAAATTGGACCACGTGAATAATATTTGTTACTCTGGGGATATAGATCCTCAGGTATCAAGAAGTGAAAAAATTAAATATAGCGTACTGAAGAGCAGAGACTTATTTCTTAATTATGACCAAACACTTATAAACTTATTTCAGAGGCAGCAAAAAAAGTCAAAAGAGGACGATTTCATTTTATAGCACACCTTGACTTCTAAATATTCCTGGACAAGATTCAAACCCAGATGTCTGGAAGCTGTAGTAAAATGATGAATTAATGGTTATCTGATGCAATCTGACCTTGATTTACTTTGCGGGATATGATCTATTACTATTCCACTTTCTGTTTAGGTTTTGGTTATTTGTTGTATGAACTCCCTAATGAGATTCTTGGTTTATACAGTTGGTGCTTCCCAAGCTAGTTCATGAGAAGATACTTATAATTTATGTGAAAGCAACAATTGCATTTTGAAGTCATAAAAATATCCCAATGCTCCTTCTTCAGAGAACTTTAACTCTCTTCAATTCATATTTATATTACAGGCAGAGTTAGGAAACTGTGCAGTGTTATTGCAGGCTCCTTGGGCACACACATTACAACGCAAGCCCTAATTACCTCATCACACAATATTTTTTTTTTCCGCATCACCCTGCCAATGCAGAGAACAAAGAGAGCTTGAGGGTAAAATATAAATGTAGTAAAGGAAATTTGGTTTCCCTCATCTGCTACAGAAGTTGGAAGGAGCTCTCTGAAGACTGCAACATGAGAAAGCAGTTTCATGGTTAAGGTAGTTCAGTGCTGTCAGAAAAAAGGATAAGATCCCTACTCCTACCACAGAATTCACATACAATGTGAGCAAGTCACTTAAAGCTAACTAAACTGTCGTAAGCACGCACTTTACATTTTCTGGGTGCTCAGCTTAGCACCTTCAGGTTTATGTTGCCAAAGTGTAGACACTTGTATCCTGTAGTGTAAGTTGGACTTGCAGCACATTCCTTCTTCTAAAATGCTCAGTGACTGGAATTGCTCATACCACACATCCCAGTCTATAGTTTTCCTCTCCCCTTATGCACAGTACTAAAGTCACTTTTAACAATAACATTTTCCTTGATGTCTCAATTTCTACATCATCTCCTTTCAAAGCAGTGTTTGGAAAATATGGGAAGTTTATGAAAAAAATTAGGAAAGCACTTTAGGAGCACCCAAAAATGTTCACAAGATATTGTGAATATTGCTGCTTCAGAGCAGTGCTTCCTAGTCTATGGAATAGTTTGGTTTGGCTTTTAAGAGGCCTTTATTACTGACCAAAGGCTTCAGAACCTGCTGACTAATCCAGAACAGCAGAGCCCTTAAAGAAGATAAGATAAAAGACAAGACAAAAGATGAGACAAAATACAAGCCTTTACATTGTCAAGCTGGGTTAATTTACTTGCTTTTTGGAAATCAGCTAGTTCCTACTTAGTCATCATGAGTATTCTTTAAAAATTGTATATTGAAAAGTTTAAAAAATAGTATTATATTGTCAATCATTATTCATTGTTCCACATGTGCCATCTGGAAGACCGAGACCTACCTTTTACTAGCATTAGTAACATAATTTCCCATTTTACAACAATTTTGTCATCTACCCAACAACCATGTGAAATCTATACAGGCTCTAACATCTCTTATGTTAGCACTCATACAAACCAATCAAGGTTTTATGAAGAATATG
>JAWMRA010000090.1:46190691-46249153 GCA_035584735.1 Pseudotriccus pelzelni | reverse complement strand
CTGTAACCAATTGTGTGCATCTGGTCACGGGACACTGTATGGAGACATTATAAAAAGGCACAACTCTTTTAATAAAGCGGACATTTTGCAGATCTTATAGGTCATATGCATGTGTACCCGAGCCTCTCCGCCAATAGACTGTACATTGCCAAAGTACTCACCACACTTCTACCTGTCAAAAAGCCAGTATTATCCCTAAATAACCCAGAATACAATTTATGAAACACCTCTCGTATTACACTGCACAACACCAGCAAAGCCCCAGCAATTCAGCAACTGGCTGGTATCCAAGAGGAGTCATGCAGCAGGAAAAGAAGGGGCTACCCAGTCTGGTCTCTTGTGCACAAGTAGCATGGACTGGCCTCTTTCCACCCACTTTGCTTCCAGCCCAACCTTCAGCTGCTTTTTGCTGCTTGCTTGTCGTCATTTCACTAACAGGGAGTAAGAAAAAAAGTGTAAAACAGTGGGAGAGTGAGGAAAGATTTTGTGCCTAGATTGCCTCTACAGGGGAAACTGGAAGCTGGTTTCCAGGACCAGATTCACTCTGAATGTGGCTTTGCAGTGGAAGGACTTCATATGCAAAAACAGATCAGGCAGCTTTGTGCATTATATATGCCTGGAAAGGCTGTTCAACCCTAGTTACTTGCAGAAGCTGGAAATTCCCAGCAAACCTTGGCAAGCTTTGGCCAGCTATGGAGATTAGAGGAGTCTGAGAAGGAAGGACAGGACCACCAGAGGTAGGCAATGCTGGTCTTGATAAAAAAATACCAGTAAAAAAATTCTTGTAAGCAAGTTATTTGAGTCCCTGAAGGTATTGATTTTCAAACTGTTGCACAAAACCTGAACTAGCTTTGTTCCAGTCTGAAAAAAAATATGTAGAACAGGTTGTTTAATTTATAAGCCAGCTGGCAAAAACTAGCAGTCATGGTTCCATCACTTTCTGAAATATTGGAAAAAAATCAAATCTACAGTATATGTTAACAAGATCTTTCCTGGCACAGGTAGATTTGGCCTATCAGCCTTTGTGTTTTGATAATACAAGGAGACAAATTTTCTCTCTGACTTGTTGCCAAAAAGTCTCAACAACTCGACTTTAAGTAAGTTTCTGAGGGGGAATTCCAGGAAGTTATTCCTGCATACACAAGGTTTTTAAAAAAAGAAAAGATGGGTAAGAACTTGCTACAATCCCAAAGCTAGCAGCAACTATTAAAACCAAGCACTAGCTACAAATACAGATGCCCTAACATCTGTACAGATATATATAGATAGATATCAATTACATTCTTTTTATCATTCCTAGTAATGATGACTTTTCTTCCATTAACACCAATAGCTTTTGCAATTATTTTTCTTGATTTCACTTCAAGTGAATATATGTGGCTGCTACATTCAGGAATACCAAAAAGATAGTTACTTCTACAGGATATTTATTAGAATTATATCATAGAGTTTGGATGATGAAATAAATCTTGCTAGAGGAAAAATTTCCTGAGGTGTAATAAAAATATTAGCACTCAATTATTAAAGCTTAGTGATTGGGATTCATAAGTAGCACAGAATTTCTATTCGATATTATCATAACTGTGGACATCAATTTCTTGTCTGAAGAAGCATGTATTTTTAAAATGCTAATGAAAAGGAAACAAAGAAGCCAGTTTGCACTTTTCTTCTCCTAATGGAAAATATAAAAGCACCTCTTTCCAAAAATTTACACTTGCCAGCAAGGCATCACATATTTATGAAATAGAAGTATTTTTCACTGCACTGGAAACTTCCAATTAATGACATAACAAGTAGCACTGCAACAGGAGACAGGACAGACTGTCCCTTGTCAGGAATCTGGGCACTTTTCCATTAAATTTTTTCAAGGGAGTTGAGAGAGGAAAAAATATCCCAGTCTATTCAAGATAATGCAGCTTTTACATTTTTATATTCTCATATAACAGAATATGACTCAATAGTTCTTCCTTCAGTCCATTAAGTGACATAAAATCAAGATTAAAAGTACCCTCTATCTGAAAAAACCCCACATCAACCCATGTCATCTAGCAGCAATGCTTTCAGGACATGAACATGGTCCTGAAACTTCCTCCAAAAGCCCTAGAGAGTCAAAAGCAGTGCCTAAGACAATTATGTACCCACTGAGTGCTGAATATGTATGCTTCCAGCAGCCCTGCATGCAAATTCAGAGCAAACTGATTAGCAGATTAGGATTGTTCAGCCACTGATTTTTATTTATGAGTCTCATCATTTCATAGTCAGCAGACAAGTGCAGTTATAGTGCTGGTTTGGACTAATTACTGCCTTCATAGCCAGTTGAACTAGGAGAAACCCAGAAATACTCTATAATTGTTTTGAGAAATACTACTCATTAGCCTTTTTTCAAGTGAGAGTAGCAGGTAGAGTTTCTTTTATCATGTGGTATTTTTCTGAGTAGGTGATATTTGACTCACAATACATACCAAATAGCTCAAAAAATATCATTTTCTCCACTTGTTTTTCATAAGAAAAATTATTGATTTGGTCCACTCGAAACATCACTACCATAGCTGATACATAATTGTTTCTATTTGCGATTTCTGCTGTTACCTAGAGATAGTGTCAGTGGGATTAGGAGAGATGTATCTGCACATACCTTCTGTCTGTAGGATACAGCTCCACAGTAATGACATCTAGAGAGTTCCATGCTGAGATGGTGAGGCCATTGTAGAGGCACAGCATACCTATCATCATGGATTCACTGGTCCCAAACCACAGGAAAAAACAGCTGATGCCAGAAAGAACCATGGAACCACCTGGGTAGAAGGCAAGTGAAACAAACATGAAGTGGAGATATTTTTAAAGAATAATCTTTGTGTTGTCTAATGTTTCTATATCCACAGTGTAGCTAAATAAGTGGTGCAAATATTTGAGTTAAAAACTAAAGAGACTTCCTCTGCTGGTAAGAGGAGTCAGGAAGACAAATGCTGAACGAGCTCATAAAACATAACTCCTCAAAAATTAGGATATGTCATAAAGTATTAAGCTGGGACCCTCTGTGAACTCCCAAAGCAAGCTGCTTGGGGAAGGTCCCCATTCTTCTTCATTCATCATCTTTGCAATTACATGAAACTTGTTCATATATTATAGCAGTAAAAACACTGACTGGGAATTGTATTTATATAGAGATAGTCTCCTGGAAAATGAAGACAATGAACTATCACATAGTTATTTAAGTAAATTGAAAACAGATTTCTCATTGCAGACAATCCACTGGAGATATCTTTCAACTGTGTTCCTTTGCAAAATAGATAACAAAGAACTGCTGACACTTCCAAGGATCTGGTCCACTAGCTGACTGTTGCACATGCACACGTTGCTTTCCTTTCAGCTGGAGCAAAGATAACCCTAATGGTCATCACTCTCCAAAATCTCATTCTAAATGAGACCATTCTATGTAATGGTCATGTAATATCAGGGTGGAAGAACAATGACTAGTAATGTGGCATAGCAGACATGGCCACAGAACCCTTTTTTTGTAGTGCTTCTAAACTGGGGGCTTTTAAAAACAGCACATATGATGCCACATAAATGAAGTATTTGCAGAAGGAATGTTTTGCATTTCTCTGAGCCAAATTCCTTGAAAAGAGAACATGTTACTTTTGCTTTTCTTCCCTGTTTCAAAGTGAAGCCCCTACCTAGCATCGTTAACCGTCCTATTCTATCCATCAGGAGAGCGGACACAATATTCCCTGGTAACACTGCCAAAGTTCCCAGGAAATTAACAAAGTAGATCCAGTAAGCACTGTAGTCGTCATCAAAAGAAATCTGGCATCCTGTCCTGATGTGAACAAATGTGCAATTTATCAATTCACTGTCAACAAATTTATACTGCTCGAGATCTGTGGAAAGAAGAAAAAGAAACATTTCAGCTAGCAGCCAATTCCATATGCAGCTTTTGATTAAAAACATTTCAAGTTCCAGCAACTTTAATGACAGCTTGGAGGTTTCAGTGCTTTGTAAAAGGGGACTAGTTACTGCTGTTAATTTTGATAGCTCTTTATCTTACTAGAAAGATTTGCAAAGCTCATGTAAAAGAGCAACTAAAGCCTCGAATTAGGGGGTTATACTGTATTTTAGCCTTGGTTGGAGTGTATTTGGTTAAGGCCTTTCAGCACCAGCTGGTCTTGCATAAAAAGCATTGGGTATCTGCAAATTTCTGTGAATCAGTCTTCCTCAGTGTCAGACCCTCTCTTTCCACATCAAACAGCCTTTTTGTTGAGACTGCCAATTATGTTCAGTATGGTTTGACTTCCTTTAACTGAAATACTCCTACAGAATTTAGTTCAAACTTATTTTCACTTCTGAGAAGGCCTAATGGTCCTAAGGTTGCCCATGGATGAGTTACTATATGCAGGCCATTCTTCTGCCAATACCATTTCAGAGATCTCTCCCTATACTTCCACTTTTTGATCCTCCTGTCAGCCTTGTAAACCTGAGTTAAGAATATCTTCCTTCCACACAAAGAAATCTGGGCATTGTTTGTTCTGAAACCTAACTGTATTATTATGATTCCTGTAGAGCTGGAAAAGCAGCAAGTGCCGCATGTTTCCAACAGGCTTAGCTGGCCATGTCCTGTTTCCGTTATGTTTTAATGAACTGGGAAAAAAAGAGTCTTCTGTTTCCACATATGAAAATACGGATTCATGTTTTTGTTACAATACTTAGGAGGGTGGGAATAATTATAGATTAGGTATTTTGAATCCTGAACTCAAATCCCCCTGCCACAGCAAGCACAATAAACAATTTCACCAGTCCCACTGGCTACCAATAAAGCAGTAAACATCTTTTTTTCTCTCCAAACTGAATCTCTTGAGGGATGCTTGAAATCAGAGAGATGTTTATTATCTGAGTCAGTATTAAGTCCATGGTATCTCTTTTGCAGTGTAATCCTTTCACTTCTCTGTTATAACACTATGAGGTTTTGTTGTTTTTTACAGATTTTTATTTCCTACATGAGAACTTCTTTTATGTCTTCTTAGAAATCCAGGAATTATAAATATAAGAAGAGAACATACAGCTGAGCAATAGGTGTTCAGGGTTTTTCTCATAATTACCTGTGTTGTAGAAGGTGGTATTCACAAAAGTACAGTTCCTGAAGTATGTGTTCAGTGAAGTAATGTCTTCAAACACACAGTTCTTAAAAAGTGAATCTTCAAACGTTACCGATTTAAACTTCATCATAATAAACCTGCCCAATACAAATAATTCCTGTCAGTCTACCTTGATAGTTTAGAAGGAGCAACAGATCAAGATGATGCAGCTATTTATTTCTAAAAAATCTCAACCCCAGTAAAAATGATTCCTTAGATGCATTTTGCAGATGTTATTAATGATTAGCTCATTCTAGAATGCTATTCTTTAGAAAAAGAAATAATAAGACAAATTGTTGCACATAGTTACAGGCCCTAATTGGTAATACAATTTCTTTGATAATATTTCTGTTCTTGCTTGTCCTTAGTCATCAACAGAAACCGATGTCATGACATTGATGGAACAGCCTTGTAAAATCACTATTGTTTTCAATTTGACATTACAGCTGGAAATTAAGAAATGCTTCAGAAACTCAGCCCCTTGGAATAAACGAGCACCTGCTAACACCAACAAGCTGAAAAGAAAGAATTTTTCAAAGAATGTTTATTTCTCCAGTTGAACACACTGGTTACCATGTTAATGGTAAATGCAAATGCAGATGCAAAACATACTGGTTTAAGTTTTAAAAAATAATTTTGCAAAATGGTTAAAATAAAACATGAACAAAAATTTACATTGCCAGTTGTACAACTAGATATCTAATTGTAAGTATGTCTTCATTACTCCTGTGGTTGGGGATGCAATTACAATTACTATGCACATAAAACAGGTGTAAATGAGTTGTTGGTGACTTCCTTTATTTCTGAACATCCTCCTTCCTACTGACTCTCATTTAACACACAGTTCTTTGATCATGACCATCAATCGAGACATTAATAGAAAAAATCAGTGACAAAATATATTACAGTAACTTTCTACCTAGATGTCGTTACATTAATAACAATGCTGTAAGACTTTTTTAGTAAAAACCGCATCAGTGTGCTAACAACAAGAAGATGTAGAAATACATAATTATTTTTGTGATGTCTTTTATTTCATATGAAGGTGTAGAAAAGAGGCCGTTTTGGTGGCAAACTTCGTGCAAAGTGGCACCAGTTTGAAAAGCAGAGCTTTAATTGTCATATGGCAGGAAGAACTGTTGAAAGGCAGACTTGGCTCTGTCTTAATAAGACCTGGTGTGATTAGCTAAGTATTTGTATTATTACAGGAGTTATAGTAAGAATAGCAACATAAAGAATATATGCTACTTACAAAGTAGTAGGAATTAAAATCTCATTAATAAAGTTGTTGAAATCACAGTAAGCAACTTATTAACTAATGAATTTTCTTTTTGCATTGGTCAGAATAATAGCGTTTTCAGTCCATTTACTATATCATTTCTCATTTTGACAGACTGATTAAAATCAGGAAAGAGTTCAGTGTCAGCTCATTATCATTTTTCATATAGCTCTTTCCATTCAAATTTGTAGCCTAATTTCAGAGGAGAACAAAAAATAAATTAATGATTAGATTAGTCAGTTGGAACAGAAATGACAGACTACATATTCTTCTAATGCACTTTTTACCTTTGGACAGGAAGCATGTGACTACATTAAAATTGGTGTTGCAATGATTTGAATTAAAACCCAACAGGAACGCAATGTAGTAAATCGTCAAGTAATAGTCAAGATGGATTTTCTAGTTAAGAAAGAACATGAAAGCAACACTGAGAATGAGGATGAGTAAGGTACTGAAACATATGGGAAGGAAGGGTATCAAATGAGTTCATACTTCTTGGAAAATGCTTTGTGAATCTCACATAACTGTCAGTAGCATATTAAAATTGCACATTTGGAAGAGTAAATTAGTGACTTTGCATAGATTAATGTTAGATTTAGTATTTTACAAGAATATTCTGTTTAAGTTGATAAACTAAATAGCTGCTATTTTTTTTTCTGAAGTGCAGAAACCTTTAACTGTGTCAAAACTCAAGTTCTTATAAAAAAATAATAAAAAGGGATTACAAAATTATTAGTTTTATTCACTTAGATATAGATTTTCCTGTGGAAATAATAATTACTGATCACCGTGACTTCTAGAAGACCATTCACATGGTTGTTCTGTATATTTCTTAATAGAAACCAGATAGCTAAAACAGCTGTGTTTAGTTTTCCCCCGAGTTATCTTGTTATCTGTCAAGTCCAGATAAAGCCTTAACATATTTGGCTGCAGCTAAAAATAATCACAAAAGGCACTGCCAGAGTGTTGTTTCCTATTTCAGAGCTGATCATGCTTTTTATTGGTTTACGGTAATGTTTAGCTTTCATTTTTCTGTGATAAGATCCTAACCTCTCTATGTTCAGGATTTTCACAGAAGCATCTTTCATCAATATAAAAAAGAACCAGCAACAGAGATGAAAGTACATCCTTCCCCAGACCTCTACAATATGCTGCATGTGTTGGATCTGAAAACCTTTGAATCCCACTGTGAAAGGAAGTACCATTGCCTTAGCCTTTTGGTCTGGTTTTCAGCATAACAAGGAAGCTGGGCTTGCATGGGGGTTCCTCACACAGGAATCATGTACAGGTCCATTCCTCCTTAATCTCATGAACCATGAGAAATCAAGAACAGAAATAAATTCTCACTAAAAAGTAACAAAAACACTGTATCATTACCTAAGGCCTAAAGGGAAAAAAAGTAAAAAAATGTGATTAGGATGTGCTTTAAAATATGCATCTATGCATTTATATGCATATATGCATTTATTCCAGTTAAGCCAGGATATAAGGAAATCTCTAAACCTGTCATTGATGTATTCTCCATTGCTGTGAATCTGATTTTCCAGTGTGAAGTTGAAGACGAAATGTGAAACCTCCTCATTGCGGAAGTGTTTCACTCGGGATGCATACTCATCTGACTGCAGATGTTTAATGACATCAGGAAACCAGACAGATAATCCATAGTAGCTGTGAAAAACAGAAAAACATCAGGCACCAATCTCACTCGTTCAGAAATCACACCAGAAGATGCCAGTTTTCTGAAGCAGATATTTCTGATGAGCCAGGCTTGCAACCAAGAATAGACTAGCTGACAAATATAACATTTTGTGGAAAGACTCTGAATAAAACAGATAATCATAGTGACAGAAATTTATATGCAGATAACTCTTTTGTCTATCACGAAAATAAAAAATGGTTTAATCTCAACCACTCTTACCCAAAGGACAGGGTGAACCATACAGCTGTAAGTTTGATAGTATTATCCTTCACTGGGTAGTTGAAGCATCTCATAAACGTCAACCAAATCTGTAAATCATTAGAAAATACATTTATTTACATCTTTTTTTGAACCATTTTCTTAAATGGTAGCATTTTTTTTCTGACTTGCTTGCCTCTTCAGGGCATGAGAGAGAGCAGATCAGATCTTTGGCCACACTTTTTTTGATTCAAGCCAGGATATGATTCACTTTCTCAGCTGCAAGCACATGTTGCAGGTTCATATAAATTTTGTTGTTACCAGTGTGGACTCTGCCCATTAATTCACCCTGCTCTGATCACCTCAAACTTTCCTAAAGTCTAGACAGCTTCTTTTTACTATCTCAAATAAAACTGTGATCTTCTCAGAAATGGTTTCTTCTCACTTCCCAGTATTACAGCACTTTAAATTTAGTCAAAGTATATTCCATGATTCAACAGTGATACAGTCAGAGTTTGATCTATCATAACCTACCATGGCTAGAAACTGACACCTGAACTATATGAGGAAAAAATGTGGGACTACCCCCAGCTCAGAGACATTATAGCAGAGCTGACTGAGAATGATGTTCTCATTTCTCCATCTCAAGATGATCTCCTCTAAAAGAAGAGAACTGACTGTTCTAAGAGGTCCCAACATGCCTCATGCAACAAGGAAAGTGTTTTGCCTGAGGGTCTAGTCTAGTGAGAGAATAAGAATGTGAGACAATGAAGCTGCAACTCCTTTAAAGCAGGTTTAGTAATGTAATATTTCATTCTCCAGCTGAATTGACTATTTTCGGTCAATAACTATAAAAACAGACACCTGCCCAATTTTGTTTTTTCTTTCCATGGGGAAAATGTGACTTTTCCTAGCAAAATAATTTTGTGACAAACCTTAGTTTGCAACATTTCATCATAGTTCTGGAGAGCTTTAAGATGTCAGATTTTTAACAGGTGTGAAAAATCAGTTCTGAAATTTTTTTTAAAATTAATCAATGAGCTAATTTTTCAGTTGTCATTACAAGGTTCAAAGATACAATGTAACTTTGGTTTTAAAAAAGTAACAACAGCATAAGGACCACAGTCCCAGCAAGTTTCTATTAAAATCTGGAATATCTCTAACATAGTTTTAATATGTTAGGTATATATTTATATATGATACCCTAGTTTCTGGTAAAACATTTGACATGCCTACAAAAGTCATACAGATACAATGCCTTCTTATAAAGGTTTTACTGACATCCATTTACAAAATTTATTTATGAATTTGCCATTTGTAATTAATGTGACTGTCTCAAGTTCTTCCTAATAATTTTTCATCTTATCATTTGTAACATATTTCTACAGGTATATATTGATATGCATTCCCACTACATATGTATTTTGGGTTGCTTGTGAATATGACTATGTAATTATTAGCTATCACTTCTGTAAGGACCAAGGCAGCATTTTCGTCTTCAGAAGCTGAGACCAACCCCTCTGATTCACCTGCATCTTTTGTGGGTCAGGAAACCAAAACCAAACCTGAATGTCATTACAGATATCAACAGCATGAGCTCAGTGAATCCTTCCCACTTCAGAAAGCTAATGCAAAAGAAGAAAGGTAATGTGAACAGAGATGTTGTTACTTACACCATACAGCTCTGTGCGGATTCTCACAAAACACCTCCTGTACCAAGTTCCAGTATCACTCTCTATTTCTATGAGCTCATCTATCTGCTTTGGTGTTTTGATTCTGGTAACCTGGAAATAAAAACAGAACACAAATATTTGTATTTTCTTGAATCATTAACTGCCTATAGAGGAGTATTGGCATGGTTTATTAAATCCCATCTACTAAAAATGAGCAGATATTGAACCTGTGTTAGTTATTTAAAGCTAGAAATGCTTTAAATATATAAAGGAATAGTAGCACGCTTTAATGACAAAGGGCATTATAAATGCAACTGTATCAGAAAAGCTCTGTTTTCAAAGCATGCAGGAAATAAATTTCCTCTGTCCGCAATAAGCTACTGTTGCCAGATTCTTCTAGAATGTTGTTGTACGTCCCCCTAATGGCACAAAGTTTAAAACATGATTTAAACCATCAAACACTTAAGTATGTTCAGTTTGCTATAAAATTGTTTCTGACTTGTTATCACAACGTTGCTGCAAATCTATTGATTAAGAGAGAGCAATGAAAAGAGAAGTATGCAAAATGCCCTAAATTAATTTTTGAAAAACCTTTTATTTTGTTCTTATTTTGTGTAGTGTTAAACAGACAACTTAATGAAGAGAGAAAAAGTGAGATGAAATGATCTGGAACCACACATGTTATTGCTGTTATGAACAGTCATCAACTTCATCAAAAGTGAAATAAGATAAACAAACAACAGAGAAAAATACAGAATCACCAGTGACAGAGAATGTGATGTTGCTTATAATGGTAACTTTCACTTGCACTCCCTTGGGCAGCAGAACAAGAACATGTTACGTGGTCTTTCCAGACACAGGACCTGACAAACTTATACCATTGTATGGTTCTGGTTTTGGCATCTGCTCTGGTCCTAGCTTAATAGTGATATCACAAAAGGCAGTGTATTCATCATAGTTTATTTTAAAAGAAGCCAGAGATTGGGAAGAAAATTAATAAAATGGGGAAAGGGACTGACATAGAAAGAAGGCAAGAAAGTTATATCATGAGAGTTACAAAACATACTATCAAAGCATGTGTGATAGAACTAGTAATATGAAGTGAAAGAAAATAGTAGAGCCTAAGTCATCAAATGGTATTGAATAAGCAAAGGGATTTGGGAGAGATATGTGAATAAATAACTGAGACAAAATGTCACAATATCTAGGACTAACTTAAAAAAAAAAAAAAGATACTAAAAGGATGTACCAAACAAATTATGTGTAAGTTCTCTGCTTTCTGAGTTTTACAAGATGAAATGCTGATGTTGTATAATACAGAATTGCATTTTCTAATCATACTAATGCAAGCTAAAAATAGGGAATTCTATATATGTCTAACCTTGACATACAGTACAGTATTTCTAATCTTTCAACTCTTTGATGTCTGGAATTGAGTTTTCCTAATGTTCAAGACAGAAACTGGCAATATTAGTGGCTTACCAATTAACAAAACTAACTATAAATAAAGTGGTTCAGTCTCACAGTTTAACAATTGTAGAAAGACTTGCTAGTTCACAAGAACTGAAAACAACAGGCATGTGCTTTGTTTTCATCTCCACAGCTGCTTTAGGTTGTGATTACAATTACGTCAAAGTGACGTGAGAGGCTTATCCTTCCTCCCACATTTTCTCCCAGCACATTTCTGTCTTTTTCCTTGTACCTAAGCCAGTACTGAAGGGGCACAGGGTCTGTGCTATGGATGACTGTGCAGTCAGCCAATGAATATCAAAAAGGGTAGAAAAAAAACCCTGAGTTAGCAGGAGCAGGCATATTCTGTCTGAAAGCAGCTCAGATCACCAAGAGCCAATTGTGAAATTACACCCTAGCTGTATGGTGTTAGGCAAATCCCTTTACTCATAAATTAAATCAGAAAATAAAATATTAAGCTAGATGGGATTAGGGGTAGGTCACTGGAGTACTAATAAAGGTGGATTAAACATGATAAGTGTGCTAGCCAGCCTTTTTTTCCAGTTAAATATAGTAATTTCTGAGCTTCTTTATGGAAAGGTTTAAATGGAAGCAATTGAAACAGCATCCGAAAGAACAAACTGAAAGTCTCAATGGAATGAAGTTATACAGTCAGAGAGTCATTCCTCAAGACTGCCTGCAAATGCAGAAGCTGTAAGAGGATTTCTTAATTGAGTTATATGTGCATTATAGCAAGAAGAAAGCCTCTATAAGAGGAAGAGCATCCCACACATGGCTCCAAGAGAGTGCCTGTGGTGCCACAGCACACCACAAGCTGGAAAGGCAGACTGGATTTCAAAGCAAGGAGGTGCTGTGTGGTCCTATTGTATCTAGGAAGACAAGATTGTTGTGTACAGTCTTTATAAAGATGCCATAAAATGTCCCATTTCCTAATTGCCAATTTCTCCTCCAACTGAAACAACACATCAATATTTTAAAAAGGGCCTTATCATTAGACCTCAGAAAGGTGCAACTGAGCTTCCAAGATATTTTGAGAATATTAAATATCTAAAATTACTATGTCACAGAAGTGAAAATGCATTTTAAAAATTATTGTTTTATCTGGTAAAAAGAGGAAAATAATCCAAAGCTTGTAAAACACAACAGCTAACTAATTCAGATTTCTATGTGGCTACTTTATTACTAAGGGCAAAGTAAACTTGATAAACAAAACATAGATGGAATCTTGCTACACCAGATAAAGTTATCACACTGTGGGTTCATATATCCAAGAATATGCTGGCCAAAGGCTGATATCTTAACATCTATTGTATATGCAATAATTCCTGTAGGAATTCACAATACTTTATGTTTAGGTATCCAGAATGCAAATAATTGGCTTTGCTATGCAGAGTGTTAATATTGATTGCTTAAGCCCTCCAGACCTTGACAGTCAGAAGGCTTGCTGACGTCTTAGGTAATAGCTTTAAAAGCAATACTCACTGTGAAGACTTTCTCAGGCTGACCACGAGCACGCATGTTTGTGTCATGAATTTGCTTGAGTATCATCCAAGCTTCATCATGTTTTCCAACCTAAATGTTAGACCGAAATGTAAGTGCAACACACATACAAATTAAGATACTCACTATAGTTTCTGAGCAATCTAAATGCCTGTTATGTAGAGGTAATGATGTAAACACAGAAATAATTTTAACTGGAATCTAAAAACTGTTTGGAAAGTTGTACCTCCAGCAGGAACCGTGGGCTTTCTGGCATAAAGGTCAGGGCTACCACAGAAGAGACACAGGGCAGTGCACAGACGATCACAAATACTCGCCAGCTGTGGAACTGGTAGGCAGAGCCCATGCTAAAACTCCATCCTGTGGAAGAAAACGTTCAAAAAATGTAGAGAAATAAGGAATATTGTACTTGTTATGCTGCAGCTTCTTGGAGACGCGAAATGATACCTATGTTTAAACGAAGCCTGGTTGATATATTTCCACAAATATTGATCATTTAACAAATAATCTTGCGCTGTGAATTTCAGTCTCTTGCATGTAACTAGTCATGCCGGAAAAGAGCAGTATTATGCAGGGTGGAAGACTTCCTTACACAGGGATGAACTGCAACTGTCTTGACAAAATCTATATGAAGGTAGTTATGTGAATCAAACAGGGACATCATCATCATGTGTAAGAATACATAAACAAATAGTTTTCTATGAGGACTGGAAGAAGGGAGACTTAAAAATCTATACTCAAATTATGTATTTTATGGAATTGTATAGCTTTCCTTATTATTAATTTTTTCTACAGAACTAATTTCAATACTTGTAATAGCAGTTTCCTGTGTGAAACCGGAGGGTTGATGGTTCAGCTTTTTAATAAAATATCTGGCTGTTCAGTGTATTATGACTGGACTGTTAAAGTACTATAATTGTAAGAAACCTAAGAATTCACCTTAAGAAAGAGAAAAATATTATTTGTGTAACTGTCTGGCCCTTTATTTTGGCTTCAATACAGCAGAAATTTTCAAGTAAGAATTTCAAGGATAACTTATTAAAAGATGAGTGGAAGATAAAAATAATGGTAAACGACAGAAGAGGTTATTGGAAGAAAATGGAATCCTGGCTAATGAAAGAGCTGATGCTGCATTAATCTGATATATTTCTTTGCTGACTGATTTTTCTAGACAAAATTAATTAATTAATTAATTAATTAAGAAATTAATTCATTAAATCTGTTTGAATGCTGGTAAACAACTGCTACAACATTGTACCAAATGGTCTATTAAATAGTTCTTCAAAGGTATTATTTATCTGTGAAATGTAACATATATTTTAGAATGTAAAGATCCTATGCTGTGAACCATAAACATATTGTTGGGGAAAAATATTGCTTCTCACAATAAAGTTCTTACATTTTACCATATGGAAAATACAGTCAATCCATGATTTTTTTTGTTCTTTATCAACAGTTCTGTGAAACATTTTCATCAGCAGGCTAGGTTTTTTTTTTAGCCTCCAACAAACTTTCTGCATTTCTGAAATTATATCAGCTTGGTCTACAGCCTGATTTAGCACTGCCATCTTTACCCCAGGAAGAAAGCGGTAAGATCAATAACACTGCTGGCAATGATCTTGGTATCCCATATTACTTTCTTTAAGTAAGGCTTAAAAAGACATACCTTACCACTCGAAATTTCCCTCCAACAAGTCAAGATTGTCGAAAATTGAATGCTAAATTTTATTTCAAACTAGAACTTGAAATTTAAATTTAAGAATAAACATTTATTTAAGAAAAGGTGTAAAAGTGTACTAAAATTTACTCTTTATTGATTTTTGGATAATGTCAATTTTTGATCTTATGGAATTTCAAGTCTCAAATAATAAGGGTGTACTTTACATCTGAATTGTTAAGGGAAGGAAATAAAGAAGGAAAGGTTTACAGTGAGTTAACAAGGAAAGTAGAAACCATTTCTGTGTTTTAGGTATTGTGTATACGTTTTATTCTAATAACTAGAATCATATTCTTCATTACATGAAAATATAGTAAAAAATCCCTTGATGAAGAATTTTAGAAATTGATTTCCTTTTGGTGAAGGTAATGTTAGGTCAGAGCAGTGAGCTGACCTGACTCTTTGGGCAGCTGTGCAACTGCCAGTGCTGCAGGGAAGGCAGCACAGGATGGGGGTTTTCATGTCTCAGAACTTTCAGTATCAGTCAAAGTACTGGCCTCTGTTGTTATTAGAAACTGTTCCAGAAATACACAGAGACATTGGTATAGTTAGGCAATCTGCCTTTCACTGCCCTAGTTTAGGTTTTACGAGATTGCCCTGTACAAAGGGCAGTTTGGAGTAAATGAAAGAAACCTGGCTTTACACCTGTTACAAAGCAACAGCAATATCTACTGTGCTCTTAGCCAGTCATGGAATATGCTGGTGGTAACTTACTTTTAGGTGTAAATGAACCACACTACATTTAATTAGTAGCGATGAGTGCACTGTTCCACCTGCTGTCATTCTGTCGACCTACAAAACATTGTTTTAGCTCCTTAAAGTATCTGAGGGACATGTCAAGTGAAAGGTTCATTACAGCTCTTACTGCTCTTATTCCATCTTTTTTTTTATGTACTATATTAGCTGCTACAATTTGTCTTGTAATTTAATGTATCTGATGAATTAACAATAAAAGAGAATGTCAGGATTATATGAAGAAATTGCTGGGAAAAAAAGGCAACAATAACACAGCTTACTTGAGGCTGGTCCTCCCATCTATTCCAGCACCAGCACTAGATCATCAAAACAAACATATATTTCAAATGCAGAGCAAGTTTAGATTTATTCTTATGTTTAATACATCTTTTTTTTTTTTCCCCAGGTCATGAGCTAATCTGGAAAATGGAGCCATTAGAGTAGCTCTGAATTTAGCTCACAAAGTGGCTTTCATTTCTAGTGTACGTAAGTCTTGAAACTAAATGGAAGTGCATTCTTGGCTATAACTCAATCTCCTTCTCCCTTCCCTGATTTATGACGCAAGAGCAAAGACACAGCAGCTCTACTTGGTTGTGTTCAGTGCACTGCTCAGCCTTGCTCCCTGGCTTTGCTGTATTTGACTCATTAATCTTGAAAATGGAGGCAAGTCCCAGTGTTTTATGAATTGCAAAACACTTGGCTCAAATGCATCTTGGGAATAATGTACTGTAGAGCAGCTCAAAACCTGCAATGAGTGAATCTGAAGCTGCTGCAAGAACCTTTGTGCTGAATATTACCCTCCTGCTTTCCTGCTGCTGGAAAAGGCCAGGTGAATCACAGACTTGGCAATAACTGATTGCAGAAACACAAGAGCACACAGCAAAGCAAAACCAAAATGTACAAGATGTTAACCTAAATATAATCACCAATTTGTAAGTTGAATTCAATGTCAACAAAATCTTCCCCCTCCAACATGGCATTTCATCTACTCCATTATATTACTATATTAAAATGATATTATAAAGTTCTTGCTACAAAGGACAGAAAAGAACATTTATCTCACAGACTTTCTGAATATATATAGAGGTAAACCTGTCCACATCAGGATGAATTTCATATGCCTGATAAGCAGCAAGTATCTTCAAGCACAAGGGACATCCTCTACAGTAGGTAAGTTACTAGAGAGCAGATATATGGCAATTATTTGCTTCACTTTCCAAAATAACAGCTGAAAAGAAACATGATATATCTCCACAAATTCATACATGTTACACTAAAGTGCAATGTGGTCAATGAAAAATACGGGTTCCTACAGACTCTTATTAATACTGTCCAGCAAGGAGATTGATTTATAATTGCCAGAGAAATAAAATTGTGAACACCTTTCTAAGACACTAAAATTGGCAAAGAAAGTCCAATCAAATACTGGGATTTTATAACATGGTTACATAAAGACTAAACATCGTGACAAATTTGTTAGTCATCCAGTAGGAGTAAGAGGAACTTGTTTCATGGCAGTCTCAGAAATTTTCAAAAGCCAAATTGTCATAAATTTCTGTCTTTTATTAGATCTCAAAGGAGAGAGGAGATGCAGGAATATACCTAAAAATTAAGGATGAAGGAGAAAGATAATGAAGGAATTTACAGGAACTCATAAACTCGATAGATTCTTCTGCAGAATCCTTAAATAGGACTTTATAGCTTTTCTTATTTCTGTTCTACCAGAAAATCTTTAGTCAGAAGTCAGCTTTCTGGCCTCTATTTTTAATGTTTTTGTTTGAAACATTTCCAGTACCTAAAAAGCATGGTTGCTCTAAATTGCCACTTGGTGGCACTGTTACCTCAATTAATACAAATAATGTTTAAAAATGTTTGCAGGAAGAATTTACCATCAAATATTGTCGTTTTGAGTATTCCCCAAATCTAATCTAAATCAAAATTATAAGAAGGACAGGATATATTTTGGAGCTTTCAGCATTTGAATATTTTGTTATTGCATTTATTTAGTCTGTACTGGCATTACCAAGTGTAACTGTGAGGGTCAGATAGGATTTGAGCCCATGTGTTTTTTAATGCTACTTATCAGAATAATGGTAAAAAATCGCTGAAACTTATTTAAAAAAATAAATCAGGTAAGTTATGTAACAGGAAGTTATGTTAGACATTTTTACAAAACTTGATTAAAAACATTATTTTAAACAATTGCAGAAATAATGTTTTCAGAATTATTCTGTGCTTTACTGATGGGAAATTCCAGTAACACAAAGTAGAACACTTGTCTTTCCTGTGATTAAATTATTAATATCACATGGGAAAAGAAGTGTTATTTTTAGCCTATACAGAAAGTTAGATACCCTACAAACCCACTGTCTCAGCAGGTCAGGCTGTTGTTAATTTCTGCAAAAGGAATTTGGAAATGAAGTAGCTGAAGTGTGACAGGTGATGATGGAGGTAACTTAAAAAAGGTGCATGGCTCTGTAGCTGATGCTATTAGTCCCTGGGAGCCTTGAGGTTCACCCGTTCAGTGAAAGAAGAAAGTAATAGAGTTCAACGGATGTATTTTGCAAACACGCTCAGACTTGGTCTGCTGACACTTAAAACTGTAATTAAAGGGATAAATGCATTTTCTAAAGACATGTTTCCTTTGCCAGAGAGAAGTGTCTGTAACCACAGAACTGATCACTTCTCTGTGCTGGCACTGATATTTATCTGAAGGCCTGAGATTATCAGGTCTTTGATCACTCCAGCGACAGTATCTTTCATTCAAATAGTCCCCAGGACAGCTGCAAGCAGGACAGATCTTGTGTAGAAAACAGTTTACTCTCTAATACCATTAAAATACAATTCCTGCACAGCACTGCAGTCCAGCTGTAGTACCTCTGAACAGTGACATCAACAATCTACTTTTTGAATGTTTCTAATACTTGCTGTAGTGCTGCCCAGTTTTACTTTTCATTAAGGAGGGAATTTGTGTATACCCATACTTCAGACAATTACACATTATGATACAATCCCAAAATTCGAGGTTTAGTAATGATATGTCAGTCTTTCAAGTAACCTTACATATAGTCTGCAGAATGCAGACATGCTAGGTTTGTTTCCTTACAATGGAAATACTAGGGTGTGAGGCATGATAGAGGGGGAAAAAAAGCATAAAAATTAGTTTCAAATGAGAGTATTTAGCAATGCTGGGCTGGAGGTGGGTGCAGGGATAAGGCAAGGGAAACTTGTAAGTCAGTGTCTGAATGGTTTGTAATGGTCTGTTTGAAATCTGACTTTAGTTTGGCCCTGAAGTATAGAAGTATCAAGATGCTGTGACTCACAGTAGCTAATGTAGTCAAGAAATTAATCTTTAAAACGGCAGGTGAACAGATGTAATCATATAAGAGAATTAAAGCAGTGATTCATAATAAGAGAACTGCAGGTACACAATAGTCTGGCCATGGTATCTGTCTGATCTTCACAGATACAGAGGTGACAGAGGATGTCTAATTAGTGGTCTATTTTTGATAATGAAATCAGAATTTCACTTGCCTTCCTAATTGATAAACATTAAAACCTGTAAGGTCTTAAGTAGTCTGTTGCCAGTACTGATCCTAATGGAAATGGCATGTCAATATTTTGCTTGAACAAAGGAAGCTATTCTTTATCTTCAATTTTCTTTACTGCCAAGGATTCTGGGCTAACTAAATGAAGCAGAGATATCAATATGAAAAAATCTCTCATTATTATACTGAAATATATTATATTTTATGAAGTTTAATAGGGCAGAAGAGAAGCTATACAGAACCAGAGAGAAAGCACTTGCAAACTAAATTGACCATTATAAATTTTCTACATATTTACCCTGCATTCTCCCCCTCAGTGGACTATTCAAGCTATTCCCAAGTTATAAAAAACAGTAGCAAAGGAGTAAAAAGCTTTCACAAGAGGCAGCTTATGAGATTTTCAGAATTGGTTTTGGCTCTTTGGCCCTTACTATATGACTGAGACAGGTATAATAACTGGAGGATTCATGTACAGTTCAGAGATGGACAAATTCCCTTTCTACTCATGCAAAGCATCACTGAAACAAATAAATCTTAATGGATACCTCTCTATATAAAAAGCATATTAAAAGACAGAAAAAAGGAGGTGTTGGCTAAGTACATTTTGCAGGAAACATTCTGGTTTGAACAGCAGCTGTAAGAATAAGCTGAGAACAAAACAACTGACAGGAGCTGTTTCCTTTCACTCTTAAGTTATTTATCTTACAGAGAGGTATTGTTTATTCACTTTAATTAGTGTCCAATACACCACTCTCCCTAGCATAATCTAATTGCATGGTAAGCTATTGGTGATCTGTAGTGTTTTATTATGGTTTTCTGTGTATTTATATGCTGCATCTTTATCTATAAAGCAGGAACAGTAATATGTACACAGGTTAAGTCTTAATTCAGTGCTAGAAGACCTCAGTAACACTGAAAAGGTGTCAAAACAAGAGAAAAATCAGAGCCAAAAGACAGAGACTTTGGGAGAAGAGTGTACTGTTAAAATCCATACAGGAAGATATGGAAGTGAAATGCAGAACCATCACCCCTAAGGAGAGTAGGAAGAGACAGACATTGAATTTGTACAAAACCTTCTACATTGTCTCTTGTTACGCCTGTACCTTATTTCTAGGAGCATTGGGGGTACCTCCAATACCCTTTTGACCCTGGAGATGTACTTGGCTGATGAGTGATTATCATACAGAGTTTTATGAGCCTTTCCTAGATTGATCTCCTGACTTGAACTATTCATTACACCCACCAGTATAACTCTTCATGAAAATAAGGCTAAGGGTAAAATGTTTCACTTATAGGAAAGGAACAAAGGACATCACTGATGAGAAGTGGAGACAGCTCTGCAGGCCTCTACTTCTATTTGTTTAAATTTGGGCACTGAGAATTTTCCATTTTGCAAATTTTGCACTTTGGGAATTTTGAACACAATTGCAATGCAACTATCCTATAGGACTGAAAATCTGTCAAATCTCAAAGCACTTCAACACATCATGCAACATCTTGGCTTTGATCACCTTTAAGAGTTTTGCCTCTGTCCCGAGTAGTTTTGCCAGACTTCAGACATGTATTACCAGGAATCAAGCCTGAATAACTTCAATATGGCTTCATTGTGAATGCAAATATCATTATCCTCCTTGAGAAGTGAGTATATCCTCACTCATTACAGTCCCTGGATAAGGAGCATAGATTCTGAAAGCTTGCCAGGGCAAATCTGCAATTTTCTGCTTGGGTGTTTCGAAAATATTCTACTTCTTGAATCCTCAAAATATCTTTCTTCCTCTCTACCTCACAGTTTATAAAATACAAATCAGGACAAAAACTCTCCTAAAACTTATGTTATTTGCATGTTCTTGAAATTTAAAATCAGAAACACTATGTTGTAATTTAAATTAAGTAAATATGCATATTACAGGCTAGAATGTTCTGCATTTCCCTTATGTGCACTCATGACTTTTATTCACAGAAAACTGCCGAAGAAGCCTAGAAATTTATGGAGATGGACACAAGCCAAATTTTGTCCAAGGTTCAGATGCTAAACATGAAAAGAGCTGTGTTATGTAATCAAAAGCTCAAATTTTCCTTTAGATGTCTGCTTTTATCATTCTGCACCTAAATTGGATTTAGAAAATTTTCTCCTTTTCATCAAAGATCTGGTATAAAGCTACATCATATGGCACCATTCTCAGTCCTATGGAAAACCAAGACTTACTGTAAGTGCTCTGATGCAAGACTCATACATACAGTTGCAACCTTTGTAATAGCGTTGAGTCAGAAAAAAAATCAGAAGTAGTGCTGGGATGCAATAAGTCAGTGGTTTATGACCTTCCTGAATTTAATGACCATTAGACATTTTTCAAATGGACCAGTAGAATGGCTAACTAAGGCCTCTGGATGAAAGATTTATTTGTTTTAATTTTTGTATGGCTATATGATCTAAAAGCATCCTATGAAATCCCTGCTATCAAAAACCACATCAGTAGCTGAATTTTCTTAGCTTGACAACCAGATAAAGAGTGAGCATAAAAACTGAAATGTGTTTTTCCAGTACAAACAAGATCTATTCAGTAGCTACACTGAGTTTACAATGGATACAAAAAGGATGTTCTAAGTACTCAGATATTACAAAAAAAAAAAAAAGGAAACCCAGAAACAAAAAAAAAAGAACAAAACCAAACAGAAAAGCCCACAACGGCAAACAAACAAACACACACACAAATCACCCAATCCAGAATAAGTCACCAAGGGTTAATATTTATTTGATACCACTGAAAATCTCATTACAAGGGCCAAGGCACATAATTGATCTGACTGTTTGGCTGACTGAGTCAGTGGCCCCAGAGATTTATGTACTCATGCATTTTTGCAAACTCCTGGCTTGGGTCTGGCTCTGTGCAGCTGTTCAGTGAAGACACTTAATAATCTGCAAAACAAAGTGGTAAAATCTGCTGGGCACAACTCTGACAACATCATAACTTAGAGGCTTGTCAGTCTAGGAAGAAAAGGTCATGTCAAGCTTTCCAGAAAAGGTTCAAACAGATGCAATTAATGTCAGAAGAAATGGAGGAGACCACATGTTAAAAGATGCTGCTGTCAGAGATTCAAAATATCATGGCCAGTGTTGGCACTGAGACTATGCAATCAAATGTCACTAAACTGTGTTTCAAACCTTGTTTCTATGACCTTACTTTTAATTTTCTTGTTAAGGTTTCTACTTGTAGTCTCCTGTATGTACTTAGCGTTTTCAATCACTTTGTTTAAGAATAGGAAAATTACTTCTGCATGAATTTTTGGGCATCTATTTGGACGGTGCTGAAGAGTACAATAAGAGTAAATCACTGACAGCAAGCAAACTCCACTTTTATAAGCAGAAAATGTAAAATTGTCAAATGCCCTGTGCAATAGCCATTACAGAGTTTGAAAGGAAACACTTGTCTGCAAGAAAATCACTTCATATTGTTGTCCTATCCACATGCAAAATAGAGATACAATGATATCTATGGATTTTATGTGGTACCCTCCACAGGCCTAACCATACCTCTGAGCTCACAAATGTTTGATGTGATGAGTTGTTGTAGACACTACTAATAGCAGCTGTTAAATGTGAAAACTAATTGAAAATGCATTCTTGTCCTGGTCCAGGACTCCCCATGATTTATGTGCATGTGCTCTACGGGTATTTAAATGATGAGCTCATGGAGAAGAAAAGAGAAGCAATTAATCAAAAAGACAATCAGCAAAAGACACTGCTGCTTATGAAAAGAAAATGGGGCCTCCTTATCTAGCTTTACTTAGGAACAAAATATTAACTGAAGTGCTGAAACAATTTTTGAAGAATACTGAGAGGACATGTCTTTTACCAGTGACACGTATTTTACCTTTTGTCTGCTACTGCAGTGTAACAACAAAACATTTCTGTAATTCAAGAAACTCTTCCAAAATTTAACTTTACTGTATTTTATTTGTTTGAAAGATGTTTCAAGAAAAAATCTTTTTTTAATGAGCATTTCAGTGCTGTGATTGAAGTCTTGTTTCCTTTTTTCCTATTTCATTTGCCTCTTTTTATCTCTTTTTAAAAAATTTTACATGAAAAGGAGTAATATCCTATCACTGCAAGAGAGACAAATAGACTCAACAGGCACTTTATGCGATCTAACAATTAGACCAAATATTCATCCTAAGAATTATCTTCTAATCTAACAGCAGTCAATTAAACAAACCTGGTTAGCCGAATATGTGGAGCTTTTCTGTACATACGGTGAACCATGGGTCAGAAGTCTTGAATTCAAACTTTGGTCAAACACTTTCAACAAAATATTATTTGCACTCACAAATCATGTACTAATGATCCTCAGTAATAGTCTTTCATAGATAGCCAAAGGTTGGCAGTGGGGAGGTGGCTTTTGGCTATGGACAGATAGTCACGGAAACAAGATAATACTGACTCAAACAGCAAGGAAGTAGTAGAGAACAGCACCTCCTCACCTCAGCCATCATCAAAACTGAGGATACCAGGAAGGGAGACTCCAGCCCAGAGCCCTTACTAATGAAATCTTGATGTTTCTCATTGCTGATTTCATACTATTTTTTGCTGCCATCTTCGTACACTGCAAAAACACAGCTGTGTAGGAAATACTAAACACAGAACATTGTAAGGGTTTTTCAATATATTTGTACAGTTTCCTCCCCTGTAACTATAAGCAGAAAGAAAAATATTGTCAGATACTGTATGCAGATACTCTGGTAGGCAGAGATATTTGAATAGACTTCCATGGAATTAACTGTCAGTGAAGTAGGCATGATTTTCAAAAGTAACATAAAATATTTCCTTTGAGGAAAAGTATGAAAAAAATTCCTGAGGACAAAAAAAAAAATTCAAACACCATTCTGCAATTGATTTTGTTAATTTTATTTTAAAGGCAACTGCACTGGAAATTGGCAAATTATATTCCAGTTGTATATCCAATCCATAGACAGAATATGTTATTAAAGTGAAAAGAAGCTATTTCTAAAAAGACGATAATTAATCTCTTCAAAGCAGATAGTTTTGTAAGTCACAGAAACAATATGGAAGTATGGTTGACAAATTTGTACTGTCATCTTAAGTTCCAGAGAAAATCAATATATTTTTTGTAAATGAATAATCACATGAATTTTTCATCTGTTTTATACCAATCACAAAACCAAAAGTATTTTTACTATTCTAACACTAAAAATTTTAACAAAGAAATCTTATCAGATAGCATCCTATTTATTTCTGGAAGTAAAAAACATAGTTAATGCCTAAGACTGCACATATTTTTGTTAGCCAGGCTTCTAAGGCAGCCTCGTTAACTTGGGTATAATTTTCCTTAAGTTATACTTAAAGCCAATTCATTGCATGAAACTGAATTTTCATTAAAACCAAGGCTGAGAAGTGGATATTTTTTTATTGTCATAAGAAAGATTGACTACTACGATGGTTTCTGTGGAAAATTATGTTTATGGCATTGAACAATGGTGTTTATACAAAGAGTCTATTCACCTGTCAGTTCCTCCGCCAGCATCCTTTAAAGCCTTAACCTACTTCAATCAAATATCACAAGAAAAAATAGTCTCAGAGATAATCACATTCTCCAGAGCGTTGTGAAACGTACTGCCCAGATGCAGGAGAGAGAACCCCTCAGAAGATGGAGGAAAAGGCAGGAGATGTCATTGGTCCTTCTGGGATGCTGCAGCCAACCTGGGGACTGGGACTGCAATGTAGCCACACCATCCATAAGCTTTGGCACTGGTCTGACTAAGTCAAAATGTGTGGCTTTCTCCCTGACAGCAGCGAGACCAGAGCAGGGCTGCAGTGCAGGCATGAGTATGATGAGAGTGTGTGAATCCGAATGTTTCTTACAGCACAGTTCTGAGGAAAAGAAAGGACAACTGTAGAGACTATAACAGAAAGGGATCTAGAAAAAGCAAGGACATACTTGAAGTATTGTCATGGTGTCTCTTAAGAAATATAGGAGAATAGAGAAAAGGATCACAGGGTCATTGACAGAAACCATAGGACATGGGCCTTATAACTTCTTTGCTCACAAAGTAATTTGCTAGATTTTTACTGAACCTCTCAATAAACATTTTTTTTCTTTTGCCCTCAATCTAAAGTGCCCAGGAAAAGGTTATACTCGAAGCTCACTAATGAGCATCTTTAGTGCTCATTAAGTAGATGTGCTAAAAGCTACTTAAGCTCCTAACGCTTGCAAATGTAAACATTGAAATGACCATATCAAACCCTGCATTAGGACACAGAAAATAGCAAACTGATAAAGTGATTTGTTTTGCTTTCCTAGCTCGACTTGCATAAGCAGCTGTTCTAAATTATGCTGTGTTCTGTCAGTCTTGTTGTTCCTAAAGATGAAGATTTTTTTAAAGTACATATTCAGTATAATCTAATTTCATAGGTTCATTTCAAATGAAGAACAATTCATGAATAGAAGTTGATAACTCAAGTTAACATTAAAACTGCCTTGTACTCACTGCAATTAATTCAGATTTAAAAAGTATAGGTATAGCTTCATCTGTAGAATACCAGATTAATGGAAGTGCATTAAGCATTTGCAGAGTGGAAGCACAGCACATTGAGGATCATTTTATCTCTTAGAGGAATGCAAAACAGATCAACAGATATTGCATTATGTAGTAGATGACTTTATGTCTGATCTATTCCATTTATTCAGTCTAGCACAGTCTCATAGCAAATGCAGATTCAACCTTAACAAAGCTCCAACTTCTTTAAATCTCAAATGGTATTTTTCAGTGGTTAAGCTGGACTTCGAAGACAGAAAATGTATCAGAAAGCCAATTGTATAAGAAAGAAAATATGAAGATCTGCTCTGGGTTTTAAAATTTGGGTCACAAGTTTCCTCCAAGTCTAAAAAAAGGACATTATATTGATTTCAAATTCTACAGATTTATGCATTCATGGGCTTTTTATAACTGAGAAAAGAAACATGGAGCTCTTCCTTAGGCCATCTTCTTTGGCATTTCTCTTTTTTCTAGACAACTGATAAAATTCAGATTATCTTCTGCAAAGAACAGAAACTAGCATATAATAGAAAATGAAGCCCTGGGCTCAGCTTTTTCCCAAACAGCTTCTATTATGTGTTGTATTTGTTCTGAACTACCATGAAAAGACATATTTTTAGAGAAACGTTTGAGGAAAGTAAGAAAAACAACATCTTGGGGTTTCGGTTGTTTGTGGGTTTTGGGGTGGGAGTTTGTTTGTTTAATTGATAGTCCAGAATTTTAAAAATTAAGAAAGGATCAACCTGTAAATTCCTGTTCTATTAGTGCAGGGTTATTTGACTGAGAAGCCTTTTGTCTTCCTTTTGGAATTACCAGCTAGAATAGTTTGATAAAGACAGGCATTTTCCTAAATGTGCTGGGAATATCTAATGCTGGTTGGGGGGCTTTTCTGTGTGTTTTTGTTTGTTTGCTTGTTTTGTTTACATTTTTTAATTCTAATTTATTAATTTCTATCCTTCTTTTTTCTTTTTTTTTTTTTTTCTTCAGATGCTCTTTTCTGGCCTACCCCAACACACTCTGAAGCAACAGTATCTCTTTAATAGAATAGGGGTGAGGAGACTTTGAGGGGGCATCCAGTGCACCGACTTGTTCCAAACTGGAATCAACAATGGCCCCTGGAATATTATTGAAATATGTTCTTAAAGAATTTCAATGACTGAGAGCTCACAACTTCCATAGCAGTTTTATTCAGAAGCTTTATGCAGACAAAGAGATCTGACTGGGGAGAAAATAATATTAGGATTTATTACTAGCAAAAATAAAAACTAAGTAACTACATCTACAACAATTCTAATTAAGCAGAAGCACTATGTATTTACAGAAACATCCCTCCCTCCTTTGCATCAGTCGAGGAGGAGAAGGAGGTATTTTCCACTTTTAAAGCCTCAAGTCTTCTGAGCAGCTCTGCAACACCTTGCAAGTTCTTCTCTGTTATCTCTGGGACAGCAGCTTCGACTTGTTGCAGCTGGAACTGTTTCGCTTTCTGTCTCTCTTTTTCTCCGTGTGTCGACCTCAGGGCTGGTCCTACCTCCCTCCTGGGATAAGGCTGGGGTTACCCAGGTCCTGTAAGGTCTTCCATGGACTGCAAGGGGACACTTGTTTTTCCATGGTCTTCACCACAGGGTCACAGGGGATAATGGCTTTTGAGTCCACCCCTGTTTTCTGTGGAGGTCCCTCCCCACGGGGTACAGTCCTTGATAGACTTCTCCGACGTGGATCCACCCTTCGGACAACAGCTCTTCCATTTTCTGCTGTCCCTCAGGGTCACAAACTCAGCTGCATCAGCATTGATCCTTCTCTAGGATCACACAAATCTTACCCTGGCCATCTCGCTCCAGCATAAGATCTCTCTCTGTGGCCACAAATCACTTCAAGACTGTTTCATCTCGGCCTCTACCACGGAATCTCAGTTTCCTCATGTACTTCTTTGCTTCAGCATGAGTTCCTCAAGCTGCAATTGGAGTTGTCTCTGCTTTTCAGCAATGTCCCACAGGCAGCAGGGATTTTTGGATCTCAGTCTTTCTCCCTGCTAAAGGGAGAGAAAGAGGGAAGGGGGAGAAGAAGAAGCTATCTCCCCCCTTCCGCTGCTTCTTTCTTCGGCTGCCAGCTTTGACCTTGAAGGCTTCACTATCTCTCTCGTTGGAATTCTTTTTTGTAACAGCCTAAGTTCTCCTTTACAGTTTTTTTTCTTCACTCTGTTACATGTCTGGTCAGGAGGGTTTCAGTTCTCTCCCTGCCCCTGGCTCAGGGCCGGGGGAGGAGAGAGGTCTGGCCCCCCCCCGGGGCCTGCCGTTCCTTTACATGGCTGCCAAATTCCTTCCAGGCCACCACCTTCTCTTCCGTTTTTTCTTGAAGATGTAATTAACAAAGGCATCACCTAAACTCCTGATTGGCCTTTGTCCGGAAATTCATCTGGACAAACTATTTCCAACCCCCAAGGAGGGGGACTTTTTCAAACCCATGACATTAACAAGTCAGTTTTTTAATGAGATGGGTGGTGAAAAAGTAAGAAGAAAAAGAATAATATATTTTAAAGGCTTTTCATCCTATGCTTTTAAATATATATAAATATGCATGTTATCGCTTTTCCAAATCATACTATGACATTTTATCTATTATGGGACTACTGTTTCCATTAGAAAAGAATGTTTGGAAATAATGATTTATAGCAAGGGTTAAATGTTATCTTTGAAAAAACAATTCAGGTGCATACAACTTTACCCAAGAAAATCCAAAAAAAACCATAAGTACATTGAGACACCATTCTAGACTCTAGGTTGGGTTAATGATGCCACAGTGCCTTATATGTTGGGGTCTATGTCCATCTTGTAGTTCTAAACATGAACCGAGTGACTGAATTTTCTACTGTTGCTGAGAGGGTGTAAGATGATAATTTATTTTGTCCTCCAAAGCATAATCAGTTTTTTACCTTGTCTGAACTGCTAATGGAGATATGAGGCCATTTGTAGAGGTCAGAGTAATGAAAAGAAATTCCTTGTTTTAAACACCTTGTGTCATTTCATGGCGGACTTCCGGTGTGATCAGTGATCCCTGGCATTTGGCAGGTAAGGAAATGTTAAGGACAGACAGGAGTTATTTATGTATTATCTGGTGTATCTAAGGTGGACGTCTGAGCTTTGTAGGCTAGGGAAATGACAGAATCACTAATAAACCTTCATGAGGACAGGTAAAGAGAAAGTATGTCACACTAAGCTGTCAGCAAGTCCATACAGTCTCCCTGACTGCCTCTAAATGATAAAGACAGTTTACTTCATTTTATACTCATGTTTCTTCAGTATATGCAGACTGATCAGCTCCCAAACCTAAATCACTCTGAGATGAGCAATCATTATTGTGATAATGAACAATTATTCCCGTCTAAACTGAAGTTTTTAAAAGGCTTTTTTGGTTGATTGGAAAGTTCAGACACAATTTAGATCTGCTTATTCATCAATGTTCCTTAAGTTTAATGTGAGCTGTCTTATTTATTTTCAGTCCACTGAAATCTGAATCAACATAAAGACGATAAAGTTTTCAGGTATCAAAATACTCAATAAAATTTGGCAGTTGCTTGTGGTTTTTTTCTGAAGTTTTATATTGAGACAGTATATTGTTTCCCTCAATTTATCCAGCAACTAATATAATGAAATAACAACCAGAATATCTTTTTTTTATATATGCTATTCTGTTATGTCAAAAATTAATTTGTATGTTTAGACATAAGGTTTTTTTCTTTTCCTTTCTATTTTACTTTTTTTTTTCCTCTTCTCTGTAAATGAAATAACTTATAAAATCCAGATACTTGATGACTGTCTTGGTAATCTGTCAAACTTGACTTGCTGCAGTCACTTACTGTGACTAGTTTCTTTTGCAAAGTGAGATTGTGATGAATTATTTTTTATGAAGTGTATCAATCTGCTTCCAATGATGTTTGCAAGCAGCAAAATCTACTATTTCCATCTTGAAGAACATTCATGTAAAAAACCGTAAATTTATTGGGAAAATAAAGCATTTTTTAATGGAATATGAGAATAGAAACATCTTTTGTGCAATGGCGATAATTTGAAAGTGCCTTTCAAAAAAATTAACCACATTTTTTTCTTCTATGTCAAATTTTCGTGTCCCTACTGTTTTAAATCACAGGAAATTATTTTCCTTGAAAATTCCTGAAGTGGCTACACCTTAAGAAAATATGTAGCATATTTTTTATGTTGTCAGTGAATTTGCTTGGGATGAGACTAAGGTCTAGTTTCCTGGTCGCAGTCTTTCACTCTGTATAGTAGCCACTGGGAATTTGCTTCAATGATACTGAACCTCATGCAGCTGTCTATGATTCCAAATTCCCGGTGTAATGGCTAGATAGCAGTGTTTTCCAAGAAATCTATCAGAAGGTCATTATTTTTTAAAAAGAGGAAACAAGCAACTTTGATTCTTATTACTCTGTGGACTTTTTCTTTTTGAGGATGGACCAGGATTTTTTTCAGAATCAGTAACAAACCCCTATTGTGCCTATTAACATTTGCTGTATGTATTTTTTAGTATTCTGACAGGGTTGAATCAAACCATGATAATTTTTTTTTTTTTTATCCTGTCAAAGTAAAAAAAATCAGTGTTCTTATAAAGAGAACGCAGAGTTTCTGATGGGTGAAACTGACACTGAGGAAAAGATTCTGGGCATGTGAAAATCTTATAGGCATGGGAAAGGTTAGAGCTTCCTACAGAAATGTTTTGTGGAAAATTTCATAGAACCATTCACTTTACTGTGAGTGAATATCCTCTTAAGACTTTTTAAAAATGTTAAGCATGTAGGTATATGAAAAATGTTTATTCAAATTGGAGATAGGCCAAAGGATTTGAATCAAGGAAAGAGGACCATTGAGTCCCAGTGTTAGTAATTGACCCCTTCTAAAGCCACTCATCAAAATGACATAAAGCATTTTAAAAGATGCAGAAAAAAATCCCAACCCACCAAAAAAACCCCAAGCCAACATAAACAACAACAAAAAAAGTTATACACAAGTGCTAACTCTTATTCTTTGAATAAAAACCATATCTCCACAACCATTAAGTCCCTTAGGTCTTCTCCTACATGATGGCTAGAAGCAAGTGGGAGGAAATCTGAAGGTCCCTGACAGACACTGTCTTGGGTTTGGGGTTATGGACTGTATTCCTTTTCATGATACAGCAATTTTTACTGCCTAACAAAGCATCCATCACTGTTTAGAGGATTTATTTTTATATCCCAAAGCCTTCAGTTGAAATGCAAGAGAGCTTTTGACTCTTGAAGATTCCTGTACACAATGACAGTATATAAAATGCTGTATAATCATGCAGAATCTATCTTTCTGGATGTCACCTTCTAAAATACTGTAAAAATGGTGAAGAAACTTTAGAACAACAATACTTCAACTAATTGTTCAAAGCAAAGTTACAATTTGCAGGATACATCATTATCTTATAAGGAACTAGTCCTCTCCCTTTTCTTTGTCTCTTAACATAGATCAGATTCCAATAGTACTTTCAACAGCCACCACAAATTTAAAGACACAAAATATATTTGCAGTTTGTTTGGTTTTATTCTTTATTTATTCAGGTTGGAAATAGCCTATCTGTTGTTGTATGAATGTTAGGCATATTAATAAGATTTAGTTGGCTATTAAACATTTTATTGTTTGTTGTTATATTGACTGTGTATGCATAAGTTATCAGACTTGTATTTTTCCCAGAAATTTTTTACGAAAATAGGTCAACAAAGTAAGGGCTAGTAATCTTTTGAACCTTTTAATAGAATATGTGATGGGTTTGCTAGGAAGGGAAAGAAGCACACTTCTAACTAGTGAGTTATGTTCCTCTAAAAAGCTTGAATATTTTTTTTGCTTTTTCTCTAGGCCCAAGAACAAATGGTTACCCTAAACTCGCAACCTTCTCTATAAAAATGAAATAAACCACAAAGGGTTTGGAGTGTTGGTTTTTCTTAGTTCTAATTAGTTATAAGGTAATTCACAGGCTTGTCAAATATATTGTTTAGAGATGTTAAATTTCAACACTGCATTCACTTTTTTATTCAGTATCCTCAACACTAACAGATATATAAGGGCAAAATTGGCTAAACTAAGCAGTTCTTTAAAAATATTTGTCTTTGCATACATAATACTCCTTCAAACAGGTTTCCAAGTCTTTCTTTGCTTTCAATCAAAAGAATCTTCAAAGTCAATTTTAAACAAAACATGTAGCTTGAAAAAAACCTACTTCATGTAGTCATTAGCCTGACAAAGAAATAATACAACTTTGTTATTTTTACCATCAGAATTAAGAACTGTTGGACAAAATTATGCCAATAGTCAATATATTGTAGAGAAAGGAGCTACACAGTGAAAAAAATTCAGATAAACTTTTGATGGAGAAAATGCTTTACATCTCTTCTGGGGTTAGAGACTGCCTAATGAGATTATTTCATCTTAATTATTTTTCTTCACTGTTGTAATTCTGCATGATTGTGTTGTTCTTTTTCATTGTTCAATCTCTCTTTTTTTATTTTTCTGTGAGTTAACTTTTCGTATCACATTATATTGGGTTGTGCTAAGGATTGTGCCTCTGATCTTGATTTGTAAGACAAGCAATACATTCTTGTAGGTTAATAACTATGGTCATAAGTGTTTGCATTAGAAAAGAAGATTCCCTATAATTTTTTTTAGCTAATATGAAGAAACATTCATAATTACATAAAAAAGACAATTGACTTAATTACAGTTAATAAAAAGACTGAGACCTTTATTATTGTTGCATTGATATTCAGATATTCATGGTATATTAGCAACACTCATATTATTGTACAAATCTACCATAAGTTATAATGCATATATAGAGTTTGAAATTTGCTAATCACATAAGAAGAATATTTCTTAATAATACTTGAAAGAACTATATTAATAATGTTTGTTTATATTAATTGGACCAAAACAATGAAAGGCACGTGCAAATTCTCAACAGTACAGAAAATGTGGAGTCAGATAACATAGCATTAATGCAACATTTCATTTAACTTTTGCTAAAAATATCGTACGGCCTTTAAATCATTGATCCAAAACATTTTTAGCAATTCTATTTCTGTCTCAGAGACCTTTAGAAATTTTTTCTTACAGAACAACTGTGTCTCAGTGGGGCTGAAGGGTAGCTCTAAATCACACAGGACATTTGTGGCAGAATTGAAATAGAATTTAGATTCCTTAAGTATAAGTCATTTTCCTTAGGTATAAGACAACTTTTATTTATTTAGTGGTATAGATATATTCTCCTGAAGTATCAGTACTTTATATGGAACATAAAAAAATGCAAAACAGCAGCTGCCATCAATACAGAAATGTATCTGTGTTTAGCCTCAGAGCTTGTATTCAGCTATCAGTTTTCTCTCTAATTAGTCCAGTGACAAGTAATTTTCATTTTTGAAGGCAAACTTATAAAAAGAGTGAAACCCTACAATAAAATAGTATGGTGTGCCCTGGGAGGGAATCCGAATCAGTGTTTCTTGTTTAATTGATATTTAGTCTACCCAGATCTTATCTGTAACTCCATTGCTGACTGACATTTAGTTCAATGTTTTATGTTGTATTTAACTCACATTTAAAATAATACTAGTGATGATTACCCTCTTAACTATGTGTTTTGAACTCTTGGGAGGGAAAACTGCTAAATATTATTGTTGACATGCTAATGAATTTATGAGAGGACTACCATAGACACAGCTTAATTAAAAATCTGAATTTGCAAAGGCTCCAAAGGTAGCCCAGGTTCCTAAGTAGGTAGCATAGATTTTGCAGGAAAATGATGGATATATAAGCAATTTATATTGTGTTCTGTAGTTTTATAAACTCTGCTTTAATATAGCTTTATAGACACTGTAAACTGTAATTGTCAAGATGGCTGCAAGTCCCCTAGCTAGAACAAAAGGAAATTTGTGCCAAGAAGAAGACAGGGTTTGATAAGGTAAATAATTATCTCATTCTGACCACATACCTGTTTACAATTAAAAGTGTATTTGTAATGTATGTTTACATCTAGACAGAACCCTGTAACCAATTGTGTGCATCTGGTCACGGGACACGGTGTGAAGACACTATAAAAAGGCACAACTCTTTTAATAAAGCGGACATTTTGCTAATCTCATAGGTTATGTGCATTATGTACCCAAGCCCCTCTGTCAATACATAGAAGACACTCAATTACCTCCTATAAAAGGGGAAATATGAAAGTACTCTGATATCCAGGAATGAGTTTAATTTAATCAGCTCCGGCTCCCAGCTGTTTATACCTTTGATACAGAATTTCAATACTGTATTTTTAAATCCTTAATCATTGTTTTTGTTAAAATACAACAAAAAAAATCTAAACATTCTACAACCAGTAGAAATTAAGTAATATGAAAGTAATATTCCTCCGTCTCATAGCAGAACAGAGAATCTGTAAATTTTAAATCCATATAGGGACATGAAGACTACTTCATAGAGTTCTGTTACTGTTGTTGAGCTGTCTTAATAATGTTTTTAATTATACTATCTGCTACTATATCTTTCATATTCTATATCAGAGTATGATTTATATCTACTTCTTTTTATGTTCCATATTTTATTTTCATTAGTTAAATGAAATTTTTATTTTTATTTTTTTCCCCTGGCATCATCCATTTGTAATTACCACAACATTCAGTCATATCTAAAATGGAGCCAATAAACCCCCTTAGAAATGCTATTTCCTAACATTCATAACTACTACTGTAGTATTTTATTTATTCTCTGTTTCTTATCCTGAATTCTATGTTTTTTCTATATCCATTTGTCTTTAATTCAGTGTATGGACTGAACTACTGTACCTTTGTCATTTACCCTTTGAAAGATCAAACTTTGCTCTTTCTGTATCTATAATCTAATTAAATTTTCTTCAAATGATTTAAAGTTACTTCTCAGTCATCCATCTCTCTGTAATCACCCAAGCTCCACTCTGCCCTTTATTTCTTCTTTATTTTCTTTTATTGTATCACATGTTCTTTTTGCTGTTCTCTAAAATGTGCGTATATTCTTGTCATTTTGCATTTATTCAGCCAGAACCAGCGTCACTAATAAAATGTTGATCAGTATAGTTCAGCTACACATAACAGTAAATATTGTTTTGCCTGTAAGATGCAATCTGATCAATCACTGACTGTCTCTAGTCAATTAAATATTATGTACACTAGGATATACAATATTAAAAACACTGTCATACTTCAAGATTTACATCTGCCTTCAAAGTGCATAAGCACATACATATTTAAAGTATATGCCATATGATACAGATGCTTTCAATTTACAAGGAAAAGAATATTTAATTTTAACTCTAGTAACACTGGGACTGTAGTCTGAGCTCTGATAGCATAACTGTCTTCACTTTTCCAGTATTAATGAAGATTCAAAATTTATGCCCAATTGGTATTAACTGTTCTCTGCTGTCTTCAAGTCTTCACCTTCATGAAAATATTTGGCCCTCTACCAAAAAAAGTTTTATTTTTCTATTATAGGCAATGACATTTCACTCTGTGTAAGAAAGTCATCATGCATTTCAGAAGCTTAGCCACATATTGCTTGTACCACACTGCCTTTGATCCAGTGAGGCCGACAAAAAACTGTATAGGGATTTTTAGCTCCTCCTTTACCTTTCTTTTCACCTCAATTTCTCAACTCCAGGAGGCAGGGAAGACAATTTTGCAGACTGGCCCTAATGCTTTTACTGCTTGCTGTCTGTTCCACCCTTTCCTCAGTGATGATATGTTTGACTGTAAGCAAATCTGGAGCTCTTTGTGATCCTGTGTGTCCAGTGCCAAAGAAGCTTCAGAACTGAAAAGCTGATTCTTAGTCAAAGCTCGTGATTGCTTTCCTAAAAATAGCCATGTAGATGTACCCTTTCTAATTTTGCTTTGTAAGACTAATAGAAAAGGAACTGCTTCAGAAAGTGTATAAGATGGTAGTTCTTTAGGGCTCTGGGTTTGTCTAGAGTGACAAGAAGTGCTTTCATTCCTTTCACTCTCACTTATTTGCCTATGTGTAGTTGTATTAAAGTTACTCAAATATGACAACACAACTGCCCTAAGTGTTGAGCTACTAGATCTTTTTTTCCTTTTCCTGCAACCCTGACCCCTACATCTACTATGTGTGTTTGAACAAGAAGAGTGCACTTCAGTCCTTACTCTGTTTACACATTTTCCTGGCATGTGAGAGGCACAGCTTTACAGTCTGGGCATAGCACTGATGTCTTCTCTGTGGTGACCAGTGACAGGACTCCAGGGAATGGCCTGAACTTATGTCAGGGGAGGATTAGGTTGGATATAAGACAAAGGTTCTTCACCCAGAGGGTGGCTGGGCACTGGAACAGACTCCCCAGGACAGTGGTCACAGCACCAAGCCTGACAGAGTTCAAGACGCATTTGGATGATACTCTCAGGCCCATGGTGTGACTCTTGGATATGGACCTCTGCAGGGCCAGGATTTGGACTTGATGGTTGTTGTGGGTCCCTTCCAACTCAGCAGATTCTGTGATTTTGTAGTTTTAAGCCTTTTGCATTTGAATGACTGTGTAATAACACCACCACCTTTGACTAATGTGCTGGAGTTCCCAACACCAGAAAGACATGGATCTAGTGAAACAAGTCCAGAGGAGGACCACTAAGTTTATCACAGGGCTGGAGTACCTCTCCAATGAATGCAGGCTGAGAGACTGTGGCTGTTTGTCCTTGGTAAGAGAAGGCTTTGGCAAGGCCTTAGAGCAGACTTCCAGTACCTACCGGAGGCTTAAAAGAATATTGGAGAAGGACTTTTCACAAGGGAATCTAGTGACACAGGACAGGGGAAAATGTCCTTAAACTGAAGGAGGGTAGGTTACGATTAGACATTAGGATGAAATTCTTTACTGTGAGGGTGGTAGGATGCAGGCACAGGTTACCCAGAAAGGTCATGGACTCCCAATGCCTGGGATGCTCAAGGCCAGATTGGAATGGGTTCTGAGTAGCCTGGTCTAGTGGAAGATGCCTTTCACATGTGAGGGCAGTTGCTACTAGACCTTTTAAGGTCCCTCCCAATGGAAACCATTCTATGACTCTGGGATATTAAGATTCAATAATTCAACAAAAAGAAAGCACCCACTGAAAAGAAAGTGCATTATTGAAAAGAACAATCCTGCCACCATGGGCTGATCCTCTCTTAACTCTTCTTTGTGGACATCCATGGACATGAAGCAGGAGCTAGGCTTTGGTTCTACTTTGAGCTTCCAGCATTTTCTAAGCTCTGGAAACATGACTTCTAGGAATGAGTGAAGAATTTAATTGACCAGATCACTTAGGAAGGCCCAGGTTCATGACAGAACATGTGTTTAGGAAGCATTAATGGTCCCTTTTAAGCCAATGGATATTTCCAGTTCATCACCTTAAAGCAATTTTATTTTGGTAAAATGTTCCAGGCCAATAAGTACTGGAATTTTATGCGATCTGTCTGTCAGAAATAAATGTCTAAAGCCTACATTTGATTATGATAGGTTGGGGGTTTTTTTCCATGTCAGCATTTGATTTTCTTAGAACATTTACTTTTGTCCAAACATTGCTTTTTCTGCTCTGCAAAATGACATCTACTTGATTTATTTTATTATCACATTTTCAAGAGTTATCAAGCAGTTCAATGATTACATTAATTTTTCATAACCCTACTTTCACTTTCAGACATATTGGTTGTCAACATAATTACTTTTTATAATCAAATGAAAATATTTACATGTACTTTAAGAATCACCTGTATCTCAACCTAATTTACTTTTTGAAATTTAAATCTAATCAAAAATTGCATTTCAGAAATTACAGATGTCACATTTGTATTTGCTTAAATGACAGAATTTTATGTAAGGATATTTGAGAGTTAACATAATTTAAACCACTGCAAGTAATGGGCAAATTGGAAATAAAAAGAATAAACAGGTGTCCAGAATTTTAATTAGTAAAAATATAAAAAAAAGTAATACCGATTTTTAGGTATTCAATGAAAATAATAAAACCCCTGAATTTAAGAGTTTTGAAGGAGATGAGAGTCTAAAGGTTATTCCATATGTTAAATGATCAGATTCCAACTAACTTTCTTTGAGTGACTATGGTAGATTGACCTCATCTGTCTGCCAGGTTTTCACTAAGGTGTTCTATCCATCTTCTCAGAAGAATGGAGGAGAAAATATGATGGAAAAGATCAAGGATTGAGATAGACAGGGAGATCACTCAGGAATTAATCTTTTGGGCAAACCAGACTCAATTTGGTAAAAAATTACCTTATTGATACTTAATTACAGAGTACAAAAGTGAAACCTGAAAATAAACTAAAAGAAACTTCCATCCACCCTCCTCTTTTCTCAGGCTCTACTACATTCCTGAGTCTTTGACCTCAGCCCCACTGAGAAGTACAGAGGAGACAAGGAACAAGGGTTGTGATTAGTCTGCTGCTCCTTCCTGCTCATGCTGTCACCCTGCTCCAGTGTAGGCTCTGTCTCACGGAATATAGTCCTTCAGAAGTTTCTCCAATATGTGTCCACTCTACATGCTGCAGTTCTTCAGCAACTATTCCAACACAAGTCCTTTCCATGTCTACAGTCCTTCAGGAACACACTGCTCCAGCATTGGTCCCCCACAATCTTTCCAAAAATACTACTCCTGCAAGGACTCTTCTCTCCATGGGTCCACGGGTCCTGATGGCAGCCTGCTCCACCATGAGGTTTTCCATGGGATGCAAAGTAGATATCTGCTCCACCATGAGGTTTTCCATGGGATGCAAAGTAGGTATCTGCTCCACCATGGCCCACCATGGGCTGCATGGGGACAATCTTTGTCATGATGGGCCTCTCCACACGCCACAGAGGAATTTCTGCTCCAATGCCGGAAGCCCCTCCTCCCCCTCATTCTCCACCGATATGAGTGTCTACAGGGCTGTTTCTCTCACAGTTTCTCACTCCTGTCTTGTCTTTTCATCGTTACTAAAGATGAATGGTGAACTGATGAATGGATGGAGAGCAATGCTGCAGGGAAGTACTCGGGGATGCTGATGAATCAAAAATGAGACATGAGCCAGTATTGTGCACTTGCAGCCCATAAAGCCAATGGTATCCTGAGAGGTGATTCTACTCCTTTACTCTGTTTTCATGAGACCCAATCCAGAGTACTGCATTCAGATCTAGGATCCTTGGAACAAAAAGGACATGGACCTGTTAGACCATGTTCAGAGGAGGGCCATGATCAGAGTGCTGGAGCACCTCTCCTCTGAAGAAAGGGTGAGAGATTTGAATTCTTTCAATGCAGAGAAGAGAAGGCTCCAGGGAGACCTTACTGCAGCCTTACAGGTTGTAAAAGAAGATTATAAGAAAGATGGGGAGGACGTGTAGTAACAGGACAAGGGGATTAATGGTTTTAAACTGAAAGAGGGTAGGTTCAGGCTGGATATAAGATAGATATTATTTACAATGTGGGTGGTGAAATGTTGGTATAGATTGACCAGAGTAGTTATGGATGTTCTGTCATTGAAAGTGTTTCAGTTCAGTTATAGATGGGCGTTTGAGCAACCTGGTCTAGAGAAAGATAACCCTCCCCATGACAGGGGATTGGATATGACTATCTTTAAAGGTCCTTTCCATTCCGTTCCATTTGATGGTTCTATGTTTCTGTGATTATCACTTTGCAAATGGGTTCAGCTTTGTCCTGCAGTCTTGGAGACAGATTGAATTGGCTCTATCTGATATATAGGCAGCTGCTGGTGTCTTCTCACAGAAGTCACCCCTGGGGCCCTTTCCCTACCAAAACCTTGCTACACAACCCAAATACAATCCAGTTCTTGGTTGCCATTTAGGTGCAGTTTTTCAAAACTGTATCTTGAACTATGAGTGATGATAAAACTTGAACTATATGTGATGATAAAACTCTCTGGAAGAAAGATGGTATACATCACGACTTTTAACTGCCTGTTTCTTTTTAAAAGCCTCTTCATTCATGTGCATTTTCAGGACACATCATTTTGAAACAATTATTTTACAAATGTTGATGGTATGTTCTCTTCTCATGGGCCAGAGCTCTTCAAGCAGTGGAATTTTCTCTAAAGGTATGGCAATCCAAGAGAAACTGCTTGTATGGTAATAGTATATTTGGATTATCAAATCAATTTAAATCTGTAATGTTGATAGTAGGAAATGTAAATTTAAATGGATATTTTTTTTCTTTCTGGCTCCCTTATCTTAAAACAAGGAATTCTTGAAGTTGTGAATGATTCTCTAAAAGGAAATAATTTCTCGAAAGGAAATAATTTTTCAACTATAATTTCTTATATATAGAGGCAGGAGTAATACACACACACACAAAAAAAAAGACTCCTACAAGAACTCTGCAAAACTGACTAGACAGAAGGAGTCTGAGAACACTTAAACCCAAACTAAACCTTTATGTATTTTTGCTGAGTTAAGATATTGTCACTGCTAAAAAAGAGGTAGAAGCTACAAAAGTTTAAAACCAAATACATGGTACTTTGATTATTACTCTGGATATAGCAGCTTCTGAATGTGCAGACAGTTCTAACATAGCAGCTTAACTGAAGTGATACTAGACTGGTAGAAGCTAAGCTAGAACCAAACAGACAAGGCAGTAAAAAGAGCTTATGTTTTGTCAATAATAGCAGAAGTGTGGCTAGGACAGTAGCAACGTGAAGTAGGCACTTCCAGTCAAGCATGAAAAATGAGATGAAAAAGAGCAGCTTGTCAGAGGGATAGAAAAATGAGAAGAGCAAAACACGACAAATAGGTGAACAGAGGTAAATATGTTTCACTTCACATGTTTGTTTCCTTGCACACTAGATTTGCTTTAGCATTGTCTCTGAGTGCCTAATTAGCTAGATCTGTAAGCATACAGTACTTTGAAATTCATAAGAGTTATCGTAAGATATGTTGCTACATTAGTAATTTTTCTTTTTTTTTTGCTTATGTAGCATTGGAAGGATTAATACAAGTACAGGAAGGGCATGCACAGTAAAAATAGTGAGGAAGTAATTGACCAGGTTTTTCAAGGTAATTAGGTACTGAAAGACAGAGAAAGTACTGACTGCATTTTCTACAAGCTCAAAGGCTCCAATAATATCTGTGGACATCTGACCAAATTTTTGAAATCACTAAGACTGCAGATATTCTGTACATGTTGGGTATTACTGGAAAAACTGAACCTCTAAAAAATGCAACATTTGTGTTAATATATTCTGCATTTTCCTGAACAGAACCTTTTAAAAAACAACATTTTGGACCTCAGTTTTTGCTCTGTAAATACATAAACACTAAAAAGATTTAGCTACTTTGAAAAGACATAGTTATTTTTTTTTTTTTACTAACTTTCCTCATTGAAAGGCAGGCTATCTGATGCCACAAGACAGAGATAACCACATTCACAAAGTAGACAAAAATTTTTAAAAAGTCTAACTATGAAATATTTTAGAAATTAACCCAAACTTCACATTAAAATTTAATCTGTAATACTAATTGATCTTCAGTCTTGCACTGTAATGATTAAAAGAGGCTATTATCTGTTTGGGAACCTGTGTGATGTGCACTTGAAAATCTCTTTCTGGTCTGAGATTGAAAAAAAATTTATTTCTCAGGCAAAAAAATCCCTTGGAGACTTCTGACAGTGCATTGGTGTTATTTTTATATCGACCAGTGCCTTCCATTTTGAATCACTGCTCACTTGGGAATACATTTATCACCTCATTGAAGTTTCTGTAAACAGAGTTTATGATATTAAAATGTAAAACTAAGAAATAATTATTAATTTTTAAATAGATGGTTAAATCTAAAGATACTGCAATTGAGTTCTTGCCCTTTTAAAAACCCCTCTTCTATATTTTGCTTTTCATGCTTGACTGGAAATGCCTCTACATTGTTGCCATACTAGTCATGCTTCTATTATTACTGGGAGAGAAAAAGTACTTTTTTTAGTGCCTTGCCTGTTTGATCTCAGCTTAGGTTTTACCATTCTAGTATCACTTCACCTAAGTTACTGCATTAGAACAGTTTCTACCTTTAGAAACCACTATACCCAGAGTAAGTGACATGGTCAGGGAAGTCACTACATTTTAGGTTTGCTCAGCCTGAAGATAGAGCAAAAGGAAATGTAATTTACCTCATAACTACTTCTGACTGTGACTTGGCTTCAGGCTTTCTTCTGTGTACTCTTCTGTTATCAGATCGGCAAATCAACCAAGTTCCTATAGCAGTAAGCACAACAAGCCAGAATTCACATCTTTGTCATGCTCTATTCTCTAGATTCTCGTATGAAGACTACTTGGAGTCAGGGTTCCTCTGAAATGAACTTCAGAGCAATCTGCACATTTTTTAATTGATTCATCTAGGCTACTAACAGAAATCTTAATTTATGTGTGCTATGTCACAAGTTATTTTCTTCCCTCACATATTTCAAGTAAAGATATTGTTGAATAGTTTTCTGTGCAGAGCGGATTAGGCTTACCACCTGAAATGTGTAAAGAAGAAATTTATTCACAAAATGTAAACACAGAGGCTTGCTGTATCCTTGCTTGGATCTGAGAATCCAAGGGTTAGGTGTATGAAGGTTTAGAACCATTAATTATAAATATTTGTGTGGACAAAGTATTTAATACTGTTTTTCCCTCTTCCTGGAGATTAGAAATGAAGTCAGTGAAAATCATGGTAAGAACAGTGTGAATAGTGATCAAAAATATACCTGGCATGTATTGGGAATCCCTCTTACAGCCTCCTTACAGAAAGGGACAAAAGGTGATTTGTGGTAGTAAATGACACTCTCTTCTGCACCTAAGTAATGGGACTTTTTTCTTCAATAGAAATCTGTAAGTCCAGATTTTCTGAGGCATTTAATCATCTTCCACTGATTCAAGTAAAATTATAAAAGAATCCAGGCTTGAGCACAAAGGGTAAAAATAAAAATTAAAAACATCTCAAACCCAAAACCAAAACTAAATAAAAAAAAAACCTCAAAAAATGCAACCAAAAGAGTAAACCAAAATTAGCAAGCTATGCAATGCACTTGCACTCTTGAGGTACATTACCATGCCTTCCTCATAATTAATTAATGATATTTAATTATTTGCAAGGATTCCTTTATTTTCTCTCTTTCCAGCACAATGCTAGTGGGAATATGCAGAAAATTTTAATGTGAGTGACTTACTGCATTAAAAACACTTTTTCTTTTTTTTTTCCACTTGTAGTACTTAGCGATATTTGTAGTGGAGTGCTTTTAAAGGAAGTACAATCACAAGTTCTTCCATTCCCCCATGAGAAAATCACAGTTGGCAGTGACCTTGTGGATGACAGTACACCTATATCATAAGGAAATTGAGTCTATAATGAGGAGACTGCTATTGCATAAGGCCTCATTTAGTCTTGGTGCAAATGACAGCGTACTTCAGTGCTCACCTTAAACATGTTCTCTTTTGCTTTTTGCTCAACTTTGCTCCTGGATTATTGGTTATCAGAGAATCACAGAATGATTGAGATTGGAAGGGATCACTGTCGGTCATCTGATCCAACCTCCCTTCTCAGCCAGAGTCTTCCCAGAGCACCTTTCACAGGATTGTGTCCAAATGGTTCTAGAATATCTCCAGTGAGGGAGACTCCACAACCTCTCTGGGCAATCTGTTCCAATTGCATGGTCACGTGCACAGCAAAGTTCTTACCCATATTCAGACAGAATTTCCTGTGCATCAGTTTCTGCCTCTTATTGCTTGGCGCCACTGAGAAGAGCCTGGCTCCATTCTCTTGACACCCTTCCTTCAGATACTTACATGTATGGATGAGGTCTCCTCTTAGTCCTGAGTAGAGTGACAGAATCACGTCCCTCAACCTGTTGTCAGTGCTCTTCCTAATGCACCCCAGGATACCATCAACCCCTTTGGCCACAAGGGCATGCTGCTGGCTCATGGACAGATTGTTGTCCATTGGGTCTCCCAGGTCCTCCTCCACGGACTTTCTGTCCAGCAGGTCAGCCCCAGACCATACTGGTGCGTGGGGTTATTCTTCCCCAGGTGCAGGACCCTGCATTTGCCTTTGTTGAATTTCTCTCCAACCTGTTGAGGTCTTTCTAAAGGGCTGCAGAGCACTCTGGGGTATTGACCACTACTCCCAGCTTTGTGTCATCAGTGATCCGTCTGAGATGACCTCTTACCCTTCATGCAAGCAAGTTAATAAGTTAAATAATACTGGGCCCCGGGACACTGCTACTGACAGGCCTCCAACTAGGCTTTGCATCACAGACTGTGGCCTTTTTGCTGTCTGTATAGCATATTAGTCGCTGCATAAATAGTCCTGAAACATAGCAAAATATATACCCCAGTATGGATAAACATTTGATATCTTTTCTCCAAGCAGTACACTTGCAGAACACTCCAGCCAGGAGTATTAAGACTTATCTCCCTCTAGTGAGAAAAGTCAGCAATTGCACTTTTTGTTGTAGCTTTTACATCATGATACTATTTTCTGAATTCTTTGTAAGGCTTCCTCTTGCTCAGTTTCTCGACTTATCTGAAACTTTCCTGAACTTTCTTACACCACTGTAGGTGGTGTTACTAATTATCTTATTTTAGAATCCATCTCATCTTCTCATCTTTGACCATTAATATATCCCATGTGTGAACCACTTTGTGACTAACAGTACACAACATTATTTCTTGTGAACATATGTTGTTTGTTTGTTGCATGGTGTGGAGAGAATACTGAGTAGTTCTTTTTTCCTGATTGATTAAAAATTAATTCTTGATTTAATTTTTTTTTCCTAGACAGCTATACTATAATAGAGCCAGTTTCTACCAGTTTCCTTCAATATTTTTGACATTAAGTCTATGTCTGTCTCAGTTACTGAAAGTTTTTTGAACACATATGGTATTTCAGAGGTATGGCTCTCTCATTCCACAATTTATAGCTGAGAAGTTTAATACTTTTATAGTAAATACTAAAAGTGTTTTCACATGATCTGGAATCTTGTGGGATCTTAATCTGGGTTTTGGTTCAGTAACATTGTTTCAATGCAAATCCCTCAATTGTTATGCTTACTGCAAGTTGGATGGTTTCAAGAATGGTTTCAGAAATTGCAAAAAAATAACTTGCAGAGGAAGCTGAACCAAAATGTCTGCTTCAGATGGACAAATGAACTTCCACCCAATTAAAACATGTTTAGTCCTTCAGACAGCTCTGAATCATGGTTCATGGGTACATGGTACATGGGGAGGACTGCTGATCCATGGGGACAGGATAAGTCTTATCTGAGGTAAAACACTGAAACAATGCATAATGTAGATATAGGACCTTCAGCATTAACTTCTGATTGAGCTTTTGATTCTACTGCCCTGAACAACTTGTTAGTACGCTGTTCCATGGTGTAGCACAACTCTTCAGAGCAAATACTACTTGTTTCTGAACTCCAGGACTTGGAACAGATCAGGTTTTAAAGCAAGTGATAACTTCATAATGAAATATGATAATGATGGCATTTGAATAAAGAACAATTTTGAGATCATCCATTTTGTGCATAGCAAATTGAAGGTTATTTGTACAACCTCTTGTCTGATGAGGTGAGGCATTAATTATAGTGATTATGAAATCAATATTCCCATATGTTGTACAAGGGGAAAAAAAATAAGTGAGAAACTAATGAAGAAGATAAATACAAGTATTCTGGTGATGCTAGACACTTGTGGAGACATGAAAGCATGTGGATGTTGTCTTCCTTATGTTCACTCTATTTTATCACAATCCCTGAATGTATACTGCCAAATTACCTGCTCTATGGCAAAAGAATTAACTATGAATGTCTAAATATTCACACTTTCAAAGAAACAAGTGCTGAAGTCCTTTCTCATTTGTAACTCTCTGACTTAAATAGGAGTCTCGGATACAAAGTCCAGGATCCGCTCCTGAAGATTAGTTTGTGTGCTAGTGCTTGAACAAAACACTGAGTCGAACCCTAACATGCTTCTCAAATTATTTGTATTAGAACTGTAAAACAGTCTGCATAACTTTGATCACTGAAATTCGACAACGCCTTTACAATCTGTTCAAGAAGGATATGCTATAGCTCTGCTGACAATGCAACTGCAATGTAAATTATGAATTTGGATGGAGTAGGTTAACAAAAATAATTTAATTATTGTCATTATAAGAAAAGCAGAAGGTATCAAATTAAATAATAAGCCAACAAATTGAAATGTAACCAAAAATGTAGAAATTAATGCCTCAGGCATTAATTTAAGATTAATTTAAGATTAATTTAAGATTAATTTAAGATGCATCAGGCATTTAAGAGAACTCACACGTGCTCAAAAACATATAAAAGCTTTCCACAAGAACTGATAAATAATTTTGAAAATATCAGCAGTAATTTTTGTGCATTATTTCTCTTTGAAAGCAAATGACAAAAACTTGTGATGTTTTTTTAGGTGTAATACGTTCCTGCCAGCTGATGGCGGGAATCTATAGCCCCAGTTTGGTCACAGCTTTTCTCTCTTCTGAGAGACAGTGTTCACCCAGTAGATCTAGGATTAAATATTTACACATTTATTTACTGCAAAATGAATAAAATGTCTGCAACTTCCCACTTTTACCAAATGAACAAACCCACACAATTAGCAGTAAGACTTATACATAATTAATTAGTGTAGCTGAAGAGGTAGCTTAGCTGCTTTTTATCTCTGGGCAGAAATCCAGCAGCTCCATGGTAATTCACTCCAGACTAACAGACAGTATCTCTTTAAACATACTTAACCTTGCCCTTACTAGTATAACATGCAAGTCTACTGTTGATTTGTCCTTTGAAATACAGTGCCAAGGGCTTGTAACAAGAATAAGAATTTATTTTTCTGCCAGAAGCAGCAGAAGGAAGACCACAGTCCGAAGAAGTAAAAGACAGGACATAAACATTGAACTCTAACATCAGATTTTTTTTCCAACAAAAAGGGCAGATCTCCACGAGACCTCCTTGTTTGGATTTTTCAGCTTTGCAACGGGTAAAAAGCATCCCATTAAGAATCTGTTAGACATCTCTTGAAAGGAATGCATTAATATTGTCTTAATAACATATGATCAAAAGAATCATGGCCTGCAGGATGAGGGAAGTGATTTTATCTCTCTGCTCTGGTGGGACCCCACCTGAAGTACTGCATCCAGCTCTGGGATCTTCAGCCTAAGAAGGACAGAGGCTAGTAGAAGCAAGTCCAGAGGAGAGCGATCAAGATGATAGAGGGATGGAGCACCTCTCCTATGAGGAATGGCTGAGAGTATTGGGATTGTTCAGATGGGAGAAAAGAAAGCTTTGTAGTGACCTAACTGTGGCCTTCCAGTATCTGAAGGGAACCTACAAGAAAGATGGAGAGACACTTCTTACAAGGACAACTTTGGCTTTCTGAAGAGCTGCAGATCCTGAAAGGAGGAACTGTGATAAACTTGGAGTTTGGAATAGAGGTGTGCATGCAACATTAAGAAAAGAGAAGGGGTGAAGCAGATTGCAGCCACTGCAGAACTGCAAGAGATATGCTATCACCCTGTCTGGAAGTGGCTCTGAAGGCCATTTTTGTCTGTACATTTCCTTCTGTCTTTCATTCCTTTCTAAATCTGCACTTGGAGAGACAAGCTGGAAGATTTTAAATGTGTAGGAATTCAGGAAAGAGGAAGTTACCAAAACTGTAAGGCAAGAACTTCTGGAGGGGAAAGAATTCCCAGTGGTTATCATACTAACCTCTCATAGTGGCAATGTGTTTTCTACTGCAGACTCCCTCAGATTTTAGACTACCAGTTTAATGTTTTGATCTGTTTTCCCATTCTGTAGAGTGGAACTAATAATGCAAATATGTTTCTAATAGAGGGTTATCACTGTGACACACACAGGTAGCAAGCTGTAGGAGAATTTACATGAGTCTTGAGTTAGAGATTAATTTTCTGATATATCTGCACTTATAAAAATGGGATATTTTGGATATCTGACTCATGTCTGCAGAAGAAATTAAAGTCTAAAAGAGCCTATTTACCTTTTGCCCTAACAGTCTTTGTAACTTCTTAAAGTACAGAGGCCAGAACAAGGGTTTACAAGGACTGTATTTTGTCTTGCACAATATAGGCTATTCTATTTTTCATTCAAAAATTCCTTCTAAGACAATTTCAATATAGCTAAATAAAAATATATTTTATTCTATTTTAAAATAACATGACTTTCAGTCCATAGTCATTCTTCTAAGATTTTTGATAAAAATTGTTACTCAGAAGAAATCACACCAGAATCATTTGCTATTTTTCAAATCCGGTTGATTGAAGTCTGTTCATCCTAACATAGTTAGCATTTGCAAAACTTATAGGTAACACTGGCAACTCAAATATATGTATACAGAAAATTACACAATTTTATGCACCTCCTGAATCATTCCACCAGGTGCAAAACAGACTGTGGATTACTGGTTCTGTTGTGAGCTGAAAAATCAGGGATCGATTGAAAAATTAGCAGCTAAATTCCATTAATTTCAGTAATCCAAAAATCTTGTTGAATTGTTGCAAACTGCAACTGTCTTGCTTATTATTTTATTTTAAATAGTAGTTTTATTACATATTAGTAATGGATGTGTTTCATTTGATGCTGTTCAGCAAATCTTCCCGAAAAACAGAAGAGTTTTCAATTATTTGTGCAGATTATAATCATGTATTTTAGGTAGATTAGTACTCTTCTATTACACATGTAGCAATAACCAACAATCATACATCTGGAGTCTGAAGAAAAGTTCGTAACTATACACTTCTGACTGCAGTTTCAAGAGAGTGAGAACCTGGAGCTTCCATAAAACTGAGTTGCAAAGACACTCACCCAATAAAACTATTAGAATTCCAAAATCATCTGTTTTATCTCTTGACTTTACTTAGCCTTTCAGTTTGTATTGAGCCACTCAGAGTAATATTAAAAAGACGCAGATATGGTAACTTTTCCTTAATAGTGTCCTTTCCTATAATAAGTGTACATTATTAGGACACTCTTCTCCCCTGGGAAGTTTTTAATTTGATTTAACACACACATATAAACGACTTTATGAATAATGTATTTGGAACTAGATCCCCAAACACAGTTAAGAAAGGAAGTAATAAAGAGAGTCTGTTTCTGAGAATGTGCAAAAGACTCCATAAAATCGTGTCCCCTACTTTGCTGTAAATATGTTCCCAGCTGGCAACCTCTGTCCAAAGAGTAAGCGGAATAGGGTTTCTGCCAGTGTTAAGCAGTAGACAACAGAGCTGCTACCTAAAAACCTAAAAAGGGCATGACAGATTGCTCAGTTCTCCATGTAGAGAATAATGTAATGTGCTGTGAGACGTTTTACACAATGCCTCCTGCTGCTCCATCTGGGCTGCTGAGCACTGGTTCACTCGATTGTGTACCAGTCAAATATGAAGACAATTTCTGACAGCAGGATTTTTTTTTTTTTATGAATAGATGGACACTAAGGAATACAAGCAGCATTATATATCAGTTCCTAATTATTCATTAAAATATTAAGCTGAATATACTTCTAAAATCTTGAGGCAGTTAGAAGTCCAGAAGTGCTCTCTGAACGTGCAGCAAAACTGTCATGGGGGAAATGGTAGTGGTAAATAAATTTAAGCTAGTAAGAGATCTGAAATAGAATGCATTCAGGACCAGAGTTTGATTTAATGCATATTTATAATTTGTTTTATTACTCTCCTATGATAAAAAAAAAATAGATTCCATTTGTATTTTCTTCATAAAGTTACAAGTAACAGGACTTTATAACTTCTGTTTACTTCAGCTGTGGACAGTGAACAGAAATTATTCAAAACAAATGTATTTAAGGATGCTAATAATAATTATATAAGGGCACATTTTTTCCAACATTCATTTATTTCTCACCCTCTTCTGTGTCATAAGGACTTGGAATTCTTTAGGCTTTTGCCATGACCTCCAGTAGGGTATACAAACACTAAGGGCACTGAAATTACATACTGATTGGGAGTTTAAACTCTGCTAGGCAAAGCCCTCATTTATGAAAAGATCAGATCTGTCCAGAAGAAGAACTTAGAATTCATACCTTAAATTTCAGATGTATTTAATGGGCAAAAGAGGTTTATGTGCAAACTATAGTTTTCTGGTTAGATAAATGTTTCTGAACATCTGCATGAAGAATAACATAACTTAAACAAATGCATTCTCCTCCATTCCTTTGCATACTGTAGGCTTTATTTTGTATACCTGTGACCTACCTTAGTTACTAGTGAAGGATGGATGACTGAGTTGTTTAGTTTGGTCAGAGTCAATGCTAGAACAATATTTTAATAGGAAAGTTTCTAAAACATGCATATTCTGGTGGTTTATGGATTCTCAAGAGGAATATGTGAGGGGACATTAGAAAACTCAGGTATTTCTAGTCAGGCTTTACTTTTGTTTCCAGTACTATAATTTCAAGAATATTCTACTGAACAGAATTGAAGTGTACAACTACATTAAATCACACTAAAATAATGTAGTTCATGTGAAGAGCTGAAGAAAAAACTCAACCAGAATCATCAGAAAATATTGTAAACTTGCAGGAAGAAAACTTCCTGACAGAATTCTGGTTTCCTTTTCACCTAGAGACATAAAATTTCATATTAAATAGTTCAAGGTAGAAGAAATGCCTATCCAAAATGATACTACCAGTCTCTTGTCAACAGATCTATGACTTAAAAATAATGCTCATGATCTGATGTACCATGTCACTCGTTGGTTACATCTGCTGCTCCAAACTCAGTATGATTAACCCTCCTGTGACAAGGGCTTGAGAGAGCAAATGCACACCCTGGGATGTGTTTGAAAGGATATTTGTCAAGAGGGATAAGCACTAGTTTTATTAGACGGGACACTTTTGGCTTAATTTAAAGGAACTGAGAAGACACTAAGTAGTTATGGGGAAAGATAGTTGGATTTATGAAAGGAATAGAGGTCTTAAAGAGAAAAGTAAGAACTTAGTAAACAAAACTAAAATATGAGAGATGATTTTTGTACCCATAGAGACCATAAATGCCATGGAAGGAATCAAGATATTGCAGCTAAGGAACATAGTTTGTACAAAGATGAATCAAAATAAAGAAGGTGGGAATTACGAAAAGGTTCCTAGTTATCAAAGTAAGAAGGTTTACTAAGTTGTATTCCAATGGAAGTAACAAGGGTAGGAACATAATCAAGAAAGGAACAAGATGTGTGTAGTACTTATAGCAGTGGAAGTCTAGACTCTGTGACCTAGGGGTTTTTTTCTAGTCGATTCTCCTTTTTTATTTGGGCATTTGTCATTTGGGCCAGCTGTTAGCAGAGATTAAATAGGATACAATACTAAGAGCTAAATTAATAAAGGTATAACTATTATTCTTTTACCAAATTTATGACACATTTTGAAGACATGACAGCTCATTAGTCCTTTAGAGAAAAAGGCAGATATCTCTTTGTACAGGCACTATTTTAAGAGTACATAGCGTGAAAGTATAAAATCTTGTACATTTGAACTAAGGTGTTTATTTATGCTGAAACACCAAAACCCCTGACCTCCAGCTAGAATTATTTATGATTGTCAACGCAAGAAACACTTGGTCTCTTCCCAGCACTCTCTTAAACAAATCCCAGTGTGAAAGTCACGAATTTTCATGGGATCACTGCATGATTACAGAATCAGCATTTGCAACGCTCCAGCTTTCTGCCAGTTTACTCACAGAATATCTTTTTATACTGCACCACTCCAATAGGAGGAAAAGTTACACTTTCATCATGGTAGCCAGCAGCTATGTGCCTGGAAAAAGATAATGAAGGAGTACAGATTATTGTGCTACTTGCATGGCTACTCATGCTACCTCATGGTTACTTGCTGTTATTTTACACTGATCTCATCCTTCTATATCAGTAAGATTGCCCTTAGAAATGGTGTGGTAACAGAAATATCTGGTTTATTTGCATATTTTCAAAATGGAAATTCTCTTTCCAGCTATCATAAAGAAATATCATTTTTTCCAGTATACAAAGGAAAAACTTCAAGGATAAACATCTCAAAATATAAATCTGGAAAAAATTGCAGTGTTGAAAGCTACTCTAAAAATGTCTTCAGATGCAAGTATACAAGAGGGAAAATGTTATTTTCTAGTCAGTGAGAGAGAAGAAGCCCAAGGAGATCTCATGAAAATACTGTAACTTTTGCTACAACTTTCCATAATTCTGCCTCGCTGTGCAATGAAATGAGGTGTCCATATGATATCCTAGAATTCTCAAAAAAGGGCTGATTTGGAGAAAAATAATTACTGACACACATCAAAAAAAAAAGAAGAAAAGATAGGGCCTAGGTTATTTTTGTTGATTACCTATCATCAGTGTGACTGTAACTGTGCAAGTTGTATTTCAGTGGATGTATAACTAGTATTGTCAAATATATACCTGTTTCCAAATCTGTACATATAACATATGTATATATAGGTGTGTATATATATAGGAAAGGACACAAGTTGACTGTGTCAGTCTTTCTTTATTTTACTGTACTTCTGATCCACTTGAATAAGCTGCATGGATCAAAACAAAAAATTACAAACAAAAATATATAGACTTTAAACTCATCTAAGCCAATTTAAATTAATTATAAACTTTATACACAGGGGAGTGTATGATCTTCTTCATATAGTTATTAAAGCGTTGCAAATTAGTCACGGAATCTGTATCTGAGTCTGTCAGTTCTCTACTTCTCAGGTTACCATGAGCTGAGACTTTACAGCTCTTTTATCCTGTCACAATCCTACATTAACTTCATACTCACCTACTGATAATTTGATATATGCTATTGACATAAATATTGTTGTCTCAGCTTCAAGTAAAAAGAAACATCACAGGAATTCCATAATTACTTCGTTGCTTAATATATGGCAGCTTTCAACAAAAGAGCTAGGGTAGAACTAGGTCTTTTAACTAGAGCTCAGTGACCAAAATGTGATGATAAAGTAATGACTACCTTGTAACATACTTCTATATTATATATTTCTATATTTTAATTTTTACCATTGCAATGTCAGTCTTGAACAAAAAAAAAACATATTTGAAAAGGAAAAAAAAAGGCTAGTATGATTCAGGAAGTTTTAGAACTTGCTCTCACTCAAGTTTTGTTGTGCAGTTCCTTTATTTTCTTTATTTGAATACTGAAAACAAGTCCATATGAACAGATGCACTTTTATTTTTTAAAGACTGATTATTACTTTGACATCTTAAGAGGGAATGTTAGTAAAAAAAAAAGGAAAAAGCAGCATTTGGTATAAAATTATATAATCTGTGAATATGTTGTATTCAGCAAGCAAGGCGTGCTAATCACTTTACAGAGTGTAAAAAATACAGAGTTTCTGCCTGAAGAACTATAATGTGGACTGAAAAACATGAAGAGATGAAAGAGCAGGTCAAGAGGAAAAGTTCTGCTTTAGTTTATTTGACACAAACCGTAGTTTCACCAAGCATAAGGAAATTGGGTAACAAACTATAAAGTTTGTGAAACATGTCAAAAAAATCTTATGAAACAGTAGCCCTCTTTTGTTAACATTTAGAAATATTAACAGGCAATATATCTCCCAGACAATGAAGAATAACTTTGGCAGTGTAATGGAGAAAGGAAGAGAGAGAAAGAAACAAAGAATGAGAAAAGCAATTCTTAAATTAAATACAAAGTGATGCAATGTATAATTCTTCATGTGAGATATATTTTTGTACCTCATTTTAGTCTTTGGTGTGTGTGTGTTTTCCAGTAGCCATTCCAGAAGACACTGGATTTCTTCTCTCATGAGCTCTGTTCTTTTGTTGAGTATGTCAGACAGATTCAAGCACTTTGAATAACCCAGAAAATCTCAAATAGCACTATGTGCCCATGCTTAGGCAAATAAATTGCATTCCAATATTGTAACTGTCAGAAGTAACTTAAACTCCTCTGAAAAAGAAGGCATCTGAACAGTGCACAGAACCCAAGCATCCAGATACTATCTCCAAGAGGGCAGAAACATATGAAGATGTAAATTACAACTCCTGATAGTGAGGTCTAGTCTCTTTGTGTCCAAATATTTTACTGTCTAGGCAAGAAAAGCTATTTGAATTTCTGAAAAATGGATGTCAGCCATTAAGTTTTATGAAAATCAGTACTTCCGATCATCCATTGAAGTTTATTTGAGGTCAGAAAGTTCATTATATTCTCCTGTCAGTTACAGCAGTGTGCACCCACTTCTGCAAGAAAGTTAAGTATAACTTACATGGGCATATCTGATGTCAGATTTGGAAAAACAGAAGGAAAAGCAAGCATAATGGCAAGACACAAGTGTAAGGTGGACTAATTCTACGTGGGGTCAGTCTGACCCTTAGTCTAGTCCAGGCAAAGAAATCCCAGCCACAGGTCACTTCTATTAGACATATATATTCATGTCTCTCTAAATGTAAGTTATAGCAATAGCTAGTACATTTGTGCCACTTCAGATCTATTTGATCAACTTTTAGTCAGTTGACCCTATTGATTAAAGGGAAAGTTTAGAAAAATAGCTCACAGGTATTGGTTTGAGATGACAGCATAATGGAGTCATATCTAGTTTTTAAACATAACAACACATAAACTGAAATGTACAGCCACTTTATGACTATAATGTTTCTTCCTATTCTCATCCTTATTGACTATTTGTCATACTATGTCTTGGAGCAACAGAAAGCATTTGGCTAGTGAATTCTTTTAAAATTGAATCATGTGAGGTGCTGAACAGCTGGAGCACCAGACAGGAAATCCACTACAGAGACTGAGATTAAATGCTACCACATGAATTTCTGGTTATGAGTCAGATTGCTCAATACGTTTCTTGGTTGTGCTAATAGAGATTTATGTCTTATAAATAGGTTTATACTTTTTAAGCTTTTAGGAAAAGAATAATAACAGATACTCTGCAAATTATTTAGTTCCTTCATAACACAAACTAAGGTTCTGCAAACTGTTCCAACAAGAAAGTGAGGGCAGGTTGTCTAAACTGCCTCAAGAAAAATCTGAATTTTCGACAATAGAAAAGAGTGGACTTGAGCTGACTACTTCAAGTAGTCAACTCAAGACTTATATTTTTAGAGTAACATGCTATAACTCAATCATAGCAAATAGGACTTGAAACAGAAATAAATGAATAAATAATATTTGTGGCCAAATACACTTACTCAAAGAAATCAGATTGTGCTATATTAAACTTCACAAAGGGTATTCATATTTATATGATGTGACAAGTAGAGATAATATGTGACAGAAAAACCTGAGCTTATATGTAAAATCTATTTTAAAGCACCAATCAGTTATTTTAGGTGTCATAATTAAATTCAAGTACCCTGATTAGAGGGATAAAAATGCAACCTAGTTTTGTGAAAGATTCCTCCAAATGTCTGGAAAAAGCCAGGCATTTCTGCAGATTTGCAAAAGCAGAACTGCTCTGCCTCACTCCAGTATTCTTCAGGATGATCATCTCAGCACATGCCCAAAAGCTAGGGTTTCTAACTTGTATTTAACTATCTAGGGAGTTTGGTAAATTTTTTGGTCAGATCTAGCCATGTCAATCCTACTTGGTATGTTCAGTACCGACCTACTTTTTCTCCTCATTTTTCCATAGTCATATCACCATTCTTTCTGGATATTTTAAGTAGAAAGGAAGAAAGAAAGAGTGCTAAAACTGCTTATTGCTAGCAAAGAAGAGGAAAAAAATCTTTTATAAAGTTGTGGGATTTTTTGGTTTTTTATGAAAATCCATCATCAGATATCACTATGAAGAACAAAAAAAAATGAAATGGAAAAAAACCCACCAGAACAAAACCAAAATATTTTTACATGGAATACAAAATTTTATTTGGTCTTTAATTAAAATACTACTTTCAAAAAAAAAATAAAAATCTGTTAACTTGGTGCTGGAATCACTTTAACCCATATTTTATTAATGAATCAGTATTTTGGCAAAGGGGAATAACTTTAGGAATAGATGATGGTGAAAAAAAAAACATTCTTCTGGACTTAGCCTCTCTTTTTTGTTTCAACTGCCTTGTGTTTCCCACCCTTCTCCTCTCTACTAGTTTCTTCTCTGTGTTGAATGAAATACATTAACTCTGTCAAGGAGAGATTTTACAACTACATTCTTTAAGACATATCATATACTCCAGAAATTTTTCAAGACCTGATATTAAAGATAAAACTCCTGGAAAAAAAAGAAGTTTTCAGTATAACACAAGAGAAATGTTTTCTGCTAAACATATGCCAGACAGAGGGCACCAACGTTTTCTTTCATGTGCTGTATGTGTACGTGAAACTGGGCAATGAAATTCAGTTTTAAGGTAAATGCAGGCAAGATGAATTTCTCTTAGCTACTGGGCAGCTGGCTTAGCAGTCATGTTGTGTTTGTACACATGTTTCTTAGCTGAAGTGGTGTTTGGGGACTTCTTCACAGTTAATGGTGTTGAGAAGACCGATGGAAATGCTGTTAACATTATTAGAGCCATTGTAAATATTTGAGGGGTAGAGGGATCAGACCCTCTTATTGAAAGACTGCTTTTCATTGAACTGTAAATGTTTCTTTCAACTCATGCCAATATATCCTGCTGAACAATACATCTGGATAAGCTCTTTCTTTCCTTAAGCCAAACAGATATATTTTGACCACGTACATTCTTGAAGGCAGTGAGATCTTGCAGAATAATTTTATTTTTATTTTCTCACAGGAAAATTAAAAAAAATGGAAACTACAGGTTTCAGTTAGGGAATCCAGTCAAGGACTCTACCCTTCCAAACAGCAAAATTTGACTACAAAACCAACAAACACATATTCCCTTGTAAAACTAGTCATGTTAAAACATTGTTAAAATAAGGTTGTTTTCACATTATTTTTTTTGCTTGACTTGTACTCAAACAAATGGTTGTGAATTGAAACAAGAGAGATATAAATAAATAAACATTTAATTATAACAATTGATTAGGTATTTTTGTTGTTTGGTTTTGTTTGGTTTATGGGTGTTTTTTTAATGAAGACAACAAGACACTTTTTTTGCAAGCCAATTGTCTTCTCTCTGTTTCGTCAACCTTCATTTTCAGTAAAAAATTATAAAAATAACAAAAAAAAAAAGAAGTTCTTGCTTTTATCTGTCCTAACTGGACATATTCCTTTAAATAACTTGTATCTCCTTGGAAAAGACTGGACTGTCCATGAACGAGTTAATGACATATTTCAGGAACCCTGTCAATCAATATAAAGACTAAATTTACACTGTCCTGGCATAACCCATTGACTCAGAGATGAACCACCAAATTTACAGCTGATGTTGTGTCATGAAAGAGATCTATTTTTAGGATAATAGTTTCTAATATCATGTCACCATGCTAATTTTTGCCTATACTGAGTGCAAAATCTGCAGACTTCTAGTCTTCATCAAAACAGTTGGGGTTTGTAGCAGAATCAAAAGTTTGGAAATCAGACAGCTGATTAACATGTGAATGATCTATTGCGTACCAAAAAGAGATGGAGAGCTGAGTTCAGACACATTTATAGCCAAACCCTTTTAATAAGAACTTTGAAATGCTGAAATGTTGTAAATAGCTGCTTATTGCTGTGAGTCATATAGATTATTTGTTTTTAAAACTGCACAAAAGCAAAAGAAGCAAACCCATATTAAAAATTTTGGGGGGCGGTTTCTGGTGTTTTCTTTGCCACAGTTCACATTTCCTTCCTCTATAAACTAGAGAAACAAGGGTATAACAGATACCTTCTTGATAAGCACACTTCGAAGATGTGTACATCACTCCAAATGGGGAAAGATACTGGAATATGACCTTGTGTACTTAATTTCTCCCTTGATTTGCATAGGCTATATTTGGATTTGCCTACAGGGAGAATAAAGGAAGTTTCCATTAGACTGTTAGGCTATAATAAGGCCAGTATTTAACTTGGGAGAATATCTTTCTCATTGCTCTTTCTCTACAAACCAAATTTGAGTATTTGTAATGAGCTAAGGAAATAGCAGGGTAACTATAGCAAGTTTCAGTATCCTTGTGGGGTTGTTAGTTTCACTTGCCTAGCAAAGTACTTTAAGAAAGATGAGGTTTTAGATTGGTGCAACATTGTGCAAATGGGTATTTACTGCTTCAGTACCCAAGCTGCTGCCTTGATGTTTGCTAGGTTTATCAGTTTGGTTTGGCACTAGCTGGATCTCTCTGGTCTGTTACAGCCACACTGTAAGCTCTTCCAGACTAAACTTTGTGTTTAGTGTTAGTGTTATATATAAAAAAATGTTAATGATGTGTATATAAAAGTGCTTAACCTGTCACTCTTTACCCAGAAAATGAAAGCTTCCCTCTACCAGCTGTATTAGAACAACAAAAAACTGCACAGACTACATATTACTATACAACTGACACACACATATGTGATCACAGAAATACCAATAAATATCCAGAAGTACTAGAAAATTGAAAGTCAGGTATTCCAGTGCATTTCTATTATCACTACTGAAGGAAGATATTACTACTACCTCTTAATAGATGAGTAAATGGCTTTTAAATACATGTTTAGTCTCTGATATGTAAGTGGGTTCTAGGTCTGGACAAAATATCGCCATCATCATAGGCTTATTTGTGTCTGTGTGTATACAAATACAAAATGTGGTCTTAACCAAAAGTGGAGCAGTACCTATAAAGTCTCTGTAAAATATCAGGATGTGTAAAATAGCTCAGGAAACTCTTTAGAAGGGGACAGTGTACTCTGTGTGAGAAGAATCTCTGAATAAAATTTGAAAATGGCCAAATAAAACGGAACAAAGAATTTTATTAACAGTGCACTAGATGCAAGAGGCCAAGTAACAACCCCCCCC
>JAWMRA010000090.1:46172241-46189091 GCA_035584735.1 Pseudotriccus pelzelni | reverse complement strand
CTTCTCCTCCTGGACTGATACAAAGGGGGGAGGGATGTTTCTGTAAATACATAGTGCTTTTGTTTAATTAGAATTGTCATAGATGTAGTTACTTAGTTTTTATTTTTGCTAGTAATAAATCCTGATAATATTTTCTCCCCAATCAGATCTCTTTGTCTGCATAAAGCTTCTCTCGCCTTAGAGCAATTTGTGAGGGGTGTGGTAAAACTGTCCCTAAGCAAACCCATGACATTGCTCTTCTTAAGAATGTGTAATTGACAATTTATCTCTGTAACAAAAAGAGCACCAATTTGACACTCAGCAATGTAAAATTTATTTTCTCTGATGCAAGTCTCCCCATCATCTATTTTCCCCAGATTCAACAGTAAAACCAATTATATTTTCATATGTTTAAGTTTTCAGTAATTTAAAGCATATGACTAAACATGGATATTGGCTAATTTTTGGGTCTTTTAGTAAATTATTTCTTATATAGGGTACAACTTTTTCTCACTATATCCACCAAAAGTAAGGTCAGTAGTTTGAGAACAGACATGAATACTCCCCTTTAAGATATACTTCAAGAGCTTTACTTTCATATTAGAAGAGCTACAAAGCACAAGGTTTTTCTTACCATAATGAGGAATTATTGCCCAAGCCATTGCAGAAGCGTAAATGCCACCAATCATCCAAAACATACAGAGCCAGCTCAGGTGTTCACCTCGTTTCTCCCGAGCAAGCACTTCCGAAAAATAGGAGAAGACAGTCGGCAGTGCTCCACCGATCCTAAAAGGAGATACAGATCGTGGATGAAGCAAGAGAGTAACAGCTAGCTGAAGTTTGAACAAGCCCATAGCTGCAGTCATTTAAAAGCCGAACAAAAGCAGCTTTTCTGGCACAAGCATTTTTTCTCAAATTGCATCATGTGTTGGGGAATATGAGAGGAAACTTTTGTCAGTTTGGACAGAAATTTTGTCAAATATTTCCTTGAAAATTCTACGTGCTATTTGTTGCATTCAGTGTTTCAAGGGAATTGTCAATGTGTCAGTCACTGGAACAGAAACCATCACTAAGTCCTGAATTTCACCATTACAAAATTACGGCAGCCTACTGACAGGTGCCAGAACACATTGCTATTAATGGAAAACTAATAATAATTTTCCCAGAGAATAATTGGTATTTCTCTAAGTCTTGCCTCCCATGATTTAGATAATTGGGAAGTAACTAAATGTCAACGATTTTTCCTACGTATTTAAATGTATTCTATTCAGTTGCACTTCATGACTGGCTGAGCCCATGCTGGATTTGTAGTTAATTTTTTACAAAAAGCCTATACATTCATGTAATATTCATTTTTTCACATGGTAAAATAAACAATCTCTGAAGGTCAGATGGACAAAAAAAAAAAATAAATTGAAATTTGTTTTACAAAAATGGAACTAACTCAAAATATGTATCAATTTTTGTACCAGGTTCCAAATCACCTTTTACTATCTTTACCTATTTGTTACCAATGCAAACTGTCAAATATGTCAGAACAGGACAAGTCCTCATAATTTTATTTTTCCTGATGATGATAATACCTTCTTACATATCAGGCTATATACTTCAAAGCAGTATATGGCACAGTTTGAATTTCCATGTGAATTTTAAAGATAAATGCATACTTATGATGTCATCTGGGAGCTGCCAAACTGAAAGCAAAGAATGAACCTCAAAACAGTTTAAACAAATACTAATAATGAAAACACGAATACAGAGATGGTGTTTCATGACTAAGAAAATTCAGTGCCATAACCACACAGTTTATTTTAAGATATCTTTGGGTGCTCTGAGCTTTTATGGATCGAGCTTTCATGCTTGTTTAGGGGACTGTTGTTTTCTCACTTCCTGTATGCAGCTATTCATAGAATCATAGAATCATAGAATCATGGAATGCCTTGAGTTGGAAGGGATCTTATATATTATCTGGGTCCAAAGCCCTGCTCTGGGCAGGGGCACGTGTAACTAGGCTGAGTTGCTCAGAGCCCCATTCAAACTTGTCTTGAACACTTCAAGGAATGGGACATCAACAACTTCCCTGGGAAATCTGTGCCAGCCCCTCACCACCCTCACAGGAAAAAAATTCTTCCTAATACCCAACCTAAACCTACTCTCTGTTCATTTAAAACCATTACCCCTTGTCCTATCGTTACATGGCCTTGTAGAAAGTCTCTCTCCATTTTTCTTGTAGGCTCCCTTCAGACAGTGGAATCTACTACAGTCATTCTCTGTTATAGAACTAATATGGTATCTGGTATACTGAACATTGCTAGCAGAAGCATGAACTACCTCTTCAAAGACTTGGGCAAGGGAGGATAGGAGCACCTCTGACTTCTTCCATCACTTTCTTGTGAGGATCTTTCAGATACTTCTTTCAGCAATATGAATCATCAAATTTTCATACTAAAAAACCCCTACCATATCACCCAACAGCTGCAAAGAAGAATGCACTTTTAACAATAAAAAAAAAAAAGAAAAAAAATCCATTGAAGGAACAGAATTTGATTCTCAACATTTTTGTATCGGAAATTTGAAAGCAGACTGCTTCTTTGCTGCCCACCTGTTGGTGGAATGGATGGTGGCAGGCACAGAGGGAATTCCAAACAAAATTAAAAGCCTAATTACTACTAATTTTTAAGTAGGAAGACTTCATCTTTTGTTTCAAGAGAAATGCAAATGCTATTTTCCCACATGACACAGTATCAAATCTGCTTCTGGTAATGAATTGGTTTGATACAGTGGACTGTTTGCTATTAGTGTGTTTGTAAATTATATGACTCAACCTCATTCATAGAAAATAATTTGATACATCAAACTATGTTACTCTCTTGATACGTCTGCATGTACAGATGAAAAGCCTGTGAAAACTGTGTTGACTTGAGACGAATGTTCATTCTGAAAATAGGAAAAAGTTTAATTTTCCTAAATATAATTTTTTCAAGCAAGCTGAAGTTTTTACATCTTTACTACTCATGTATGTTATTTCTTCAGTCATCATAGCTGAAGCAGTAGACATAAACATGTAATCTGCAGATGACAGTGGGGCTCCATGATTGCTTCCTGAAGGGTCACAAAATGTGTCTAAAAGATGCAAACATATTGTGAATACATACATTTTTTACACCTCCACAGACAAATTGTGTGGCATCTGAACATTTTTTAAAAAGGTGAAAAAAACCACTGCTATAAACCTCAGGGTTGATGATCATGAATGATAAGTGTCTCTCAAATAACAGATTCTGTAACCCAATACCAGCAAGAGACAAAAATTTGCTGAGGTTGGCTCAGGATTGTAAAATAAACTCTCTCACTGTGAGGGTCAGTCTGCACCTAGAACAAAAGGATGCATGCCTTCAGCCTTGCTTTTTCTGTAACTGTGTAAGAATATGTGGAAGAACAACACCTAATAAAGAGCAGGAGCCTTTTGCTACTGCACATATTGCTCCATATGTGAGAGAACAGTGCAAATATCAGTTGAAAGAATGACAAATGTCAGCTACAATATTTTCCAGTTATTTTTCATCTTATACGATAAACCCCATTGGAAGTAGGCAGGGTAAGAGAGAATGCATAATTACATATTTATCTACACTCTCAGTTCTGGAAAATTATGAGGAGGGAGAAACCAAAAGAAAATTTAAGTGATGCACCTTAGGAGAGTAGCATTCAGTGAAACACAATCAGTTAAGATACATTTGCATTTTCTTTGTCACAAACAAAGATGATAAATGTCTGCTAATCTACCTTCAGAGCTATGATTTGTCACAACAGATTTTGGCAACTGCACAGTGTGACAGCAGTAATGAAAACACTCTGTGAGGCATTCAGGAACCTCTGGCTTCAGATAGAAGCTTTTATTTATTTGTAAATTCACTAGCCAAAGGGGCTCAAAATGCAAAAGCATACAAGGAATAGAGATAATTAGAAAAAAACTCAAACCCTTCCAGAATGTTAAGTGCACAAAGTAGGATGGTGCTCTTCTGAAACACCTTGTCTTCTCTTTCAAAGCCGGATAATTTCCAGACTAAAAATAAAGATAGTGTCTGTGTGAGATGGTGTTTGCAATTTGCCGCCTTGTTAAAGAGTGATAGAGCTCAAAACACAGACTCAGAGATTTGGAAACAGCCCATCATCCCTTGTCTTTCCATTCAATTGCATCTACTCATCTCTGTTCCTATTAACGGTTCAATATCCACTACCACAAGTCTCACTGAAAAACATCTCTGTTGTTTTTGTTTCAGAACTACCATTAGTCTCGCCAAGTATCTAAGGGTGAGCAGCCAGACTGACCAGTTCTCCTTGAGAACTGCTGGATAAAACCCAAGAAAACTGCAGCACACTATAGACTAAGTTTTGCTGATCATTCTATCCATGTTTAAATACAAGTGTTTCCTTGGACTATGTATACTAAAGAAGTTGCCTTGCAGGTACATAAGGGGCCTGCATGCTATTAATAGCAAGAGAGTCCTTGCAAAAAAGATTCATGTGATTATTTCTTGAACACGACCATATTGTCAGTTCTGAACTGGTGAGTAAATAATTCTTTCCCCAAATTTACCCCACACTGTAAAAAAAAAAAATCATGTCTAATATGATGTCAAATTAAAGCATACTGCAAAGAATAATTGCAAAGAATTTGCTAGATATGTCAGATAAATTGCTTCCACATCTGCCAGTATTGGTAATCACAAAATCATTGTTTATTAATGCATTCTTTTGCAGATTTTCTTCTTTGTTTTCATTCATCTTTTAAAGTCTTTACTTAAAAACAGGTACCATGGTTGGTGTCGTTGTAGAACACCCAGGCCAACCAGGAAGAAAAAGAGGATGAAATAGACTGTAAGCAGCTGGGAGAAGTCTCACAGTCACTAGCCATTGTTCTTGTAGGGGACTTCAACTTACCAGATCCTGAAAAAACAACAGAGCAAACAGTCCAGGAGATAGCTGAAGTGTGTGAAAAATAATGTCCTGACACAGCTGGTAAAGATGCCATCAAGGAAGGGCACCCAGCTGGACTTGTTGTTCATGAACAGAGAAAGACTTATGGGTGGTGTGATAGGATGGCTGGAGGCTGTCTGGGGCACAGTGATCAGAAATTGACAGAGTTTTTGATTCTCAGAGAAGTAAGGAGGGGTGTCAAGGAGCACTGGTACCCTGGAGGGTACGCTGGAGGGCAGTGACCTCTTTAGGAGAACTGGTTGAGAGAGTCCCTTCAGAGGCAATTTTGATGGGCAAATGAGCCCAAGAACATTGGACATTCTGAAAGAAAAAAGACCCTAATGGTGCAGGAACAAGCTGTTCCTGTGTGCTGAAAGTTGAGCTAGCAAGGAAGAAGAACAGAGCCTGGCTGAACAGAGTCGAACTCCAGAAAAAAAACAGGAGTATAAAACCTTTGAAAAAACAGGCAGCCCATTCAGGAGATCTACAAGAATGTCATGAGTTTATGCTGGAAGAAAATCAGAAGGGCCAAAGCCCAATTACAACTTAATCTACCTGCTACTGTAAAAGACAAACAACAACAACAAAAAGTTTCTTTAAGTATATTAACAACAAAGGCAGGCCCAGGAGAATACCTATCCTTTATTGCATGAGGGGAAACAAATAGTCAGACCAGTTGTTTTCAGGGTACTGAGCCCCCTCATCTGTAAGACAAAGAGAAGAAACAGAACGAAGCCCCCATAATCCAAGGGGAAATGGTTGATGACCCACTACACCACTTCGACATGTTCAAGTCTATGGGGATGGGTAGGATCCATCCAAGGGTCCTGAGGGAGGTGAAAATGCTCACCAAGCCACTTTCTATTATTTATTGTTAGTCCTGGCTAATTGGGGAGGTCCCAGTTGACCGGAGGTTGTGAAAAGTGACACCCATGTACAAGAAAAGCCGGGAGGAGGATCTGAGAAACTACAGGCCTGAACTCAGTGCTAGAGAGGGTCATGGAGCAGATCATCCTGAGTGCCATCATACAGCACATATAGGACAATGAGGGAATCAGGCCCAGCCAACTGGACCTGGTTTGTGAAAGGCAAGTGCTGCTTGACCAATCTGGTCTTTGTCTATGACTGGGTGACCCACCTGGGGGGTGAGAGAAAGGCTGCAGATCTTGTGCAACTGGGCTTTAGTAAAGCCTTTGACAGTGTTTCCCACAGCATTCTCCCAGAGAAGCGAGCTGCTCATGGCTTGGACAGATGCACTGTTCTCTGTGTTAAGAACTGCCTGAATGGCTGGACGAGAGAGTAGTGGGGAATGGTGTTACACCCAGCTGGCAGCTGGGAATCGGTGGGGTTCCTCGGGGCTCAGCACTGGGGCCAGTCCTGTTTAATATCTTAATCAGTGATTTGGATGAGGGGATAGAGGGCACTATCAAAGGTCTGTTGGCAGATGACACAAAGCTGGGCAAGAACAGGAACATGCTGGAGGCCAGGAAGGCTCTGCAGAATGATCTGGACAGGCTGGATTGATGGGCTGAGGACAACATACAAGGTTCAACAAGGCCAAGTGCTGGGTCTTGCCCTTGGGTCACAACAACCCCAGGCAGCACTGCAGGCTAGTGGAAGAGTGGCTGGAAAACTGCCAAACGGAAAAGGACACCCTCAAAAATGTTGGTCAAAAGCAGCTGAACATGAGCCGCAGTGTGCCCAGTTGGCTAACAAGACCAGTGGCACCCTGGCTTGTATCAAAAATAGTGTGACCAGCAGGACTAGGATAGTGATCGTCCCCCTGCACTCAGCACTGGTGATACCACACCTTAAGTGCTGTGTCCGGTTTTAGGCCACTCACTACAGGATGGACATTAAGGTGCTGAAATGTGTCCAGAGAAGGCAATGAAGTCGGCAAAGCATCTGGAGTACAATTCCTATGAGGAGTGGCTGAAGGAGCTGGGGGTGTCTAGACTGGAAAAAAAGAAGGCTTAGGGCAGGACCTTATCACTCCCTACAGCTACCTGAACAGAGGTTGTACACAGGTGTGGATCAATCTCTCCTTTTTCAAGGAGAGAGGAAACAGTTTTAAGTTGTGCTGGGGTAGTGTTGATTGTATAGTAGGAAAAATTTGTTCATGGAAACATTTGCAAAACATTGAAACAGGTTGTTCAGGGAAGTGTGGAGTCTCCATCCCTGGAGGGATTTAAAAGATGTGTAGATGAGAGGCTTAGGAACATGGTTTAATGGTAGACTTGGCAGCGTTGGATTGACAGTTGGCCTCAATGATTTTCAAGGTCCTTTCCAACCTACATGATTCTATGACTCTATCATATTTCTTTTGATTTTTTTCTGTCATGCAGTCTCTCTACGTTATTTATATATTTCCCTTGTCTAGCCTTTCTCTCCCTTTCCTATGGTCTTCCTTTCCTCATAAGAATACAGTCCTGTTCTCTTAAAAGCAAGGGGAAGACCACTTCTCACCTAGGTATTCAATGTTTAGATTAGTTAACTTTTAGCCACATCTGAAGCTGCAAGTGTGAAATCTAGCTATTTGGAAAGTTCAGACCTTGCCAACTGTTTCCTTGGCTTCACTGAGAAACATATATCCCTTTTGGCATAGGCTATCAGCTTTGAAGCTAATCACCGGCAGAGCTATTCATTAGCTTGTAGTGTGAAAACACTGATAGCCCTGGGTGGGAGACAGCTGAATGCTGGAGAGGAATTAGAGGCAGAGAGATTATGACCTTTTCAGGGGGAGAAGAAACAAGGTGCTTCATGAAAAAGAAGTGAAACTAGTGGGTATGAAGAGGTAAAAGATAAATATAACACGATACAAAGTACATAATGACACAATGACACACAATTATAAAAACAGGCTGTTGGTCTAAATCTGAAGTTCCTGAAGGCAACTGCTTGTGTACGCTAAACATCTTGTCCTGTGTCCACACTGTCTATATCTCTACTGGAAGATTTTTACAGTTGTTATGTATATGTATTTCTTGCACTCCCTTCCTGTCATGGCCTCTAAGAGTTTCCTGATACTACATATAATATACAAATAATATATAAAATATTACAAAACTGGAGGTAAAAGGCAGTCTGTGGGAATTTGCACAGACATTCAGCTCAAAATTGTAAATTACAAGAAACAAAATCCATTATTGCTAACTTTTGATTCCCCACAGAAGTGTGAGAAATTTGAGAAAATACCTGACTTACGAATTTAGTGCTACTATGGTGACACAAGGACTTTGTGGTAGATTGCAATTATGTGGAAGGAGTACTTCAGGAAGGTTTAGAGGTATTGTTTGAGGAAGGATGAGGAGAGCTGTCTAAACGTGAGTCTGGTAATTCTGGCAAATTGAAAGAAGTGCCTGTAGCCTGGGAATAATATGCGGTTTTAAAATAGGACACATTTATTTAGCATTTTTTATTTTGCTCATGAGAAGCAAACATATGAGGTTGTCTGAAAAATTTCTAAACTCTAGTTCATATCAGGTTATTTATTTCAGCTATCTTTTTACTGCAGGGAAACTTTGATTACTTCTAAAAGTAACAGTTGGGGTGGAGAAGCATGATACATTTTTCCAAACTGTATAATCTCTGGCTATTTCAAAGAAACTGAAATGAAACTTGCTGGAATGAGACAAAGGGCACTGTAGTGCTCTTTTAATCACTTTATCCTAAATTGAGTTGTCGTACTCAAAAAAGCTGCAACTAAAATTACCTGTAAGTATCACAACTAATACACTAATAGCTTAAATTACTTTTTTGTAATAGAAATTAGGTAATACTCTGTAGCTGAGAAGAGTATTTCACACCAGCAGAGTTGAATAGACAACAACTTCAGTTCAATTCAAGTTAACAGCAATGTTGTGAGTCATGTTCTGTATCAGAGAAACATTTCTTTGATAATTTGAGTGCTTTTTCATGATAAATTTTTGCACCTTCCTCCAATGGCTGATGATGAATACAGCTCACAGTTTCTCATCTAGGTCTTCTTATTTAGTACAAAAACAGGTCTAAAGCCCCCCTAGACCTTTATCAGCCTTTTGGATTCAATTTACTTTTGAGTTTTGGTTTTGGATTAATCAGTGGAAGAATCACAGTTATGATATTATTTTCTGTCACAGGAAATGATTTTGAAGATTTTCCAACATTTTTTTCTTTTCTCTAGCTTAGGTTCACCTTTCAGACTTTCATGAGTATCAATGCATACAATATCATGTTACATAGCAACATCTTAATATTATTTGTACTGTCTTGCATTCAAAATATCTTTTGTTTTCTTGCAAAAGTTTTACTAGTTTTAGGTTTTATCAGAAGAAAAAATAAAATTTAAAAAAAAGTATGTGAAGGTATAATTTTTTTCCTTGAGCAGTTTGCTTCTGTAAACATATTTTGACTGCAAAGAGAATACTATTTTATAGTATTTTTTAAATAAGTACAATCTTTTTCAGATACTGGTTATATTTTTTCATATTTAACTTTTTTCTTTTTTTATATATTATCTAGAAGCCAACAGATCAGTTTAAACTCTATATACTTAAATGATTTTATTTAATTTGAATAGTTCTTAATAATTTACAATTTTTAATTTAATGAAATTGTCCAGATAACTCTCTGCCCCTTTAAAAAACTCTTCTCCAATCTGAGTAATAATATTATTTTGCCTTTAAAACGTATCATTCAGTTATTTGTTTAAAATCATTCCAATTTCACATTTGGGCTCTTTGATTCACACAAAATTACTGGAGCAAAGCCTCCTCTCTTGGTAACAAAGGTACAGTGACACATTGTTAAGAAAAGGAGGACTAGGAAAAATGTGGGCCCTTCAGTTACTTCAGTCTTCATCACCAAGTGTTCCAGCCACACCAGTTGCAGGGGCTGGGAAAATGACCATATCCCACTATAGCAGAAGATGAGGTCAGAGAACATTTAAGAAACCTGAAGGTGCACAAATTGATGGGACCTGGCAAGCAACATCAGTAGGTCCTGAGGGAACTGAAGATGAAGTTTCTAAGCCGCTATTCACCATATTTGAGAAACTGTGACAGTTTGGTGAAGTTTCCATTGACTGGAAAAGGGGAAACATTTAATCAAATGAGCTTTCTCTCCTTCTGAGGGTATGAGATTCTTTTCTAGAAACCCCATGGTTTTTTCTCTTTTTTAGAAACCTCCTAAAGTTCTGATATCAGCTGAAGGAGATTATTCTGAAGAAAAATCCAATTTTTGAATAACACAGCAAATGTGAGTCAGCACCTTTCTCTGCAGTAACTGCCATGAGGAATGACTCTGCAGGTCATCCTGTCTTTTTTGTTGTGGTTGATTGGTTGGTTTTGGTTTGTTTTGGAGGGTCCATTTAAAATGTAGTACATGGTGATAAATTATCTATGATCTATTCGTGTAGGTCTCAAAGATGGGGAGGACTTTGGGCAGAGTGGGGACCCACAAAGAGATACAGGATAGAGATATGAAGGGCATGCTCCTTCAAAGGGCTTTAATCATAAGCTGTGTACACAACAGAACATGATTCCCAACTCAAGATGTACATCTGTCACAGGGAGAGCTACAGGCACTGATCATTACTGTAAAAGCGAGCAGCAGATAAGGCTGGTTTGTTTGTCATGAGGCATAATAAACACCTATTTTGCTGTATGTCCCAAGAGGGACAACCTAGGTGAAAGGTTAACAGTGTCACAAAACTGTCAGCCAAAAGACAAAACTTAGTAGCACAAGGTACTGCCCCAGTCAATTAAGAAGGCTAAGCAGTATTACAAGAACCTTCTGGACCTTGTCAGGATCATAGAAGAGTGAAAGTGTCATGAAACATGATCTGTAGTGTTTCTACATGGTGTGACAAAACATAGCACCTGGAACTTACAGTGATCTATCATACAGGATTTTTAATTTTGTTTTTCTAAGCTTTTTTTTTTTTTTTTTAATAATTAGAGTATTGCCATTTGTCCTTGTCTTTTAAAGTCATATCTGGCAATCTGATGACACATTAAGGAGATTCTTCTAGCTAGAGGACTCCTCACATCTTCCTGTCTCCTCTTGCCCTTCCATTCCCTTTCCTACATCAGTTTGAAACTACTCAGTGCTATGGTAACTTTTTTTGTATGAATGTCTAATCCCAGCCTGCGTCAGAGCACTTCAAGGGATTTCTAATACCACAAAAATCACATGACAGTGTTGCTCCGCTATGGCTACATAATGTACAGCCAACAGACCATACAAGCAGTGGAGTTCATGTGCATGATGTAACAACACAACTACTGTGCTCCTGTCTGTTCAGCATCCTGATTATTGATAGTGGCCTGAATTGGAGTTGTAATTAGGAGTTTTGATCTGAATCAAGCAGTTACCAGAAGTGCTAAACTACACAGTCTGCAGAACAGAGCTCTTTATTATTCAGGGGTGCAGTAAAAGTAGAAGCTTTCTCACAGTAATTTACTTTTGTGTCTCAATCTCTGTTCATGGAAGTTTAAAATTATAAACTTAATCAACCATTAGATATAACTCAAACTTTTACAACAACTAAGAAGTCATTTAAATGAAAAGTAACGAAAACTCAGGGCCACAAACACCATTCTTCTGAAGAGAACAGTAACATCTGGCACAACCTAGAACCCCATTTTAAATTTTACATTCTTAGCTGCAGTGGCATTACAGAAAATATTATGCATGCAAACACATTAGAAATTTCATGAATATTAGTAAAATCTTAGAGTACGCCTGTGAGGAGTGTATTATTTTGCTGATTGAAAAAGATACTGTACATAGAGAAGCTGAGGCATAAAAGAGTTAAGCAAGTTGATCAAGTTCACAAAGCAAATCCTTTGCAAGAAAAGAATAAACTTAATCTCACAGTTTCTAGTCTGTATCTTTCCCCTAAAATCATTATTCTTCCCCTTCCAGTTGTTATTAAGGAGTGTAGTAACAACATTGTTTAATTCTCTTATCCTTGACACAGACTGTATTTATACATTAAGTAAAGTGCTTTTGCAAACAGGAAAGTTTTATTAACACATGGAATTGTGGAAATGAACAAAACCAGAGGAGCTTACCCAAATCCAGAAAACAAGCGACAGAAGAGGAAGAAGCCATAGCCCTGGACAAATGATGAAAGGAAGGCAAAGAATCCGTTGACAGACATGCATATCAGGAGTGACTGTCTTCTCCCCACCTTGTCTGCCAAGCCTCCCCAGAAGAATGCCCCCACCATCATCCCAAGGTACACTATGCTACCTGTAATACACAAAAAAAGATATTGTTTTGTGAGCTACATAACTTGACCATAACTGATGACACCAAAGCCAGTCAATCTTCTATATTTACCAAAAAAATGGTATACAAATTATTTTATCCTTTCTCACTGCATAGAAATTATATACATAGCTTTGCAAATGAATCTACAGAGAACAGATTTCCTACCATGCCTTTGTCATTTTTTACCAGATACACTGATGTTTAATACAAATATTAAACTAGGTGCCTCTAGCGAAAACAAAAAAATGCAGGCAAATAAGTCTGAATAGAAGGAAAAATGCCACTACTTACTCAGTAATAAACTGCATTTATGTTAAATATTACAAAAAATTATAGCTTCCCCTACCAAAACAATTCATCTGAACATTTCTAGAAAATAAGCAGTCTTCTAGGAGATTAATCACTGGGAGTAATATGTCTAAATCTAAAGAAAGGTGATTTCCTCTCAATTGACTTTCCACTTGAGATCTATAGACTTAAAAACGTCCAGCTTGATTGTCCTTTTCTCCCTGCTACTTCAGGCTATTGCTTTATTTAAAAAGGCAATGTCCTTTATAAGCAAAAGCACTGGAATGTTCTTGATTCAGTATTTTGGCTTTTCCTGTTGTTTTTTCCCCCCAAAGAACTTTGAACAGGTACATTACAGCATAGCTATATATATTAAAATGACACAGGTGAAAATTTTATTTTTTTTTAACATTAATGATGTTTTCCACATGAAGTACTTTCTCACAGAAAGATCAGTTGAAATATTTAACATTTTGACTATTCACATCATAGCATATTGTACATTATTTCCTTTCCAAGGACAAACTCCCAGTGGAACACTTGACAAAGATACACAACACATTGAGCAGACTGTCAGAAGGAAAAAACAATTCCCAAGTTTTTGACAGAACCATCAAATTTGTATTTTGTTTGATACATGTATTTCTTTTTTCATCTACTTTTTTATTGAACTTCCCAGGCTGGGCTTTATACACCTAGCATATTGCTACCATCTTATATGTCTGCTAGAGAGCAGACATTAATGATAAAGGTGCTGGAAGCAGTTAAAATATTAGCAATCCTTGCTTTGTGTCTCTTTTTGATTAGTCTCAAGAATGGACAAATTCTCCAGCATCTCTGCTGAACTTTAATTGTTTTTGTGTAAAATCCTGGCCTCCCAAAGAATCACCTCTGCCCTGAAGAAGGTAATTGGATGGGAAAGGAAGCTGAAATAAAACATTTAAATGCCTGGACTTGGTCAAACACTTATTACTGTAGAGGTCAATCATCAGTATTTCCATGCTTGGAATTCCAGGTGATAACATCTGAAGTGCTGACATCTGCAGAGTCTCCTGCACCCCAAAGAGTCCCTGTTTCCCCTTGTGTTTTTACAAGTAGTTTTCACTGTTCCTTCCTGATGAGACACAATTTAAAAATATTTGATAAAACACACATTGTGTTAAATGTATATTAGCAAGATCATAGAATCATAGAAGTGCTTAGGATGAAAGGCTTCTCAAAGATCATCCAGTTTCAATCCCGATGCCATGGGCACAGATACCTTCCGCTGGACCAGATTGTTCAAAGCCCCATCTAACCTCAGGACAGGGTAACAGATCCATTACTGCTCATCACTAGAAAATTGCAAAAGAACAAACTCCTTAAGAACAACAGTTAAGTTTCTTCTCAAAATAGCTTTTGTCAATGGATATTTTCTAAGTGTTGCTGCATTCTCAGTCTTTCACCAAAGAACGCTGATGAGAATGTGGGTAAATCCAAAATTTGCAGAATTACTAAGATATCTTTGTTTACTTTTCTCTTAGCCCAGGAAGGACACAGACTTGTCGTTTGTTGGTTTGGTTTGGGTTTTTTTGTTTGTTTGTGGTTTTTTGTGGGTTTTTTTTTGTTTGTTTGTTTTATTTAGAGGTGTTTAGGAGCAGACATTTATCAGGTAGCTCCTTCATTCTAATCAGAAATTTTTATTTCACTAGTTGAGATTTTCGTGAGAATGCACACAGCTCATGCATTTTCTGGTCCTAAAGAGAAAAAGAGTCGTGACTCAGTATATTCACTCAGCTGCTATAAGACCTCTCCGGAGGTCAAGGTTACTGTGCCATGCTGCAGGTGGACTTAGGCAGGACTTATTAGCAGTTTGGAAACTCCATCCCATAGATCCTACTGGTCAATAGCAGTTGAAAGAACATAAAAAAGTATAGTTAAACAGCTGCATTGCCAGCAGACCAATTTCAAAAAAGCAAAGAAAATGGTTGATTTTTACTCTTGAAGTGAAATTCTTTATATTCTTTGATATATAAATGTCATTGGGCTTTCCAAGTCATCACTCTAATATGAGAAATAGAGAAAGCCAAGGAAATATTTCTTTATATACATAACTTTGAAATATTTTTATGCAAATAATCTAAATTTTACCAAGTAATTACTTTCCTTGTGATGGGCAGAAATATCAAAACACTATGAACGATGACAGAAAAAATGTTTCCGAGTCTTTCCAACATCCCCATCATGGGCACAGGCACCTTCCATTACACCATGTTGCTCCCAGTCCCATCCAACCTGGCCTTGAACACTCCCAGGGATGGGGCATCCACAGCCTCTCTGGGCAACCTCTTCCAATGCCTCACTACACTCCTAGCGAAGAATTTCTTCCTTATCTAAATCTGATGGCTTCTGATTCTTCTCCAAACTCTGGGCATCTCTTTTGGCACTGGCATCAGACTATTAAGAGTGGGATACATTGTGGTTCCCCTCCCCTGTAAATTTTAGTTTAAACCCTGTCTGCAGCCTGTAAAGGAAGTCCCCTTTCAGATCATTCCTTAAGACCTTTTTCCCCTGCAGCAATACTCACAAGAAGTCATAAAAGTGACAAATGGCAAAGGAGAACTATGAATGGTTAAAATAGTTGAACAACTACACAACAAATGCAAGTAACCAATGAGATCAGATTATCGCTTTCTTATCATTAGATTATCATGAACTCGTCCTTTCCGACCTTTGTAACTCTTGTTTATTATGCTTTCCACTGGTCAGAACATAAATCTCTTGAGAATAACTCTAAATTTTTTGTACACCTTTCATAAATCTCATATTATATTTTGCATAGATTTACATATGTAAAAATTGAATACCCTGCTGTTGGTCAGACCTTACTCCCTTTTCTCTTTGCCTTTAAATCACAAAAAATAAATAAATTATTGTATGGGTGTAAATATATGTATATAGATTTCCACCTAGAATGTCTTCCTGAGGGTGGTACTACCTTTCTGAGCAGCTACTACTGGACACAAGACTGGTTGCTTTTCTTTTTTCTTTTTTCTTTTTGGTACGGCACACTTGTGCCTCTCAAGAAATTAGCTAATTCAGCACAAGGGACACACTGATTTGATATCCTGCCTGATCTTAGAACATAATAAAAATTTATTTCAAAATACAAAGACTTCTAAAGATATCTGTAACATATATCTTTGATTTTTCCCACAAGGTAATGTGTAATCTAAAACTCTGTTAACTGATGGAAGAGCACTGAGAAGAGGCAAATGGCAGCTGAAAAGAAACTTATGCCATGCTAAGATATTCTCTTCTATTATTCTTTTGCAAGGTTTTAACAACCTGTATTTTCTCTCCACAGCAGAAATGCTACATACTCCATCAATTTTGCCCCATTGCATAAATGTACAAAATGCTTGCATCCTCTCTGGATGAGGGAATGTGAGTTTGGAATTGTTTTTCACTCCGCACACACTTTGGCTAGTAGGTGGTTAAGTATTTTTTAAACTGATGTGCACACAGCATCTTTCAGGCTGCTAGCAGCAGCTTAGCCTTACAAAGCAGCTGACCAAGAACTCCTTCAGTATTGAAATGCTAGTTGTGGACAATCTAAACAATAACATAACAATACAACCATGACCAGTCACTGAGGTTCAATTAAAGTCTTTGTGCTGCCGTAACTTCATTACTTGCTGATATCTTTTGTAATTCATAACCTGGTATCTAAATGATAGACATAAGCTTCTAAGAAATTAGTTTGTAGATATACTTCGCCACAAAAAAATCTGCAATGAAAGTAAAGTCAGACTTCCCTGCAACAGAGACTCAGAGGCTGTGGGATTCACTGGTGGTTGTTTTTGTGCGTTAGCGCAATTAGCATGAAGTTGTTTTCCTGTTGTGTTGTTCAGGTCATTTGTCTGAATGAGAAATGTATTTCATACAGCTGGAAAGAGTACTCTTATTATAAAAAATACTTTAAAAATAAGATTAAAATACTACTTTTATTTTGGAAAACACAATTATAAACATGGCCCTAAGCCAGCTCCATGAGGAGAAAAACACCTTTCATAGGAATTATATTGTAATCAGTGTTTTAGTAACTTGTATTAGGATCTTCCCATATGCTATAACTTAAAAATATAACAATCCATAGTGAAGGACTCCAATGCTTATAAGTAGCATAATGAATACAAGAATAAGAATATCCAGATTTATCTTTGTTTTAACCCTGATAAACAGTATATTTGGACTTCACTAATCTTTCAAACCTGTGCTTAATTACAATCCATTAATAGTTTATTTGATCAGAAAAGACTTTGAAAAGAATCACAACCCATGCAGCAACCGTTGAACTTAACCTT
>JAWMRA010000090.1:46155123-46171958 GCA_035584735.1 Pseudotriccus pelzelni | reverse complement strand
GGTAATTAAAGCAAATACTTTTCCATTAAGACAACAAATATAAGAAAGCTGGAATAACTCCAGAATTGACAGAAGGACTCAAATTTTCTACAGATCCTGTCTTTGGAAGTCTTTAAAACCACCTATGTATTCAGCATATTAGATCTTCACTTCTTATTTGTTATATTATGCCATTCATCTCCTCAGACACAACACGACTGTGATACTTGTACATAAAGAACTGTCACAATCTAATAACTGTAAAACTGTAATAACTATTTCTTCTTTTCTCTAAATGGTGTTTGTAGTGGTGGAACAGCAAGCTCTGTATTTATGGAATGGCAAATTTTTAAGGTGTAGATCTAAGTGGTTAAAGCAAAATACCAATTGTTCAGCCATCTGAAAAAGTTGGTAAATACTGTTTCCCAACAAATGTGTGTGACAGCCACTGTATTAACTGAAATTAAAATTGTGTGTGAGTCTTTGCAAGTTCAAGCCTTCTCAAGCCATGGATTTCCTTTATCTAAATGCTAGTACTTTCTCACAGCAATCATTTTGTGTCTTAACTTTAGATGTTAAATGACTCTTTTTACCTAATTATATGCAATGTATGCAAATCCCCAAATGCCACAGCATGTCAGACTCTTTTTCTATTACTACTCTTCAGACTAATCCCCTCCTCCTGCCTTCACCTTCAGGACAGCTGCAGACAGATTACAATATGAAATTTCATACTCTTTAGCACAGATGCTTAATTACTCACTTGTTTTGAAGCTTTTTGCACTTTGTCTTAGTATATATTTACAAACGGTCAAGTTCTACTTGAATTATTAGAATTATTTTTAGAAAACATGGTAGTGGGATTTATCTGTTTAAATACATGAAAGGCATTAATTTTAAAATGAATGCTGAAGCACCTCAGTCTCAATATAAAAGTTTGCAGTGTCTATCACACTGCAGTGGTTCTTTAGTCTTGCAGTGTGACTTTCACTTCAGTAACCTTTAAGCTTAGTTCTGTAATAGTAATAATTTCAAAGTGACAAGCCTCCACATGACAGATCATTTCGCTTTTGCAAATTTTTTTAGCTGCTTAGTGCACAAGACATTCTGGATTTCCTTCAGTCAGTTAAAAAGGATAACTTTATCTCCATAATAACAAAGAGAGATAAAAATTCACACAAAGGAAAATACCTCACACCACTGAGATCACTGGAAAAATAAAGACAAACTCATCTCCTCTTCTGAAACATGTTGAGCGATACTAAAACATTAGCATCTTCATGAAGGCAAGAAAACAAAACATATTGTTTCAATCCAAAACAAACATTTAAAAATATTTATTCATTTACAGAATTTATAAAATTCTGGGGGTTTAGCATTTATGTAAGAAAACAAATCAGGGATATTCTCTGATGTAAAGGCTACAAAAAATAAATGTTTTGCAATTCATAGCTCACATCAATCAATTTTAACTAATACAAGAATTACCTCCGCTGCTTCATCAACAGGAAAAAACCCTAACAAACAAAAAATACCCCCATCAAGCTCAAGCACCAATTTCAAACATGCTTACAAAACATCTGATGACATTCAGTTGGGTACCAATCCAGAAGCTGCACAGAAGTAAAAACCAAGTTAACGCTATCTGTTATTCAGACAAAATGATCCTGTTCTCAAACAATACTGAAGAACTACAATAAGGGAACATGAAAATCAGGAAAATGGAACTTAAAAACACACTGAGCAAAAGTAGTATCATAGTCAGCTGGCCAGCACAGAAAGGAAAAGGAAAGAGCAAGTAACTCAAGAGTTCTTCATTCAAACCTATTTACAACCTTTAAGGTAATGAGAAAAAACATTATCTGCACCACAATCAACTCAAACAATACAGGTTTGTAATACTGTGACAGGCATAATTTGATGATTGATTTAGTAGAAGAGAAACTGTTGTGAGGTAGCCAAGTACTGTACTTCTAAAGAGAAGTCTCACAAATACATAACAAATACAGAACCTAAGAAAGTACAAAATATTACATAGAAATTAAAAAGAATACAAAACTGGGGGCTTATTCCATATTTTTTCCTTTTCAAAAGAATCAAGTCCAAATTTTCTGGAGAACTTAACTCAAAAAGGGAAGTACATGTTGAAGTCAGTATAGAGCCTCAAAGACAGTTTGAAAGCAACTGAAACTAAGTGAATGGGATTTCTGACATATTTAGAAAGCAGAAAACATCTAATGCAAGACAAAATTTGGCTATATAAAATTTTAGGCCACCAAAATTTTAGACCAACTAATACCTACAATTTATTTGCTTTGATTTAACATTGAGACTGAAGCAAAAATGGTCTCATAGCATGGCTACCCAAACTCAGCACCTTGCTGTGCTCTTGTAAAAGTCAAAGACAAACCAAGAAAATTTTTTTTCTTGGAAAGAAAGAAGAATTGAGACCAGTTCTGTCTTCTCCATGAAATAAAGAAAAAAAAGCCCAAAAACCACTTTTTTTTTTTCCCCCCAGAAAAACAACTTGCATATAGTTGCAAATCAGAAATCTATTGCAGTGTGGGTCCACCTTGAGGGAAATTCCAGAGATGAAAACTTATGGCTGATCAAAGCTTTTCCAGAGCTATAAAGGAATTCTGTCCACAGGAAAGACAGTGAGTCACACAACAATCATTCACACAACAATCATTTACACAAATTTCATTCCAGTATTAGTGATTTTTTTTTTTGTTTCCTCTAGCATGGTTGTATTAAATTTATGTGTCTAATATGCCTAATTTCAATTCACTTCCTGTACCTCAGTTGAGAGATTTACAACCTGAGGTGTTTGTGGTGTAAGGCTCAATTTAATTCCATCAGGCTAATGAGACTAATTCTGCTTTATATATTTAGTGCAGAACAAGGTGATACATCTCTGGACCTTTATGTTATCCATTAATTTTGAAAAATTAATTTCTAAGTTTCCATATGCTATTAACTCTCCTTACATTTCCAGTGGCATTCACCTTACAATTTATATAAGATTTACACAAGCAGATGTGCTGATATGGGGTTTTTTACTGTTTCAGAATATTATTCACTGGTAACATTTTTTTCAGATACTGTTTTAACTGAAACACTGTAATAACAAAAGGAATAACTGCTTCTGCTTATCCTTATATCCAAATCAGATAAATTAAAAAATTAATAGAAGAAGCTCAGTAGCTGCAGAAATTATGACAGGTAATAGATTACTTGCTAGGATGAGGAATTTTCTTCACAGCTGTATTTTCTGATAAGGCAGCAGTACATTGTCATCATCACTTCTGCTTTAAAAAGGTTATCATGTCAATAACTAGTCTTTTTAAAAAGTGTCATCTACTACCAGATGCTAGCATAATTTTTATTTATTCCATAAGAGATTTCTCAAAATAAAAAATTCATCAGAATTACTCCATTTCTTTATTGGAATAATTTATAAATGGAATACTGATAGTGACTATTTCAGCAGACAGCAGCACTCTGTTATTTCATTTGGCTAAATAAATCCACAATGCATTATAGAGAAAAAGACTAAAGCACTGTTTCCATGATAATCACAACAGAAATAATAGATCAGCATTCAAATTTAACAACATGGAACCGTAAAAACTAGACAGTTTGTGGTATTTTTCGTCCAGTACAAACAATATTTTACAAGGTGATAGTTACCAATACACAATATATAGATCACAGGTATTAACATAAACGTAGGTAATCCCAGGTGATGACTGATGCTGTTGACAGATTTCCTAAGTGTTATCCCTGAAGATACTACTTTTGCACTATCTTTTTCTTTGATCCAACAATTCCCTCTGGCATCAGCAAGAAAATCCTAACAGACAAGCTTTGGATAAAACACACCCAGTTAAGCTGTTCTAACCCCTCTAATTCCTGTTTTATCCCACTGCAACTGCGGAGGTTCCTCTGGATTTTTCTGCTCTCAGATTTAGATGCTAAATTCAGTGCACCCTTTGTCCATTTATGAATTGACCCAGTCATGGCAGAAATTGCTGTGACTTTGCAATTTGAAATGCACTTCCATGGCAATCCCAAGGATCAGAATGATTATAAATACTGCATATGATTGAGCAATGCAAAGCACTGGGCAATGAGCTAGGATTAATTAAATTTCAAAGCCTAAAAGTATATTTCACTAAAGCTTTAGAATGCCCAGGCAGTCATCTACATTAATCATCTCATTTCATATCAAAACTGTTCATTTTGGCCATATTTTATTGCCTGAATGTTAATTTCTTGTTCAACTAGTCCTGCTTCTGACACTAAATAGAGCCCAGCCCATGAATATCACTAACTTTTAATTAATGTTGAATTAAAAGTCTCTACATATTAGACTTAAATTTATAACAAATGCACCCAACTCAGCAAATCAAAGCACTTGATACTAAGATCTAATTAATAAAACTATGCTTTTAGTGAAGGTTTCTGTTCAATAGTAAAGCTAACAGTTGACTGTTTCTTCAGTGTTTAATCAGCCATTAATTCTCTTTTGTGTAACTATATTCCAATACTGTTTAAACTTTGCTTGTAAATGGGAGGAAATAGGTTCTTTTTATTTTATTTCATCCATGGCTGTTACCACCACAATTCCAATGAAGTGAAAGGGTGGAGGAAGAGAAATTATACTAAAAAAAAAACCAAACCAGCACAAAACCAAACAAAAATAAAAGAAACAAAACCAAATCCAAACCAAAAGTCTTGCTTTCAGAGAGAGACACTGAACTAGGTCTAACTTATTTAGGAACTGGTTACAAAAATTGATCAGGGTCTGAAAGTCACGTATCTTCCAACGCGCTTGACAAAATACCTGATCCACCTCACCTATTACACAGCTGCATGCAGGTGAAAAAGGAAACTTCCATTGCCAATGATCCCATGTTTCTGCTTTCCCATTTAGAGTCAGTGAAACAGATTAAACAATCCAATTACAGAATTAGGAATAACATATCAGAATAACCTTCTATGTGGTGCCAATACACCCGCAGGTGCTGGTGAAGCTAGAAGGCTTTTTACCTATGTATTTACAACAGTACCAGGAGGCACTGTTTTAATGTCTAGATGGAAAATTGTTTAGATGACTACATCTATCAGTTTATGAAATCCATTTAACAAGACTTGCTAGTGGCAACTTCAGAACCAACCTTGAAAATTACCCTGAATTCTAGCGTATTAGGAAAGAATTTGTGCTCTGTGAAAATGAGCAGGTCTAACAAATGCCAGACAAAAGCAATACACAACACAATAGAGCCACACATCACATAGGTTATATTCATCCATACTGCTTCAAATTCATATGAAACTCTCCACTGCTAACCAGTATAAATAATTTCAGTCTAGATAACATGACATAAAGAAATTTGCAAATGGGCCACCTTCACTTACCATTGAGAATGCAGATATTTTTAAATGCTATGGATGTACAGCCAGTTTCACTTTACACCATTCGCCTGGTTTTTCTACATTACAGTACTCTCCCAACTTTCTATAATCCTCTGCAGAAGTCAAAACATCAGTCTGCCTCTTAAACAGGTTTCTATGAGTCTTCTAAAAGACTTTGTCCATTACATATTTATCCTGAGAAAAGCTTGCTTGTTAAGAAATCCTAGAATAACTTGATATATGTAATGTGTCATCAAAACCACTTGGCTTTGTTTCCATTAGCTGGAACAAAGACTGATAGATGCTGGGTGAATGTGCCATAAGTTTATCAGAGCCAATGAACAACATTTTCCAGTTAGCAATAGGGAAGTGCACTTCTAGCAGCAAATAAGTAAAATAAGTAGTAACTAGAGTAGGTCTGGTTGCAATATCTGAGAGTCTTTGATGAAAAAAAAAAATTACCAGAACTCCTCTAAGTCACCTATATTTCTGCTCACTTCACAAATCTATGAGTAACTCCTCCCAGACTGCTGTCAGGTTTTTTTGTGGCATGTCAAACTACAAAAACTTGTTCCCTCCTGTCAAGCCCTCCCATTCTCTATAGGGCTGACAAATCACTGAAAAATGGATAGGAATAAATGAAAAAATAGACTTTATTATTAATGTCAGTAAATAAAGGTATCCTGGACAAACTGTTAACTATCATTATAGCTGTTACTAAATTAGTTTTTGCATGAAGAATTTAAAAAATGTACATATGTCATATTCACATATTTATTCTCTCAGTAACTCTGTATTATTTCTTCATGTAAGTATTTGTACATGTATAATATAGTGACTTTGATTCTGCATCAACTATGGAAAAGTGACATTCCATACATTTGAAACAATACAAAACTGATACTTCAAACAAGTGAAACAGGTATGTACAGTGTACCCATCACAAGGAAAGACTTATATCTTTCAGATATAATTCAGAGTAGATTAAAAATTTAGAGTAGATTAAAAAATTAATTGTGTTCCATACTTTTCAGCACTGACATTCCCTTAAACAAGCCAAAGGTCTGGCATAAGAAGCTATTTCAAACAATTTTCTTTCAATTCTTCAAAATACTGATTGTGTAAGATTAAACGACAAATCAGACTTTGAAAGTGGCTGAAATCCTTGATTGATTAAATTAATGGTGAACATGCATAGGAAGAAATTTATTCAGTTGTGATGAAGAGCCACTAAATTACATTCGTTATATATTTTAATGTAGTTCATTAACACTTTCTCTGTGTAAATATTTCTTCTTCTTGACAAGAAACTTATATATTGTCTCATTTCATGGCTCAGTATTTTATGCAAGATACAAAATTCAGACCTATAAGTGCACAAGAAACACAAAAGCTTGCAGATTATAACTAAACTATGCTGCAGAACTAACTGAACAGAGACTTGGGAAAGAGTGCACCATCATATTTTCAATGTTCAGTTTGGTTAAAAAACTCCATTTGACATATTGATTTAAGAAGTGGTGTATTGTCAGTCAGAGATCCCAAGGCAGTTGATACAGAGAGGAAAAAGTGAAAGAGACAGCCAAATTAAATGTGTGAAATCAACGTAGCCCTCAGGCTTTTCCTTTGGGAGGCATTCTTTTTGCCACTTTTGTAAGACTACAGATTTGTGTGACATAAATGGTAAAATTGCTGATCTGTGAAAGGATAGGCAGAGACATAAAATAACCCATAATGAGCAAAAAAGCAGCCCAAAGATTTTTAGCTATTGTAGATACAAATGATCTGTAAGAGATTTGAAGATAACTACAAGCACATAATTATTTAACTTAAATTTTTTGTGCAAATAAAAGGTATGAGAAGTTGGAGAACAGCTCCTTGGGAGTTGAATCTGAGTCAGCAGTGCCCTGGCAGCCAGGGGGGCCAACTGTGTCCTGGGGGGCATCAGGCAAAGCATCGACAGCCAGTTGAGGGAGGGGATTGTCCCGCTCTGCTCTGACCTGGGGTGGCCTCACCTTGAATATTGTGTGTGGTTTAGGTTACTGCTGACTCATAACATTGCCATTAACCAGGACCCCCAGGTCCCTTTCTGCAGCACAGCTTTCCAGCCTCTCATTCCTCAATTTTGCTTACATCCAAGGTTGCTCTAGCCAAGGTGCAGAATCCATCACTTCCCCTTTTTGAACTTCATGTGGTTGGTGATTGTCCAGTCCAGAACTCCAGCACCCAATCTGCAGAGCGTCCCTCCCTTTGAGGGAGTCAACAGCTCCTCCCAGTTTTGTATTGTCTGCAGAGTTGCTTAGTATTCCTCCCAGTCCCACGTCCAAGTCATTTATGAAGACACTGAAGAGAACAGCTATATGATCTTGCCTTAATGAATTTAGACTCTAATCTGTGTTTGAAACAGCAAACCCATGAGTTCAGAATACTCTTTTTCCTTTACAAGTTTACTCAGGTGTAACAGCTGCAGCATCTGTTTTAGTTATAGGGTGGTGGAAGAGTTATACATTTGCAGACAGCTATTTTTTAGTTTATGAAATCAGAAAAGCTTGGGTTGGGAGGCACATTTGGAGTCCTTTAGTCTGACTTCTTCTAAAAGCAGGGTTACCTCTAGAACAAAATTACATTGCTTCAGGCATCCTTAGAAAATCTCTAGAATATCCCACATCTTCTCTGTGCAATATCCCCCAGTGGTTGACTACCACAATGTGAACTTTCTTCATCATACCAGATGATCCCAGGTTGCAAACTCCACCTTCTCTGTAGCTTACCTCAATTCTTTCACCAAATAGTACAGAATCCCCTCCCAGACATCTTTTCTCCAAGCTAAACAAGACCAGGTCCTTTTGCTTCTTCTTATATGCCATGTATTCCAATCTTCTTATCAACTTACTGGGCCTCTACTGAATTTTCCCAAATTTGTTAATCTCTTATTTTCAGGTGGCTCCACAACAGGACAAAAAAATCCAGCATCTGGGCTCACTGTGTTAAGAATGGAAAATAATCGCTCCTCTCTTCCTACTGGCCATCCTTGCCAATGAAGCTGCAAGACATTGCTGTCTCATGTTAACCTGCTTCCTACTAAAAATCCTAGATCCTCTTCTGCAGAGCTGTTTGCTGCCCAGCAGTTCAGTGTCTAGCCTGTACCAGTGATTTGGGTTATTCTGTCCCAGATGATGGACTTGCATTTTTCAATGATAAGTTTCTAGGAAGGTATTGGTTGAATATAAAGTTGTTAAAAATTATCAGTGCAAAACCAGAATCAAAATAAGTAGCAAGGATCTGGAAAGCCAGTACTTTTTTAAACTAAGGAGGGGAAAAATTCAGTGACCATCTGGTATTCTTAGCAGAGCTTATAAACATGTTGCATCAGCTATCCAATGAAGAATTGCAGGATTGGAGGCTGTTGTCCCAGACCGAAAACTACTTTGGCCCAAAAGACCTAGTTATGCCTCTGATACTCTTCTTTCTACAAATATTACACAAAATTTGATTATTACATCCAGATAATATCAGGAGAAAACCTTTCATTGAGGCATTATTTGACACTAAATGTGGGTTTTCAGAGAATAATTTGACTTCCAAAGTAAGCTGTTTCTTGTAATTCATATTCACAATACCTGCATTATCAGTCCAGTGATTTACCACAATATTTGAGGTTTTTTATATGGAAGAAACTGTCTATATGACTGAATCATCAGGTAAGAATATTTTTAACATATAAAGATTATTTCTGTGTTTGTTACTGTACTGTCTTCGAAACTGTATCAAAGTCTTGGCAAACACATTGCTGCACACAATGGTAAGTAAAACAGAACAAAATAAAAGACTATTGACTCTCAAGAGACCATTTAGGCTAAACTTCATACAGAGGATCATATAGGGATTCAAAACAGACCAGGGAGATTATCAGAAATCATTGAGGAACAATTGGCCTCTGGAAAGGATGGCAGTCAGCAAATATGGTTGGCTAATCAGTTGTTAGGTTTTGTTGGTATGAATGCAAAAAAAAAGAAAAAAAAAGTTTAAAGATAATAACAGAAGCCTAGGACACTGATATTTCTCAGTACTGATTTGGATAGGTCTCTGAGCAACCTGATGTAGTTGAAGATGTTCCTGCTTATTGCAGGGAGGTTGGACTAGATGACCTTTAAAAGGTTTTTTCCAACTCAAACTGTTTCATGATTTTAGGATTCTGACAAAGTATGAAAAAGGTATCTGTCGAAAAATGTGCCAACTGGTGCCATGAAAAGTGTCATCATGGGTCAGTCAAGCAGGATTCAGCCTGTACATATTGCTAGCAACAGTGACCACAATGCAGTTGTCAAAGATCTTAGACATTAGGGTGAGCACTTACAGGTCCCACAGGAGAACCAGTGAGAGGATGGTAGGAAGTAGCATGGTATCCGGAACACATACTGGGAAGAACTAGCTTTGTCTAGCTTAGAGAAAACAATATTTCAGTATGTCAGATACAGAGTGGCTGAGGAAAGTAAAGACTATAATTTGAATTTTACAGAAAAGAAAAAAAAAACCACAATAAAACTTCTCTATGCAAAAACATAGAAAAAAGTTATGTAGAAAACTATACCCAAATCAGAGCCCAGAGAATTAACCTAATCTCAGTCCAATTCTGAGCTGTATGTGAAAGAAAAGAGAAGATGTAAGCAGAAAAAGAGTTGAAATGCAACCTCCAGGCCTGAGCCTACACTCTGTCTCATGAAGGTACAGTCCAGCCTCATCAGTGCCACAACCCGAAGTCAGCGTGAATCCACTCACATGCAGGAGCGGACAAGTACAGCCAGGCTGAACTGTATCTTTCCCTCATAATTAGTGACATGTGACTATAATCTTGGAGAATTTAATCCAGTCAGCTTCCCTATTTTTAATGAATCACCTTCTTGGAGATGGAAACCCTATTATTTTATTATTTAACTCAAAAACCAGTCAGAATTACTCTGATCAGCACAGTCATAATGTGACTTTATAGGCTCTGAAATGCTGCTAGTGATCAATCAACAGAGGCCTCAAGCTCATACAAGGGTTAACAGGAAAGAAATTTGGGAAATTGTCCTGGTGCAAGTAAATTAAAAAAAAAATTTAAAAATGCAAAAGTGAGGCTCAGTGAATATTGTCCCATGGTTTTAATTAGCTCACGTTCCCTAGTAAACTATCATGGCACGATATATGAGAAATCATTTTTCACAATGGAGTCAATAAGTGCTTTTTCAAAGACAAATTAACATTTTCTTAGTATGTATCTTAACAGATTAGAAAATTGCCTGAAAAATAAATATTTTGGATGTGTACCAATTCTGCCTAATGAATCCTAGCACTGGTACTATGACTTTAGTATTCTAACAACATTAAGCCTATGGATCATGGAATTATAATCACAAAAAAAAATTTATGCCTAGTCTTCCTTATATCTGGAAGACCCCAGTTAGGATGTAATTATGATGTGCAATTACAATGGAAAAATAATTTAAATGCATGGCTGTGAGGGTCTAGTTATGACAATATAAAAATGCTTTCACTAAGCATTCACTGATACAATGAATATTTTGTATCACTGGAATTAAGGTTATGCTGTCTGCAAGCAATGTATCTACTTTGTTTATAAGCCATATGTATGTCAGTGTACTGATGAATTGCAGTTAATGATACATTTCTATTAACACTGGACAAGTAACATATTTTTTTGTGACATTATTGATAAAATGATCATGTATTGCAGTGCCTTCGACACACACTGGCAGAGAAATTGCTTATCTCTATTCTTTCCTGCTTTCACATGTTAATCTTTTAGCACAGTATTATTTGTTTGTTAATACCACAACACAGAGGCTAGCATTATATTATTACAAAAGTAAGATATACTACAATTTCTATACTTTAGGCATGAAAATACATTGCTTGCACACCTAAGCTTTCCATAGCTGTTATGTTAATTTTTGTCAACAATCATCATTTATACACACACATATTTACAACTATGAGATATTTAACAGCTTTAGTACTGAATTTTAGTTAAACATTGACAGAGTCATTCTCAAGTCAGCATCATGAAGGGTCTAGTGACAGGGATATTCTCAATAGTCTTCTTGACAAGGGGCAGACTGCAACAGGTGGATGTGAATTCTCATGGCCCCTGCTACTGTGGGGACAGTACTCCCTGCTCCTAATTTCAGACACCTCCATAATGCTTACAGCAGCTGATTAAATAAAACATTATATTTCATAAATACAATGTAATACAAATTAATTGGCTACCCTTATACTGTTATTATCCTGGAGAATAAAGACAACTTTGGCCATACCATTTGTTGAGAGGCTGTTGAGAAAATGGTAAAACAAACAGCTTTATCAGTAATCAAAAAATGGAATTGATAACAAAAATTTTTGTTCCGGCAAAATAAAAATTGCAACAATTATAAAAATTGCAACAATTATAAAAATTGATGAGTAGAGTTGTCGTTAACTGCCAAGGAACGAATTTTTTAAAAAATCATACTTTAAAAAGCATGTCCCTCCCCTCTTTCTTGTGAACCACTTCTATACCTTTACTCTACTGTCCTGCCCCATGACAGCCTTGTTTTACCTGTTGTGTCCAGTCATGCCCAGGAAGGGCAAGCACAGACCTGCTTGCAGTACTGCTGCTCTCAGCAAGTCATACAAGGCTGGCTCAGCCTGCCCATTTGCCACCCCACAGGAGGCAAGAAGCAAGAGCATGAGACACAGCCCATCCCCATCAACTGAATGAATACAAAAAGCATACCCCAGGCTCATCTTTGGTCATTTGTCACCCTGACCCAAAGTAAACATTACTCTTTTTGGATGGCTAGAGAACAGTCATTGGTATAAAAGGACTAAAGACAAAAAGAGGGAAAGGCTGTACTATATAACATTTTCTAGGGAATTCCTGTGTTTTCCAGATTGCATTCCACCTCACAAGGGGAAAGTTCCCATACAGTATGACAATATTTCTGGACAATTGTATCATTTGCTCTTTATTACACTTATATAAATCCAGCAGAACTCCATTACTCCACCTTGGGCTGGTTTTGTGGTTTGGTGGTTTTTTTGTTTCTTTTCTTTAAATTAGTTTATCTGGATGCCTACTCTTGTAAATGAGAAAAAATTTTGTCTTTCTCCTCTTACATTTTACTGTGCTGTCTTCCTCTTCAGTGATTTATTTACTGACAGAATAAAAAAAAAATCTAAAAAATAAAATGATCATCTTAATTGAATTCATAATTAATGTTAATTAATGTTACTACACTTTGTGGATTTCTTATTTATATTCAATACAAACGTGTTTTTATATAAGCATTGGTGTTGAGAAATACATATTTAGGCTTACTGTAACCAACTCTTGTAATAGCAAAAAGATAGAGCAAAGACCTTACTTACCAAGCCATCCTGATCCAGAATTGGGTATACACATATCTGTTTCAGCACTGGGCAACACAAATCCAACTACAAAAACTTCAACCCCATCAGCCATTAGGGCCATTCCCAACACAAAGAAGAGGGCCCACTGGAAACGACCATGGCCACATTCTTGTATTATTAATTCATATTGCTGTGCTAGCTCTTCTTCATCAGCTTTTCTCTCTGTTTCCAGTTCACGGCGATCCTTATATTCATCACGCATATGTTGACCTAAGGCCACCATGTCATCCTTTCCCTGTCCCATGCTGGGGATTCCCTGATACTCCCCTTCATAAATTTCATCATCTTCATCATGTCCTTCAGTTGCTTCACTTGATCCTTCATCATCATTAGCTTCTACACCATAATTTCCTCCTTGGACATAGTAATCATCGTCATCTTCCTCATCCTGGAATCGACTGTAGGACCTCTGTGTGTAACCGTCCTGGGCTTTGTCAACAGCTTTATTCACTTTTTTCACTGCTTGCCTCTTCACCTCTTTAGCAATGTCTTTGGCCCCTTTCACTAGTGAAGTCCTATCTTTGTGTGTGTCCTCCATCTTGTATCAAAGAAGGACTGTTGTTATGCCGCAGAGGCACCTGCTGAGTACTTTTTGGAGTATCTATTGTGTGTTGTACATCAGTAGAAAAAGCCCAAGTACATGTGAAGTTGTAATATTCAACCTGCAAAATATAAGAGAAAAAAGTTAACTCCTTTTTAAATGTTTCTTCACACTGATATAGTACCATATGAATCTTCATTTATACACTGGACAGCAAAGTACAGGGCTTTTCAATCCACAAACCTGTGTTTTCTTCAGAGGTACAAATATCCCAGGTTACAAGGAAAATATGCTTAAGACAAATTTGTTCTCTCCACATTTTTTTTTTCAGAATTCAATTTATTACTCTCTAGTCTTGCGTACCAGGTTTTATTCTGAAAGAAACCAATCAATTCCATGCACCATACATCATATTCACTCTGTCTTCAGTGTCCTTCCCCATGTGAACTGCCTATTTTGTAAGAAAGGACAACAAATACTAACTTTTCTCTCAATGACTGACTATGAAGTATTTGTCCTCTGTGCTGCTGCTTAACACAAATCCCGTAGGAAGTTAATATTCCTCACATCTGCACCAGTGTCTCAAAGCTGACTGGATTTGACCACTGCATTCACACGGAGCCTTAACAATATGAAGTCCCACCCTAAAAAATTCAGCACAGGGAGCTGTATGGACAAAAGTGGTGGCACTTTCACACTTTGAAGATTCCCAATACCTAAATTATGGACAGACACATTCCTTTTTTCCTTGTCCATAGTAACAGTAGAGGCAGACTGGAACAACTGTCTATCACCAGCTAATTCATCCCAGAGTGGGTAAATCCAGCATAAATTCCTCCTAATCTGTCTACATGAAAGCACCAAGACATTTTGCCACAGTTCTCTCTGCTCCCCTGCTGTACCTTCCTATCTTGTGCAGCCCCAACGTCACAAATGCAGACACAATGAGTCAAGAGCAGTTTGCTTATTAGACTGAAGAGGAACCATTCTCTTCTTCTCTGCAGTTTTCAGGCATATCTGCAAGGCACTTTGCTCAATCACACATCTGCAGTATCATTAGGGGCAGGAGAAGGAAATGGCAGCAGTGTGCAGGCTAAGGGAAGGAAGAAATGCAGGATACTTCTTTGGCAACAGACCATAGTTAGAAGAGCTAAAATCAATTACAAAACTGCACCATTACTCATGTGTCTAAAGCTAAGGGCCTCTGTGAGTGTGTGTGTGTGTGTGTGTGTGTGAATCTGGGCACTGCAACAGATTGCAGAAGCCTCTCCTCTCAGAGAAAGCAGGCTAAAATTTGTGTAGCAGTGCTCCTAAGAAAACACTGCCTCCTTCCATCTTAGAAAAAAGGTTATTTTTAACCATGATCATTTTAATGATCTATTTTCCAGCATTACCTCAGAAAAACTGCATTACTACGACTAAGAAGGCAGAGACACAATGCAGGAGTAAAAATGGCTGGAAATTTCTGAAGCAAATCCTATTTCCTTTTCTAAAGTAGTATGAACTGCTCTCCAAGCTCCATGGGAGAAAACCAGGATAATGCTTTAGGAAGTTGTCCTTTATTCATTCTGTTGTAGACACTGTCTCCAGAAGAATATTGCAGACATCAGTTTTAAGAGTGATGCTGTTTTGAGGAATAGGAAGAGTTATAGACTGCATTAGAAAAACTGAGGGCATGATGTACTTCTGATAGAAGAAAACAAAGCTTAAAATCACACAGACATGACATTAGAAGCTAAAAGGTATTTTCCAGCTTTTTAACAATAAAAATTCACCTATCGTGGAAAATCTCTTTATTTTTAGTCTCTTCTTCTAGATTAATTTCATACACTTTGAATTTTTCTCAGAGAAATCAGATGTGATGGCAGTATTCAACTATTAATGTGAACTGAAGCATTTACTTGAAGAGAAATGCAGCCTTAAAAAAAGACACAATGTAATATTTATGACTGCAAACTGCAGTCTGACTTTAGGTACCTGATGATGCTTCTAAGTAGGTCATCCTGGTGAAACTTTTATGCTAAGGCAGTTTCTCTAATTACAGCCTTTCAGTTTTCAAGGTGCTCCTTAGAAGTTATCCTTTGTGTACTGAATTAGGTATCTTATCCTTACCTACGTGCAGCCGCAATATCTACTAGCTGTTAATGAACATGCATTGCACCACAACAATCACTAGGTTTGCTGAAGCCTTCTACAAACACTTCCAAGAACTTAATCAGCTTCTAACAGGTACTTTTCTGAGGGTTAATGATTACAGTGTATTCCTAGATTTTGATAATTTTAGATTATTTTACAGTGTCCGCACAATCTGTTTACACATGAATTCCTCTAATTCTTAGATTGATGTTCTGGGATTTTTTTGTTTTTTTGGTTTATTTTCCCCGTGAGTTCAGTCTTCTTTTAAGGATTTTTAGTTGTCAGATTTCCTATTATGCAAGTATGGAGATATATATATAGGGAAGACAGTAGGAATTTAGTAATACCAAGTGAGCAAAAAGTCTAAATGCTAGCACTGGTATAAACACACTTTGCTCTTCTGTTGAACACCTACCTCATGAGTTTAGCAGTTCAGTATTAAAACACAAATTTGCAAAAGTAACTGAACTTACACTGTAGCTTGTGATGGACCGGGTATGTCAACAATCAACTACACCTAATCAAACACATTAACAGCATAACTCTGCCAGCAAAAAAACTGCACATAGACCAAGGAAAATTTCTGTCAGGGCAGAAATCAGAAATTTATCTTGCCTAAGTTTCCAAGCAGAGTACCTAATCTGAACACTGTTCTTTTAAACAGCTTTACTTTCTCAATGAACTGATGTCCCTGCCTTAAGGTGATAACTACAAAGAGGAATAATTAATGGCCCATGCATGATAGATCCCCACCCTTTTAATTATGTTGGACTGATTGACTAGAAGTAAGCAACTAGAAAGTCTGAAAGAGTGAGGATTAATGGCTACCTGAGTAGCATAAAGAAGCAAAAGCACAGATGGTAGCCTAGATGTATACTCTTGCTTGTACCAACTGTCTCATCATATATGTTTGCTTGCTTTCACTAAACTAAACACCACATTCCTATTTTAAAAAAAATCCCAGGAAAGTAGTGATTCCACCTGAAATGGAAATATTACTTCAAGAAATACGAACAAAACATGTTTTTCCAAACACTCATAGATGCATACACCAAAAAAAATCCTGAAACCAAATTGTTCTTTTGCTCTAATATTTATTCTTTTCAACTCTATTACATTCACAAATTCCAGCATATATTGTGTATATGTTTGTATATATTGTGCTATATCTGAAATAAAGGTTAGACATTGCAAACTAAATCGGTGAGATACCACAAAGATGTAAATCTATGACATGTCAGAAAACTCATTCTCACCAAGACTTACATCACTGCTGTGAGAGAACTCACTGAGCACTACCAGA
>JAWMRA010000090.1:46107655-46121749 GCA_035584735.1 Pseudotriccus pelzelni | reverse complement strand
GCATTGGATTTTTTAGGTGAGACACAGTGTGCACGGAACTGAGCCCACCCTTTAATCCTAAGGTTCATCTGCCGGGGTTCACCACCACATCATACTCTCTAAATAGGACAGATACAGATTTGATTGCTGAACTATTTGACAGATTAGGAATTACCTGGATGCTAATATAGTCATATCTAGAGGGAGTGGTCAATGCCTCAAGATCCGGATGGAGATAGTGATCTCCATCTCTCTCCATCTCTCCTGGACACAGCACTCCAGGTGAGGCCTCACCAGACCCGAGTAGAGGGGCAGGATGAGCTCCCTCGACCTGCTGTCAATGCTCTTCCTAACACAACCCAGGACACCATTGGCCTTCCTGGCCACAGAGCCTTACTGCCAGCTCATGGACAGATTGTTTTCCACCAGGACCCCCACATCCTTCTCCACAGAGCAATCTCCCATCAGGTCAGCCACAGCCTTAACTGGTGCAGGACATTATTGGGCATTATTCTTCCCCAGGTGCATGACCTTGGACTTGCTCTTGTTGAATTTCAGACAGTTCTTCTCTGCTCATCTCTCCAACATGTCCATGTCCTTCTGAAGAGCTGCACAGCCCTCTGGGGTATTGGCCACTCCTAGTTTGTGTCATTAATGAATTTGCTGAGGAATCATCTGTCCCTTCATCCAAGTCATGGATGAACAAGTTAAACAATACTGAACTCTGGAGAATACCACTAGTGACAATGAAATGCTGGATATTAGCTGTCAATGTGCACTTGCAGACCAGAGATCCGTTTGTATCCTGGCTGCATCAAAAGCAATGTTGCCAGCAGTGGAAGGGAAGTGGTTCTCTCTAACTACTCTGCACTAGTGTGACCCCAACTGGAGCACTACATCCAGCTCTGGAGTCCTCAGCACAGGAAGGACAAGAATCTGTTGGAGCAGTTCCAGAGAAGGGCCATGAAAATGGTCAGGCGGCTGGAACACCTGAGAGAGCTGGAGCTCCAGTTGGAGTTGTTCAGGCTGGAGAAGAGAAGGCTCCAGACTGACTTCATAGCAGCCTACCAATACTTAAAAGGGTCCTACAAGCAAAATGGGGACAAACATTTTAGTGGGTTTCTTGCAATAGGACAAAGGCTAATGGTTTTAAACCAAAAAAGGGTAGGTTCAGACCAGATGTAAGCATGAATGTTTTACATTGAATGTGGTGAAGAATTGAGACAGGTTTCCTGGAGAGATGGTAGGTGTCCCATCCTTGGTCAAGGTCAGGTTTGATGGGGCTCTGAGCAACCTGATCTAGTTGAAAATGTCCCTGCCCATGGGCAGGGTATTGGAATAGATGACCTTTAAAGGTCCCTTCCAGCCCAAACCATTCTATGAGTCTATGGTGTACTCTCTTGGTGTAATCACCTATACTTGACTGGCTAGTCTACTTTGTATCAAAAAATAGAATTTAAATACAAATCTATAAGAAAGATGGGTAAGCCATTGTTACATATCAGTGGAAAGTATCTATACCACAAAATCCTAATTTTTTATTAGCTTGTAAATTAAAACATCTTCTTAGCGTAAGGACATTAGGAGAGTAGTGCAACCCTGGCAGGAGTTTTGCAGAAAGGTTGTGTAACATCCATCCTTGGAGATGTTTCAAAGCCCTGAGGAGCCTGATCTAACTTTGAAGTTAGTTCTGCTTTGAGCAACACATTAGATTATGGAGGTTCCTCCCAACCTAGATTTCTCTCCATCATTTATTTAAACGAGACATACATAAGTATCTGATTAGCAGCTCTTGACTGAGATCAGATATTGTAATTTAACATTTTGGGATAGATTTGGAATAAAATCAGAAGGCCTACAGAATGCCTACAGGAGCTACATATTTCTTTCCTTTCTGTTGTTTCTGTTGTTGCTGGTAAAAATTCCAAGAGAAATGTGTCCTTACCTTGCTTTGTTCTGCAGAAATACGCCTCTAGTTGATAAAACAGGCTGCTACTAATGTATTGCTTGAACTTGGAAGATGTAAAATACGTAACGGCTGTCACCAGGGCAAGCATTAGTTATTAGGGAAGACTTATGTAGAGGAGCCTTGGACTCCAGTAGGAAGTAGTGTTTCAGAAACCAGTGGTTTTGCAGTAATTGCAATCTAACAAAATTGTTTTGCAGAGCCATGAAACAGACTGTATTCATATAGTCTTTCTCAATTGCAACATTGCTTTTGACACAACATAGTATCCACAAGGAAGTGCAGGTAAATGCTAAGGATAAAATTACAGTGAGAAATTTAAATTTGAAAAGGCAAAGTAGTCCAAATAATGAGATTTTCTTAACTCTTTACTAATTACCTCATGTGGACGAGACAAACACCTTGAAATCATCTGTAGTTTCCACTATTTCACCCTTTTCTTTCTTTCTTACCTCTTTTTTTTTTTTTAATTTTTAATTTCCACTCAAGCAATTTTAAACAAAAATAGCTTGAAAATACTTTGCATTAACTTGCCTTTAACAAAGCATATAAGATCACTTTTCAGGCAGAGTCACGTAAATTGAGAGATAAGCTACCTCCATTTACTTTGGGACATGGTTGAGTACAAACACGTTTGTCACACAGCAGCTGACACACTGCAGCATCACTCCCAACGTCAGTTTCCAGTACCTCCTCTGCCAATGCTTACATCCGTATTGCCCAAGTGTAGGTCATACTGTATCTGACTAATGAAGAACAGCACGTACCCACTCAAAGTATGGGCTCACTCTGCTCAAGAGGTATTGTTATTCATGAATATGTATTCAATTATTTTTAGAAGTATTGAATCATTTAACTTCAATTAAACACATTTTAACTACACCATTTCAAAATAAAGTCAATGTCAGAGACATTTGGCTTAAATGTTTATTAAGAATTATTATTTTCAAGAATAGTGTAACTAAGTTAAGGTTTAGAGACAATTTTACTGATTAAGTATGTCTTTGTATATGAATAATATCCTCCTAAGTCTATTTAGGCTATAATGTTAATTCCTGTGTTTATTACTGACCAATATTTCACACATACTGCTGCTATAGATCAGTTCAAGACTGTATTGCAATATTAGGTACCTCAAGGGATTCCAACTCCAGTAAGTCTCAGGAAAATTCATACTGTACTTCATACAGTCAGAATGTCTCCATGATACAAAGTAAATTAGGAACAAACTTTGGATGACTTCTCTGCACTCTCTGAATATTGTACCCCTCTTCCTGAAGTGGAAGGACACGTTCTTACAGCTGATAATTTTCTCCCCAGTTCTTCAAGGGTTATACATTTTCAGCTCTGAATACAACAGCTAACTAAGGTTAGATCCATCAGATCTTCTCACCCAATCCTCATCAGACTACAGGTGTCCCAGACTTCTGCAAATCATCCATTAGAGGACTGGAGATGAAGATGCTTCTCTACTTCCCTGCAGTGGATAGATATCTTAATGACTGTGGGATGTTCCAATACTAAAGTACTGGGAGCGAAAAAAAAATTGATAGCTGGTGGATGACACAAGTCAGGTTGTACCTGCTCTATTTTTTGCACTGTGCACTATACCAAATTATTGCACTGTAGTTGGTTGAAATCTGAGATATGAGGTAAGTGCTGCATGTATTAACTTTCACAGTTGCTACAGCAAGAATAACAAAATAGAAACAGAAGTAAATAAAATAAAATTAGATTTGAAGCATACAACTGAGAGTCAAAAGGTGTCATCTGGAAGGTGTCATCTCAGCAAGGAATCAAAATCTGCCTGAACAACATTTTTTGCACAGAAATGGATTGCCTATGAAAAACCCTCTTGTCAGTCTTGGTGTCTTGATGCTGAGCTTGGTCCAGTTTAAGGATGTTCTTTTAGGGAGTGCTCAAACTAGATAAGTATTCTAATGTAGTCTAGTAAGTGCTAAGCAAAGGGATAATTGCTTCCCTTGGTCTGTGGGCTGGGCTCCTGTGAACTCAGTCCAGGATACCCTTGAGATTTTTTGCTGCCAGGGCACACTGCTGGTTAATGTTCAGTTTGCTGGCTTCCAGAATTTCCAGGGTGTCATGGTTTCAACCCAGTCAGAAACCGAACACCACACAGTTGCTCGTTCACTCCTCCACCAGCAGGATCAGGGAGAGAATTGAAAGAATAAAAGCTAGAAAACTCACTGGTTGAGATATAGACAGTTTGATATGGAAAACAAAAGCTGTAAACATGAGCAAAGAAAAAAAAAGAATTAATTCACTGCTTCCCATGGGCAGACAGGTGTTCAGCCATGCCCAGGAGAGCAGTGTCCCATCACACTACTTAGGAAGATAAATGCCATCACCGCAAGTGTCTCCACACTCCTTCTTCTTCTCCCACTCTTTAGGCTGAGCATGATGTCATTTGGTATGGAATATCCATTTGTTTAATCTGGGTCACCTGTCCTGGCTCTGTCTCTTCCCCATCTCCCATGCACCCCTAACTTCCTCACCAGCATGTATGAAAAGCAGAAAAGGCCTTGGCTCTGTGAAAGCAGTGCTCAGAAATAATAAAAACATCTTTATGTTAGCAACCCTGTGTTCAACATAAATCCAAAACACAGCTGCATACCAGTTACTGTGAAGAAAGTTACCCCTACTCTAGCCGAAACTAGCACACAGGGCCTTTTCCACAGTGCTCCCAGTTTAGTCAACCCCCAGCCTGTCTTCCCAAGCAGAAGAATTTGCATTTGTCATTGTTTATCTTCAGTAAATCTTCTATCAGCCCATCCGTCCAGCCTGTCTGGGTATATCTGGATGATAGCCTTGCCGTCAAGTATATTAACAGGTTGGGTGTCATCTGCAAACTTAAGAAGTGTGCACTCTCACCTCCACCAGAACACTGATTAAGATGTTGTACAGGACATGATTCAGGACAGATCCCCAAAGTACTATATTTGTTATCATCACTGAGGTAAAAACCGTTGCCCACCCACTGTAGACCCTGGTCACGCAAACTTTTAACTCATTGAGTTCGACATACCTGTAGACTGCAACATTCTAACTTGGATGCAGAAGCATGAGTGGGAGACAGTGTCAGAGGCATTGCTGAAGTCAAGATAAAGGACACCTACTGCTCTCACCTATGTTCACATCAATAATGGTTAAACCCACTTTTTTTTCAGGATAGGGTTACAAGATATACCACCAGAGAGCAGAAGCCATTGTCCAGTGGGGTGAAGTTGCTTTCTTTAATTTTCTTTGCTTTAGATTTCTAAGAGCTTCCTTAAAATTTGGTCCAAGCTAAGATGTTGCAATGCAAATTCACAAATGAAAGTATGAAATGATGACACAGCAGTTACAGTGGGAAAGCTCAGTTCCACTATGGTATTAAATTAGGTCAAAAGTCTTAAACGTGATGGACATATTGTTGATAATTCCAGACACAACAGCGACATAAGGTCAATTCTTAAAATGCCATGTCCCCCTTCAGTCCAACTCATCATCTACTTTCTGGAAACCAGAAAAGTTTGGAATTAGAGATCACTGGTAATAACTTCACTTCTGAAGAAGAGAAAACCTCACAAGAAATTCCATTAAGACTTCAAAACTTACTGAACAGAGACCTTAATACAGCAATACTTGTTTGATTATGCAACCCAAAACTTAGAGAAGTTGAGAGTATAATACACCTGAACAGCAATAATAATGTCGATTAGTAACAGTAAATATCAAAATTCTCATAAAAATCACTGACAAAATAAAGGTGCACTTTGTACAGGTGACTTACTGAATTTTAGTACCTAATTGTCTCAGCAAACTAAAGTACGTATCTGAAAACGCAAATGTCAAGATTCTTTATTTTCTCAGACAAAATGAAATATTGCTGAGAAACCAGCAATCAAGGATTCAAATAAATTAGAGCAGACTAAACATTCACAGTTATGAAACCTGTCTACCCCTTTCCAGCCTTTACCAGCTGTTAAAGAAAGACAGTGGTGGCAGTTTCATTTTGTCTTTGAATCATTTCTATATATCATGTGAAGAACTGGAAAAAAATTCATAAATCATTCTCTGAATTTTCTTTTCGCAAGCAGCCCAAGCACAACAACAGTGGTGACCTCTATAGAAGTGATCTTTTCTGTCCAGGACTCTCATTACAGAACTGAGCAACTTTTGATTAGAAGGTATTTTAAAATTCCTAGGTTTCAGTGGTGATGATATTCCATCCAGTGATTTTAGAGTACCAGACCTTGATAATCCCAAATTTTACTTTGAAATTCCTGAAAATTAGACTAATTTAGTTGGTACCTTGTATGTGTATGTCTGTATGAGTGTTTGTGTGCAGACAAGCACATATATTTATGGTTCTGAGTGCCTCCATATATACTTGTTAAGGAGTAAAATTAGATTTGAGACATCATTTCAATGAACTAGTGCATTTTTACCACAAAAATTTACCACATCACACCCTCATCTCTGAAATAAGAAGAAATAATTGTATTAGGAAAGTTTAGCAAAAGACATTTTGTCAAATTCAGGGTAAGGAGTAAAGAAATATCTTACTTCTCATAAGCCTCTTAAAGGTGTCTTATTCATACTTCCAAATTAACAGACAATAAAGAATCTATGCTATGAGATAGAATTTCTGCATTAGCAAGTTGATGTCTAGAAGAGACCAGAAAAGCTGCAGAACAAGACCTGGAGGCTATGCACACATTTACATTTGGAAATAACTCCAGAGAGTCACAGATCTTTTTTAAGACCATATGGTTTGTTTCATCTTATCTGTAAGTCATTTAACATATTTGTGCTTACCATTTCTAAAGAAAGAAAAACAGAAGGAAAGAACGCCTCAGTTATCTACTCCTTTTTGAATTCCAGATGGGTGTAAGACATTTCCCATTTCTAGAAAGAATATTCACACAATGGGAAACATAGCCAATTCAGAATAATTTGAATAGGTGCCTTGTTAGATAGTAATTCAAGCATGAAAATCTACAAATGTTCATTAAGATGTCACTGATCACCAAAATAAAATTTAGTATTTCAAAATAGGTAGATTCTAAATTACATCAATACAATAGAAACTTGATTGCCTCAGAACTATCTTGGAAGAGATTACTTTTCAATTTATACCTGGAGTAGACAGAGGGGTAAAAAACCATGCAAAATAAATTATTGGAAACATTCCATGGAATAATACATTTCTTGTTTTTATATGAAAACTTCTAGATACAACCAACTTCAAATCAATTCAAGTAATTGCGTACATTTTCCTCACAAATGTAAAATAAGAACAGTAGTTTTAAAATAGATTATTACCCTTTACAAAGCTATCATGGAAGCATATGTATTCAAGTTAAAGTACTCCTCTATTCATTTGCTTGCCTAACAACACTCCAGTCATTCTGCTTTCATAATGAAGAAAGAAACAAGACCCTTCTCTTCTCCAGGCCAAACAGCTCCAGCTCTCTCAGCTGTCCTCACAGGAGATGTGCTCCAGCCATCTAGTCAACTTAGTGCTCTCCTCTGGGCTTGTTCTAACTGGTCAATGTCTTTCTTATGTTGGGGGCCATAGAGCTGTTTACCCTCAAGCATCCTACTAATCATACAGGGAATTAATATGAGGAGAAGAAAAAACAAGCTTCAGTCTCTTTAGAGACAGACTGAATTGGAATTCAGCCTCACAAATCCACAGTAAGTAGTCTGATCAAGGGTCTTGAGAGAAATTGTGGTCACTCCTCCTGGTGCAATGTGGAATCAGAGTAGCGCAGCCTATGACACAGAGCAGTACTCATTTTCAAACTTTAGTGAGCTTAGATAAAAGCCAAACACCCAGCTTCTTCCCACAGGCAAACCTTGAGGTCCTTATGGGTGTGTTCATTAACAGCTACTCAAGTACCTTGCAGTTTTCTGAGGAAAATGTTAGTGGTCCACTCAGGTACTCATGAACTCAGAAGTAGATGAACTGGAGCTTGAAGATCCATGTTTTCCCCTTCAGCATTCAAATTTTATTTATACATCTAAGATTGCTGAATAAAATAAAGCTAAGTATATGGAAAGAATTAACATGAAGAGCTATAAGGCTCATGTAAAAGAGGAAAAAATCCATCACTCATTTTGATAGTAGTGAGAGGGTGATTCTAACTGAGGAAAGTGCTCACTCTGTAATGCTGGGGAAATAGGTCCCAGTGGAGAGGAGAACAAAGGTCAAAGGCACAGCTTTGCAATGCATAGGACGCAAGAATCACACGCTTGGCTTCACTAATTAATTCATGTTCAGTCAAAATTTCTTTGGTAATCGCTGCATACCTGTCTCTTAAAATCATTGCTCTTCCCCAGTAGTTCTAAAGTACTGAGAAACCTACATATTACACTCTGCTCCAGTTTTAAGCAGAGTTACTTTAGCTCAAATTAATTATTAGGAAGAACAGTTTGGTTTCCTTTTAAAATATGTTTTGTTCCTTTCATCCTGCAAATGGCTCCTAACTGAAGAATCGTACTGGGGACTGATAAAAATAGTTATGATTTTCCCAGGCATTTCAGGCTATAAAGGAAAGGATGCTTTTTGGTAGTGCAGAAAAGACGACACCCTCCTGCAGTTCCTAGTACGGTTCTTAGGTCTGGGGGAATTGGTCTGGCATGGATAAAGGAAGCCTTCCCAGAAGATGGAAAAGAGGTTTTTTTGCTGTAAGGCACTTCATTCAGTTACAGGGAGAAGAAAAGAAGAAAGAAAGTAACAATCAATTCCTGGGTATCAGCCAAGGAAAGATATGCCTGAATCCATTAGGCTGAGAAGGTTTCATTGTTTAGCTGTTCTAAAAGATTAAGTAGCATGGCTGACTTCAGACTAAAGAACCTGAATTAGAATTGCAACATTCATTGATATAAGTGACTGACAACAGACCTCAGATGGTATTTTATAGGTGAGTATAGTCTTGTCTTGATGTAAAGGTGACTCAAGTGGCCAACAGCCAGAGAACACTATTTAAATATCTCAGTATGTACTGATGAAGTAAAATTGAATAAAATTGAAACTGCATTTGAAAAGCAAAATATGAAAAAGGACTACTTTTTCTCAGAAACAGTGTATAAATTTAAGGTGGATGGGTTCAAAAGTCACAAATGTCACTGAATTTATTCCAATAAAGCCCACAGCACCAGTATAAAAATACCTACAATCTTGTCAGACACAATTAAAGAATAGATTTTGAAATTCAGTACTGTTTTAGTAGGATTTTCTCTCTGTCCTCTTCCTTATACACAGATCCGAAAAATACTCCAAGGCTGAATCTAAGACTTCATTATATGCTAAAATCTCCAGTATCTTCCATGGGAAGAGCAGGACTTTGCTTTGGCATTCTTATGTACCTTCCTTCACTGCTCTGTATAATCAAATGTAGTAAATGTGAGAGTAGCAAGAGAAAACACTTCATATCCACACAATGCTCAGTCCAGGGAAGAAGTCACAACTAATGATCTATATTCAGAGAGCTAAGGTCAAATAGGACAAGGTCGCCTCATCTGATTCAGTGACATTTGAGGTCCTTAGGTTTAAGTCATCCAACGTTTTTGTGATGCTTCCATTTACAAACCTGTGAAGGACAGAACTACTGTGTTCCAGCATCAGTCTCACCAATAATGCACATAGAGGCAAATAGTCATGGCCCTTCTCCTTTTATTTAAATACTCACAAGTTTTGTTTGCATTTGCTGAACCCAGTACTGAGAGTTCATATAAACATACTTGTCCATGAATTTCCTGAAGTTTCCCAGTTAGAGATTGTGCATATATCAGTCCTACTCCCCATCTCTGGCTTCATGACATTGTGACTGCATGTATGACACCATATTTAACTTCAAAAGACCTACTTTACCAAGTGAAATAGGTGATTATTTTCACTAATAATCCCAGAATGGGATTATTCTGTGTCACTGATAAAAAAAGGGAAAGAAATACAACCCTTTCCATGATGAATCCCCCAAAATAATTTGAGATCCATCATTCAGTTTCTGAAGTTCACCAATATTTGCTCTATCAATACTAAAGAACAACCTATTTTTAGATAGGATGCCATTTAATAATAAATAAACCCTTTGTAAAGATTTATTTATTACAACTAGGTATTATTTTTATTAATTTAACTTCCAGATTTCTCAAAAAAAAGTTATGCTTGACAAGATCTATTTTCATTAAATTAATATTATGGACATAATTGTATTCTAATTCTTTGTCATCTGAACCCTGTAGCAGCTTTTCTGTTATTTTGCCTTAGACTAGAAGGACTTCATTTGGCTTACAGAAATACTTACATTGTCAGTGTATTTTCCTTGAGTACTGATCTTATAAGCTTCAGTAGTGATTTCTATATTCAAAAGTCAGACAGGTTTTCAGAATAGTAGTTTCCAGACTTGGTAATGTTTAGTTATGAATCAGTTTAGCCAGAAATTCTCTAGTGACTGAGATATCACTCACTGAGTATACAGAGAACAATGACTTTAATTAAACAGAAGTATTTGCTAAATATGAGGTTGCCTTTTACACAAGGAAATATAACATATAAAAATGGGCATCATTGATCACTCAGCTATCTAATGTACAACTCTGCCTCATGCCCATTGTATTACAGCCTCGTGTTTTGAAGGTTATTCTTCCAGAAGCATCCATCCCTTCCAAAATCAAATATAAGTGCAAAGAAAGCGAAGGGGGGAAATTAATAGAGATTTTCCTGAAATATTGAGCTGGATTCCTAAAGATAAGCAATGAACTCCACAAAACAAATACATGTAAATGTCTTCACTTTGATGCATAGACATGCTCTTACTTTTGCTGCCAAGGAAATGATCACACATCTTTCCCTTATGGCAGGTGGTCATGCTATGATGTTCCTGTGATCCAAACCAGATCTTATCCCCACTACATGATATAGGCACTTCTGAACAGTAATTTGCAGAGGAGGTGTTGTTTGGGTCTGTAATGCATATGTTTATAGAGAAAATATTATAGGGAAACAAAGAAACACTGAGCAAAAATGGGACTTATTATTCTTCTGTTCCATGTTCAGGTGCAAGAAGGATTTTAGCCTGAGAAGAAGCCATTCCTATGGTATAACTATCCTAATGATTACAACAAAAAAAATTCTTGAGCCAGTGGAAGAGAATCTTCAACAAATAAAAACATCAGAGAATGTCTCATAGACTTTATAAATTACACAGCATTTTGTGGCAGGTGCAATTCAGATACCACATGCTATGCACAATAATTAGGAAATAAAAGCCCAATATCTTTAGATCAGTGGGCAAAAAATACTAAAAATATCTTTCTTTGCACTGAGGCAGTAAGAAACGTAAAAGACAAAAATGATTATGAGTCATTGCTAAAATATCCCTGCCTCTGTGAAAGCCAGATAGGGACAGAATATATGAAAGTTACTAGTCAGCATGTGTGAGGGAAGCCCACACTGAGATAAAACTATTCCAAAACACAAATTCTGTGAAATGCATAAGGAGAAGCCTGAGTCTTTTGCAATACTTGAAAGAAATAATCCTACTTAGCTTATGAAATCTACGGTAATGAAGCTGCAAAAATTCCTCTGGCTCTGTAGAAAGACAGTGACTTAAAGGAGATAAACTAAAACAGAAAACCATTTCCATCCCCTTGCAAAACTGGTGGCATATGTACTACTCTCAGACTGTATGAAAGTGTAAATAAATTGTACATTTCTGCATATATTTTTTGCTTTTGATAAAAAAAGAAAAAAAAATTTCTCTCTTATGAGCCAAAATGGTACTAGTCTTAACTTCTAGTACAGTGGTTGGAGTGATAGTATTACACTGTTTTGCTGATATTTGGGGGTTTCTGGTTAAATAAGCTTAATTTTGAAACAACATTTCATGGCATGTGGTATCAAATGAAAAATTTATTTTCTTGCTAAACTGCAGCACAATATCTGGATTTTTTTTCTCTTTCTGCAGTGTCCCCTGTACATGTTCTGCCTGTGAGGAACTAGAGCAGCAACTAGTGTGCTTTGATTTCATGGTCTCTAAAGTGGAAGTCTCAGGTTTTAGCCTTCATTTAGTTTCTTTTTGGGGAATTATATCTTTCTTGATACTTCTGGATTGTGAAAATTGTGAAAACACATATAGCATTGTCTGCATAACAGACAATGAAGATTTGACTCCTTCTCCACTTGAAAGTGTTTATTACTGCAAGCCAGGTTCAAGACCATCTAAGGAACCTGAATGTGCACAAACCCATGGGACCTGATGAGATTCATCTTTGGGTCCTAAGGGAGCTGGCAGATGAAGTTGCTAAGTCTCTATACATAAGTTTTGAAAAAATGTGGCAGTCAGGTGAAGTTCTCAATGACTGAAAAAAGGGAAATATAACCCCCACTTCTAGAAGGGGAAAATAGAAGACCCAGGGAACAACAGACCAGTCCGTCTTGTCTCTGTGTCAGGCAAAATCCTGGAACAGATTCCTCTGGAAACTTTGCTAAGGCACATGGAAAATAAAGAGATGATTGGTAACAGCCAACATGGCTTTACTAAGGGCAAATAATGCCTGACAAATGTGGTGACCTTCTATGGCAGAGAGACAGCACCAGCAGATGGGGCAGAGCAACTGACATCCTTTACCTGGACTTATGCACAGTGTTTGACACTGTCCTACATGACATCCTTGTCTCTAAATTGGAGACACGCGGATTTGATGGATGGACCACTCAGTGGATAAAGAACTGGCTCAATGGCCACATGCAAAGGGTTGTGGTCAACAGCTCATTGTCCTCATGGAGACCAGGGACGAGTGGTGTCCCTCAGGGGTCAGTACTGGGGATGACACTGTTCAATAATTTTGTGAGCTACATGGACAGTGGAACAGGTTTCCCAGTGAGGTTTTGGATGCCCCAGCCATGGCAGTGTTAAAGGCCAGGTTGGATAAGGCCCTGAGCAATCTGGTCTAGTGGGAGGTATCCCTGCCCACAGCAAGGGGAGTTGAGACTAGATGATCTTTAAGGTCACTTCCAACTCTTAACATTCTATGATTCTATGAAATGCAAAGCTTGACTAGGCCTGTCTGCCAGGAGGTTTGAGTGGTCATCTGTGATTCTTTAGAGAGGCACAGTTTCCAGACTAGAATCAAACACAAGAATTCTTGAAGCACTTTTAGAGAACTGGCTCCTGTAGATTACTAGGAAAAGGTTATTAAAGGAAGCCACTGAGAGAATGTGTACAAATACTAAGAAATTCACTGTGTGAAAACATACTCATGCCAAGAAGGCTTTTACAGCCATAAAAAAAAAAATCATTAATAGCTTCAGGCTTATTAAGGAGCAACCTGAACTCATCTCTCTCATTGCCAAATTCTGAAATCAGAATTTTCTAGTTACCTGACAGCTGACTCACATTCGCTGACTAAGTTTTTTTGAACTGTAGGGAATAATGACTCTGTATATCTGAAGACGCAGCTGTAGATGTAACAAAATTGAAATGCCTTACACAGGACTCTGGATAATGTTGCTCTTGGAAGGGAAATCTCAATGGCCCTGGAAATCTGTGTCCCCTTGAGCAAGGTTAGAGAGGAAAAGCTATCCAGATCATACACTGAAGAATCTGTCATTGATTTATTGCCTTATAGAAATGATTTATTTATTCTGATTTCCTGTTGCATCTCTTAGATTGTATAACACATTGCGATAATTTAAAATAAACACTTTAAAGGATACTATTTGGACAATTCTTAGTAGATTGTCCTGAAAATGTTCATTTCATGCTAAAAGAGAGACTTCAGGAAATCATCCTACCCATCATCCTGAACAAAAATATTTATATGTCATAATGGGCAACATGCATGTGTTGCCTAATTTTTTTAGAATAGTCATAATATCCTCATATAATTCACTATGAAGAGTTAGAAGGGTCTTTCCAATGTGTAACCAAAGAATCCTTCTTTACAATTTGAGTCCATTACTTCTCATCCTGTTCCTAAAGATGAGTTCAAAATTGCGGAAAGAGGTCATTGATTGCACTGATTTCCATTAGCTCAGTGATTTGTATTAGGCAGCAAGTGAGAAATTACAACTGGGTCATTGACACAAGTCTGCTGTCTTATATGCTGTGTGAAAAAAAGGAACTTTGTCATGTTTT